>JBBBDQ010002353.1:195000-775000 GCA_037127315.1 Ascarosepion bandense
ATTAATAATAGAAATTCATGTAATTGTAGAATAAAATCAAATTGCCCCCTTAATGGAAAATGTCAGCAATCTTGTGTGGTTTATAAAGTTCAGGTTTATAAAAAAATAAGGACCTCCAGCCTAAGATATATATAGGTGCCATGCATGATTCGTTTAAAATTAGGTTTTACAACCACTTAAGTACTTTTAAGCATCATAAGTATAGTCGTAACACTTCTTTGGCATCCTACGTGTGGGACATTAAAAATTCTACTAATACTGATTCTATTTTAAAATGGGAAATTTTAAAACGATGTTCCAAGTACAAGCAGGGGAGTAAGTTCTGCAATTTATGTGGGGAAGAAAAGTTAGCCATTACGTTATTCAAACCCGCGCAGAATTTATTAAATTCAAAAACTGAAATTCTTCATAAATGTATCCACATGAAAAACTGTTTGCTCAATTAGCCTCCTGTTTAATTGTTCTCAATCCATTTTTTTTTCTCCCCTTAATAAAGTCTATCTCACCCTTTTTCTTGAGTTTGGTGTCTTCCTTGTTTAAGCTGAACTTCTACATATATGCTGCATAATTTCTAAGTCTTTAGCCAATTTTCCCTGTTAAGTGAAACCATGGTAGGTTATTGGCTCACTCTCAGATTTTTGATTTTGTTTGCTCTACTTTCGCTTTGAGTGCTTTGTGTACTCTGCTTTCGTATTGAGCTTTTATTGTTAAGGTTTTCGTCTTGGAGTTTTTTTCTTTCTGTTGAATGCTTGACATTTTGTTCAGGTATTTCGTTTGTTTCTTTTTTTTCTTCGCCTTATTTTCCCTCCAGGTTAGTTCCCGGTGGGTTTCAAGACGATCTCATTTGTAGTTTAATTATTGCTGGTCTTGACAGAATTAGTTCTGTTGCTATTGGTATTATTACTATAATTAATATTACTAATATATATATATATATATATATATATACATATACACATATTGTTCTACGTCCATAGCATAACTCAAAGTTTCATGTGTTATGCAATCATCTGATGCGTATTATAAATTGATTTATTATATTAGATTGCGTAACACTTGAAATTCCAAGTCATGCTATCAATGTAAGACAATATGAATATTTATTAATATATATAATAAGACCCTGCTGAGAAATTCTAAATTCATCTAAGCAGAGATGTAAAAATTCTGATATTTGATCAATTTTAAAATTTTGAGAAGTGGGTTGGACTGAGAAATTTTATGCACCTTTCTGTAGATACTTCTCTCTTTCATTCTCTCTCCCTCTCTTATATAGTCTTTGTATTCTTCTGTATCTTTGGTAAATATAATAATTATAATATGAACAGATTAGTTAAACTTATATTTTGCTGCTATTTTGAATTTTATATTTCATTTTTTTAATCCTCAAATGGAAATAAACAAGAAAAACAGTATCCCAATTTAAGAAAAAGTCAGTTTCCTCATGTGTTCATGTTTTTTCTTTCCTAATAATAATTGTTTTGAGATCTGATACATCCATTTTGATAATTTGCCATTTTCACTTAATTTTTTTTTTTTCAAATGTTTTTTTTCTTCTGAAGAATTTAATAATCTACTGTGAATTGCTTATTGGAATTAAATCACCATTAGACTGTTGCATTCTGCTGTGTAACTTTGTTTGACTTTGTCTAAAATTAATTCTACACTGAATTTTATAGTTATTTTTTTTCCTTTTTTTTAATTGAAAGCATTAGGAAAATATTTAAATCTTTTTTTTATTTTTTTTATTTTTTTTAAAGCTTTTTATGGATTTTGAAAGATATAGATTGAAAAAGTAAAAAGTTGTTAAAGTCTTGGAGATGGTCAGGACTTAGAAATACATTCAGTGGAACCTCATCATTTGCGAAATCATTAACCATAATTTCACTTATCTTATAAAACTTTTGAAAATTAAATTTTTCATGATTGGTTAATCATGAAAAATTTAATTTTCAAAAGTTTTATTAAACTGAAACTACTTTTCAAAATATGTTCAAAAGGAGTAAAATATAGCAAAATACAAAAGACATAGATGTATCTTAAAATATTATTTTATAAATATAAAACATTAACCAGTTCATAACCATGAAATTTGAATCACCGGACCCCAACATAAAAAGCACAAATTAAATAAATTTACTGCTGAAATGTTTTTGTCTAATTCATTTCATTTTCTGTTTGCTGAGTAAGTTATATATATATTAGTGGGATAGTTGCATCCCCTGTGTCATCTAATGTGCTTCAAAATATACAGGCATGAGTGTTGGAACTTATCTACAGAGAATAATGAGGTCTTACTGTAGTTATATTTTAAAATTTTCAGCATAGTGTTTGAATATTAATGCAAATATTTTTATTTCTCATATTGTTCTTGCATTCAAAATGATGCAGATTGCTGTCTGAAATTAATATTTTGGTCTCTAGAATATCTTGCATAGTATTTAGAAAAATAAAGAATAATGTGTCACATGTAAGTGGTAATGCTTGAAAAGAAATCTTTCAGAAAACATATTTGGAGATAAAAATATCCTTGTGATTTTTCATTTTTTAACTCATTAGTAAAAAAAAAAATGTCAGACAAAATTAGGTATTTCAATAGAGCCACCCTGCAAAAAAGACTGCTTGAAGTTTAAAAAGTATTTAATATCTTTGCTTTTGTTGCTTTAATTATAACATTTAAGCCAGTGTAATCTGTAAATCATTCGTAATTATATTTCTGAAGATTAATAAGTATCTGTACTTCTGTTGGTTTGATCATCTGGTTTCTGTAAAAAAAAAAATGACTTAAATCTTAATTAAAGTGATACATTTTCTAATAAATTTGATAATGAAATTTTAGATATTTTTTTCTTACTTAATAATTAATTTTTTTTTTGTTTAATATTGCCTTTAGTAGCCTTCACTTGATACCATTTCCTGTTTATAAAATTTATATTATAATTATTTGCTAGTGCTCATTAACAGTAAACTTTATTATTAATAGTATTAAAATATTGTAATTAGTAAGGATTCTGATTTTTAGTCTTAATTGTTTATATAATCAGAGAAAATGACCTTATAATTAGCATTTAATTGATCAGAGGTTATAGCTTCTTTAACACATTTTTGTCAGTATATATGTAATTAATTACAAATGACTTGGAAACTGGTTACCTAATTGGAAAATTGTACTTTATATTGAGATAAAGTAATGACTTTTTAATTCCATTTTCTTTTACTATATTGTTTTAATGGTGTTTTAATGTATCATTTAGAAGATAAAAACCCCATAAATTTTTAATTATTAAAATACTCTTTGAATCTAAAGGGATTAATTTGAACATACGATCTAAGGGATATAAATCCCTTTGATCATATTCAAACTCCATTACTCTGCTACAAGCTTGATAGTTTCATTCAGTTCTGCATTAAACTTTTTGTTTTATAAAATATGTCTGTTTAAAACACAATTTCTCCAACCTGGTAATAAAGTATTAACTACATATTTTTTTTTTGTCCATTTCTCTTCAAGGTTCCTGGATTTATGATGTCAACATGAGCTCTGAGTCTGTAATGATGAAAGTGTTTGCATTCTTTACTTGCTTCATTGATATTCTCAGTTGTGGCTTGAAGACATTCTCCCTGTCCAGGTACCGACAACTGAATAAAAGAATTGGAAGAATGATCACGTGAGTAGATTGTGTTTTTTGAAATTTTTTTTTTTACCTGAATTTAAATTTGAGTTATCCTAACACTGGTAAAATTTAGAAATATAATCTGGAAAGTATTAATGAGTGATTTCTTATTTCTTTTTTTTTTTTTTGAATTTCAGGCAAATAATGTTGTATACTTCTGACCATTGGTTGAGCTTTCGTCAGTCCAATTTGCGATTACCTACTGCCATGTTGGAGCGGTTACAAGTGGAATTTGATCAGCTCTTTTTGAGAGCAGTGCACTGTATTCTCAATGCTGAAAGGTAACATGTTATGATCATTGAACTTTGATCCAAGAGATCTTGGAGAGTTACTATTTTTGGGAAGGTTGTCATTGATGTCACATTATTTTTTTCACTGCATTTTTCTATCTAATTTTCGTATTTTTTCTTACATGTCATGCAAAGAAATTGTTCTTTGCAATGATTTTATGTAGGGTCCAAGACATGAAAATGTATTTAGGACAGATTAGTTTTTACATAACTACTCATGAAAAATGCTTATCTTAATATTTGCAGTTGCTTGCTGAAAGTTTAAAAAGATAAATCGTTTTAAAAGTATTGTTTTATAGAAATTATTTATGCTAAAGTTTCTAGCATATAGTCAAAACTATTTCTAATTTTTTCATCTAAAATGATGTGCCAGTCTGTCAGAAAATCTGTATTTTAAAATTATTGTAGGCCATATAGAATGTTATTACTTTTCATTTTGACTGTGCAGTCTGCAAAATTTTAAATATCCTACTTTTTTCTTGACTAAAATATTTGTGCTAAATCACTAGAATCAAAAAGATTTATATTTGAATTTATGCTGATGCTAAGATTTTGACATGTTTAATATATTTCCAGGTGTGAAGATGCAAAAAACAAAGGCTTTTGTGTGTACGTATGTGTGATTGCTTGGTTAGTCATTCTTGATTTTCTGCTTGTTTGTTGTTGTTTAATATTTGGTTATTGTACTATATAAGAGAAAGAACAGGTAAAAGTAATCTCACAAGATAGTTCATGGTGAAGGCATTAGTGGTGAATTTGTCTCTTTTAACAGCTGCTACTTAGTCAATCTTTAGTTTCTAAATTTGCATGTAGAATTTTTTAAAAGATTTTGATCTACATTAGATTTTAAATGTACCAAATAATTCAGTCATTTAAGAGCCATATGTGATACACACTTGGGTGATCATGTCTCAAAAGAGACATGACTGACAGGGCAGAAAATTTTCCTGCAGTAGGTGCCATTACTTTCTGCATTAGACTGGTTACCAACCAAGGCTGTAGAACTCAATCTGTCTTGCTATTTGATGAGAAGCTGCAGATTAATACCTGCATGTAAGTGAATGCAATGAATTCAACTGAAATTCAAATTCAACTCTCTGATTTCTCATTTTGAGCCAATATCCACTGCACCACAATGTACATTTGTATATTATGTTGTTAGTTAGACATTTATTATTAAGTGAATAAATGTCTAACCATCAATATAATATACAAAGGTACTGTGAGAAATAACACTAACACAAAAGATTTACGCAAGAGCAACAGAGACATCTTTCAAAGAAAGATTTAATAATCACAAAACATCATTCAAAATAAAATGTCACAAAATAAAATCCTGACCTTTTCTTTGACATTTACACAACAAAATGCATCAGCTAAGATAAGCTTGTCTTTATTCATATGTACATACGCATACATTTTTATTATAAGATTATAATAAAAACATAGTTTACTGCAACAGAAGAGTTGTTGTTTTGGTATTATCTTCTTCGCACCTCGTCAGGCAGTGAAATATTTTTTCTGTTAGGAATCATATATAGAAGCTTAAGAACAACACAATTTTTACCAAATCCAGACAAAAGTGGCGGGGTTGCTCAGAGGGTTTGTCTCAGTGAGCCAATAAAAAATCAGGTCATGATGTATAGGAGAAATTTGATTGTAAAAGTAAAGGGGGATAGAGACTTCAAATGACTTAAGACCCAGGCATTTTCCATGCCTGTGACGAAATAAATTGAATGATACATATGTAGCATTGTGCAAGTCTGAAAAGTTATTGTGTCATTGTGAAATGATTACAGGATATTCTTTTAGTTATCATTCAACTTAAAATAGTTGATAAGACAAAGATGGAAAAGTTTTTTTTTTTTAAATACACTGCATGTCAAACATATGTAGTTGACTTAGTGGGTGATCTATCTGTTAAGTTGTAAGAAATTATCAAAAGATGGGAGAATCAATGACTATATGCTTATGGATAGATTATAAATGTCGAGTTATATTAGGAAAAATTAACTATATTTTAGATGATGATGACAAATGGAAATAAGTTTGTTACGTTTATTGAGTAAGTTTAGTTTTGGGAATTTGATAATTTGTAATTTCTCTTGTAAACATAGAAAACATGGCTCATGTAAAAATTTAAGTTTTTTATTTTTTAAAAATATTTTGCATTTTACAGTAGAGGTTTTATCTGTTAATTGCTAATAATAAGTAGAAAGTGATGTGCTATTGCGGTAAGTTTTATTATTAAAAGATAAGGTGTGAAAATAATGGTGGATTTTAAATATATTCTTGGTACAACCTATATAATATTTTATTACTGTTGGATTTTCCATGGTGGAAATAGAGCATAGGTAGACTGTAGAGTCATTTAGACATTTATTTGCTAATAGACACTCAATAGGTTTTTGGCAATTGCAATTATTGTTAATGTGATTGTTAATTTTTTTTTGTTGATTGTTTAGGTTATTATATCTGTTTAAAATTCTATTATGCTTTTTGGTGATCTTCTCAAGATTATCATTACAGCTATAGCTTAATTTCAGAGTATTTTTGTTAAAAATTTTGCTAAGAGGGTTGTTTTTTAGGGAAATGTTTTTCAACTAATTTTAGGAATTTAAGCCCAAACTTAGTACTTATTGATTGTTTGGTTAAATAGGGGTGTATACCAAATGATATATCTCTATTTTTATTGTTGTTGTTATTATTTTGTTTGTTGTATTTCAAGTCAGGGCATTTATAGCCACTGTTTTTATGGGCAGTGTCATAGAATTTACTATGTTTGTAAAAGATGTTTTCATTGGAAGAATTGTTACTAACTCTGTTTTTAATAGATAAGGGTATATGATTGATTGAGGGTGGTTAGATTTAGGGCGGATATATATATAGGATTAGTGCTAGTTTTTAAGTAGAGAGAGTAAGTGTCATCAACTAGATCAAGTGTTACATCTAGGAAGTCTGCTAGTCTGCTATTTTTTAGATTAGTTTTTATAGTCACCTTAAGGTTAAGACTTTTCAGTTAACTATGTATTTCTAATTCTATTGGCTTTAACATTGGTGGAATTTTTTACCACCATAAGATTATCATCCCTTTACAACCCAAATTCCTCAATATTTACATTGTTATACGCTGTCAGGCTGTACAAAATAAATAGGCCAACAAGATTTAGGCCTCAGCAAAGTCTAGAGATCCCATGGTTTTTTTTTGGTTTTTTTTTTTGACTGTTCATTATTGTGAATGAGTACGAATCATTTTGCACTCATGATTATTATCATCCATTCTTCATTAGTTAGATCAGAAAACTCCATGATGAATTCTAATGCCAAAGTGAATAAGTCTTTGGAAATAGAAGGGTAATGATCAATGTTGTCAAACTGGATAAACGAACAATTGGTCTTATTATTGATTTGTTTAAACCAGTAGATGATATCATTAGTGTTAATCCATTGAATTAATCCAAGTCATGTTTTAATTTGAAAATTGATTCTGTCCAGGATGGTTTTGCTGATTTTAGGTTGTGTGGGGTTGATAATCCTGGTGGGGCAGTTAATCTTGTAATCATGGTTTATGATCCTTAATAGTAGGATGTAGGACTTCACAGTGCAGAGTTTACTAACTTTATCACTGATTTTTAATTTATCTGTAATGTATTTACTTGTTACATTTATGTCTTCAACTAAATTACTAATGTTGTTATCTACTTTTTTGTAATTTTTTGTTAGTTTTTTTTATTTAATGAAATATAGTTGCTAGGTGTGGTTTTATAGTAATTGGCTTTTTTATTGGAAGATACAAAGACTTTATCAGATGAGTTAATTTCCTTCACAATAGCGTCTAGATGTTTCTGGAAGTGGTTTTTGTGTGTGTGAAACATGATGGTATTTATGATTTAAAATAAATCATTTTCAAAACCTAACAGCTTTGAAGACTGGAAAGTTTCTTTTTTTTTTTTTTTTTTTAAAGAACCACACTGCACATCAAACATGTAGTTAGGTGATCTATTTGTTAAGTCATAACATTAATTCTCAGAAGATGGGAGAATCAATCAATATATGGTTGGGCATAGATTATAGATATCTAGTTATATTAGAAAAAGTTAGCTATATTTTAGGGTATATTTTAGACAATAATAACAAATGGAAGTTAGTTTGTTACATTTATTGAGCAAGTTTAGTTTTGGGAATTTAATAATTTGTAATTTTTCTTGTAAACATAGAAAACATGGCTCATGTAAAGAAGTGTTAATAAGATAGTACCAAAACACAATGGCTCTTGTGTTGCAGTAAACTGTTTTTATTATAAACTTAAAATAAAAAATATTACCATATACAATGATCTACTAAGTATTGAGCGCTCTTAATAAAGTAAATCACTGCAAGCTGTGGACTGCCAACCCATTAATGTGTACTACTTCTAAGATATATATTTATATGTATATATATATATATATATATTAGTGTATTGAGGCAGAAGATAATTATTTAAACATATATTGTTAAATATAACAGACAATAAAGGTTTGTTTAATCATGAGCCATTCTAAACATCATATTTTAGCTTTAATTTTTGTTGAAAATGAAGGTAAAAATTATCCAGCATTTGGATATTTTTTTATTATGCTGGCCGTAAGCTTTTGGCTCACATGAGCCATCATTAGAGTGGTTGTAGGGACATTAGCATAAAAATATTCACCATCAAAGATGATATTCTCTTGTGTTGACATAAAACCTTGCTATGTGACGATAATGGTCAATAATAGCAGACACAAGTCGTAAATTAGTAATACAGTTCTATGACATCATGCCATGTTAGAGACCAGGATGTTAACAACAGAACCATATGTCTAAATGCAATATAATATGTTGTGACTAGTTTGAAATGGGATTTTATTGAGTGTAGATGGCCTCCAATATCTGAAGGTTTTTTTTTTACTGTGTGTATATGTTGGTATTATTGTGTTATCGACTAAAATCTCTCTAATATCATGTACATGGCTATGTTTTTCTTAAGAAATGTTGTTTCTTAGAACTATTGCCAGAAACGTGACAGGTAAGTCTACGGGAGATTGTGGTTGTAGTAAAACTGATATATGTAGTGGGTTTATTATTAATATCAGAGATACAATCTCTGAATGGGCATGTAAATTTATACACTACATTGTTTTTCTGTATCAATTTGCATGTTTTATATATATATATATATTATAAGAAAGTGAAAGAACAGGTAGATTAGAATCCACTGTTCATGCATTTACTTTTATAAAGAGTGCTTAATATAAAGTATAGCTTGATATTATCATTTTGTTATTATAATGGTTTATAAAACTATTATATCACTAGCTGTATGCAGCCACGCATTGCTGTGGCTTAGTTTGGTTAAATGGAAAAAAAAGAAAAGAGAAAGTGCACATTTAATTTCCCAATACTTGTGGGTACACAATATTTTTTAGTTGTTCCATTGTCTGTGCAGATATAGAGATTGTCTGGTTTGCAGGGAGTCATATTTGATGTTGATCTGCTGTTTCTTATTGACGTCTTTCAACCACTCTCAGCCTGCTGTGTTCATTCTGTTGAGAACGAAGCAGATCTGATGCTGCAGAATGCAATTGCCATGCTCTGCTGCTTCCTCGGCACGATCTGAACCATTCTTTGCCTTCTTCACTTGTTCGCTGATGCCTGTTCTTCCTCACATTGATTTGCAATAACTTGTTGCACTTCTTCTGCTTTGCAAGTACAACGACCTAAGTTTGACCTTCTGCGAGGCATTATCATTATGAATTGAAGCAGATCTTTTGACTGAGATTAGGAATCTGAAAAAAAAAAAATTTGCCAAAATCACCATTTCAAAATTTTAAGTCCCTACCACTTCATTTTTGACTATATACGAAGGACAAAAGGAGGTTTGTGTTTTTCTACTAATTTTGAAAAAGTATTTCTGAAAAAAGCCAGAACAACAAAAAAGGGAACTTGACTCTTGATGCTTACCAAAAACAAAAGCAAAAAAAATGGAAGTTTGATTTTACTATGAACGTGTATGATGAAGTGAGCACCCCCAGAAAAATGTTAAATTAATAAATTTTTCAGAATTTTTATTTTTACATGAAAGTTTAGTGTCTTATCAATAATAATTCATTGAAAAAAAATGAAAAAAATTTTTAAAGAGAGTCTGTCGTTTAGGCCCAACAAATAAGAAATAAAAAAAATGGCTTAGGTTAAAAAAAAATTTATTTACTAAACCAACAAAATAAATGGGACGTCGATAATAATTCGTTGAAAAAAAATGAATAGAAATTTAAAAAAAAAAATGAAAGGATTTCTGTTGTTTAGGCCTGTCAAAATAGAAATAATAATAAAAAAAAGGCATAGGTTTAAAAAAAAGATAGAATAAATTTATTTACTAAACCAACAAAATAAATGGGATATCAAAAATAATTTGTTGAAAAAAAAAATGAATAGAAAACTTTATTTTTTTATAGGAGAAGGGATTTCTGCAGTTTACGCTTGTCAAAATAGAAATAATAATAAAAAAAAGTCTTAGGTTTAAAAAAAAATTTATTTACTAAACCAATGAAATAAATAGGATATCAATAATAATTTGTTGAAAGAAAATGAATAGGAATTTTTTAAAAATAAGTTGTAGATAATAATTTGTTGAAAGAAAATGAATAGGATTTTTTTTTTAAATGACATGTTGATAGTAATTTGTTGAAAGAAAATGAATAGGAATTTTATTTTTTAAATCGGATATCGATAATTTGTTGAAAGAAAATGAATAGGAATTTTTTTTAAAATGGGATTTTGTTAATAATTCATTGAAAGAAAATGAATAAGATTTTTTTTTTTAAATGGGATGTCGATAATTCATTGATAGAAAATGAATAGAAGTTTTTTTAAATGGGATGTTAATAATTCATTGAAAGAAAATGAATATGAATTTTTTAAAATGGGATGTTGATAATAATTCGTTGAAAGAAAATGAATGTTTCTTTTTTTAAAATGGGGTCTCGATAATAATTTGTTGAAAGAAAATGAATAGAATTTTTTTAAAATGGAATATTGTTAATAATTCGTTGAAAGAAAATGAATAGGAAATTTTTTAAAAATGGATGTCGATAATTCATTGTAAGAAAATGAATAGGATTTTGTTTTAAATGACATGTCAATAATCATTTTTTTGAAAGAAAATGAATAGGAATTTTTTTGTTAAATTGGATGTCAATAATAATTCGTTGAAAGAAAATGAATAGGAAGTGTTTTTTTTAAATAGGATGTTGATAATAATTCCTTGAAAGAAAATGAATAGGAATTTCTTTTAAATGGGATGTTGATAATAATTCATTGAAAAAATGAATTGGAAATATATTTTTAAATGGGATGTCGATAATTTGTTGAAAGAAAATGAACAGGGATTTTTTAAAAATGGGATGTCATTTATAATTCGTTGAAAAAAAATGAATAGAAATTTTTTTTTTTTTTGTAAAATGGTATGTCGATAATAATTAATTGAAAGAAAATGAATATGAATTTTTTAAAAATGGAATGTCGATAATTTGTTGAAAGAAAATGAATAGGAATTTTTTTCTAAATGGGATGTCAATAATAATTTGTTGAAAGAAAATGAATAGGATATTTTTTTTTCCTGTTTACCCCCACCAAAATAGAAATAATAAGAAATACTTTGTTCACCTTCAATTTGGAATTTTTCTATATTTTCTATGAAATAACAAAAATGTCTGTTGAGGTGTCCATATTGAAAATGAAATTTTCTCTTTTTGGTTCGGCTCTTATCAGCTCTAATCAGTTTTGCAAAAATATATATTTTTTTGATATTGTAATATTTTTTTTAATAAGGTATATAAAAACATGTTTGTATTCGATTAAAATGCTGTAGTAAAATTTTAAAACAATTGGTGCAGCTGTTTTCTAGATTAGCAAATAGTAACAAATGGACAATTACATTTTTATTTATCTAGATTACACAAAAATTAACTGGTATTAAAGAGAATGAAGTGAACTGATGCTGTCTTGCTATTGTCTCTCTCTCTCTCTCCATGAGCATAACAAGAGGAAAATATATATATATATATATATATATATATATACACACACACAATGGTCTTTATTATAATAGAGAAGATTCAAACTTGAAAAAGTCCATAAACTCTTAATCAGGTCTTAGGTAAATTGGTAGGCATTTGTGCTCATGCCTACATTTGAAAAGTAACTCAATTTTTTTTATTCAGTAGTCTGTCCTATTGAGGGAATTCTAAAATGTATAATTTTTCTTCCAGGCATAATCCACAGCTTTAAGATCCTGCTCTGCATGCAAACATTTTCCTTGAAATTCTTCCTTGTCTTGCGTTTTCCTGCCTTTATCCTTCAATTCTAAATACATACAAATGCGTTGTGCCATTGGTGTACTGTTTTCTTGTGAAATTATTTCTGTGCTTTTAGTATCTTTATTTCTACATTCCTTCAGTAATACCAATTTGAGATATATAAAGTTCACTACTGATACACAAGTAGTTAAACATCTTCCAAGAGGCAGCTGTAGTTACAAGAAGGATTGGATTAATATCATGTGTACATAGTGCCTTTGTTATTTTTATATGCTGGTTCATGTTGTCCATGCAACAATAGCTAAATTATATGTTAAAGGGTTTCTTTTTCACTGGCAAGTGTTTATGAATAAGATTAAAAACATACATCCTATTTCTGTTTTCATAGCTTGTTAGTCTTTTTTCCTGGTTGTATACAAAATTAGCTGTATATCTACTACTCCTTAATGCTATTTCATATTCAAGCTTTGCATGATAAAAAAAACACCATTATTACTAACATTTACACACAATCTATCACATACAGACTTAATCAGATCTATTAATAAAATGGCTGTTGGCTGGTTTGATGTTGTGCTGTCATATACAGGAGTATTAATTTTTGTTTTGCAAAGGTAGATTAAATGTGACATCCTTTAAATTAGTTTTAGTCTTGATATCAAAGCAAAATCTTTATACTCTCCTTTCTGATTTTATCAGTAATTGTGCCATTGTAAACTTTAGGAATCTTTAGGCCATCATCTTTTTATTACTTTGCATCTTTTTTAGCAAATATTTCTATTAATTTAAATATTAGATGCTAACCATTTCACACTCGTCATTTCTATCAATAATCCCCATGATCACATCAAATCTACCATGATTGCCTTCCTTGATGAACACAGCTTTATTATGAAATTATACTTTCAGCTGTAGTTGATGATTTCTGTCTACCAATCATTTATGTCTGTATACAGTTTGGTTTCATATACCACCAGTAATTTTTAGTGATTTTTCCTTAAATGACTTTTAGTGGGGTTTAAGAGACTATATGATAATTTCACTTTAAAATTTTCCTTGTGGAGTTTAAGTGTTATGAATGCCAATAGTTTAGTATCACAACACAGCTATCAGCTTATAATCTATATTGTTGGCCTCTATATTACTCAGTGCCTTTTTATTCATTCCTCTTCAATAAGTCTCTTGCAGCAGCACAATTTCATGAGGCATACTTTCTGAGATTTGTCAGCTGGCACAAATACGTTTGTGGAACTCTTGGTCTTTTTCAAATTCTCTTTTAATTTCAACTCAAAAGTCTTCTGCAACTGCCATCATTTGAGATTATTTATCATGTTTACACATATTTCATGAAACTGTTCAATTTAGTCTGCTGTAATAGACAATTGTGTTTTAAACTTGTATCTTTTGTTTACTTTAAGTTTTCTTTTCTGACTTTATTCCATGCATTGTTATCTACTTGATTATTGCTATCATTTTCTTACAAGTCCTTTCATTATTATTTGTAATACTAATTTGTATATCTTTCAGGATGGGGTCTTGGCAGTACATGACTGATATGCCATATGCGAGTGTTTCGCTGGAAACAACATGGAAGTTAATGTGGATGTTACACATGGGACAAAACCAGTTGGTGTCACCGGATAATTTGCCTCCTCTTGAGCAGTGCAAAGCAGAGTTGAAAGGTAAGTTCTCATGGCTACTTTGTTTGTATAAGTTTTTCACCATTATTTTTAAGTGGGTGCAAATTACTTATATCACTCTCATGCTAATACTTTCAGGAAAAAGCTTATTCTTTGTATACTGTCTCATTGCTATTCAGCTTTGCTATGGTAGGGAAGAAAGAGAAACCCACGTACATGTTTTTTTCTTTTACATCTATATATTGTAGTACCTATGTGCATCACATTCTAGAAAGAGATTAATGCACGCACTGACATGAAAGATTAGGAATGCTGACGACTTAGACAAACATGCATGATAAATGAAAGAAAATTTTGAACAGGAAATATAAAACAAAAAGAATTACTGTAAAATATATATCATCTATTATTAAAAGTAAAAAGAGAGAAAGTATTATTATACTTATAACCTTTTTTGTGCTTTAATAATAATTTAAAGTTTTTGTTTACTGTCTTCGTCATGATCTTCCTTCAACTAAGAAAAATACTTTTCATCCATTTATTTTTTTATTTTATCAGTCGGCCCTTCAATTCTCATAAACAACATAGCAAGTTGTAGTCTTATATTATAATACAATTTAATGAAAATATAATTTCCTCAAAATTTTGAATATATATATCTCAAAATTTTGAAAATCATGTGTAATAATTTGTGAAAAGTAAATATGCTTCATCAGTGACTGTTTATTATGGAAAAAATCCATAATAAATGGTCACTGATAAAGTGTATTTAGGTTGCAGAAATGATCATATAACACATGATTTTTGAAGTTTTATTTATAAAAAAATATACATATTTTGCTCTGTAAATAGATAATTCTATTTATGTCAAGCCCTCTGGCTGGATCAGTTTTAATATTAATAAGATTAATAATAAATATTATGGTAAAGACACTTTTCCTAACTGTTCTTTACTTATTCTGTCATCTTGTCAGATTTCAATCCATATCTCTCTCTCTCTCTCTCTATATATATATATATATATATATATATATATATATGACAACAGGAAAATATACTTAGCTGAGGCATTTTGTCTTCTGAGGGACTTTATCAAGGTAATGTAGGATTTATTGTGCTTCACGTGTTTATATATACAGAGGCGAGGATGTTATTGGTTTATCAAGGTTTGTAAATTTGACAATGTTCATGAATGTTCTTCAGGTGACTGAAGAGTCAGTTATAGCATGAGGAGGACACATTGTGCCCTCAATTCAAATCAGAGTCTGGTCATAAGTAGTGAGTGAGTAACATTCAAATATATATATTTTTAGTATTGTTTGGATTGTGATTAGGTTGTTATGGTGTATGAGGAATGTTGGTGCTGTACATATTCAAATGTTGAAGTGAGGGATTTAACTTTTCTTTTGATTTTTTTTTTTTTTTTTTTATACATATTTGTTGTATATGTTGACTTGGGAAAGTAGTAATTCTTTCAGGGAAGGTGAGATAGGGAAAAAACCTGGACGTAGACTGATATTTTGATAATATTTGACACCGACACTCTCGAGGACTTTTTAGTAAATTACTTACTCTTTTGATGAGTGTGGAAGTTTTTTTTAAGATCAAAATTGGTGTTGAATTTGTTTGTGTATAACTAGTGCATTTGTTAAATTGTTATTTATGAGGACCCTTTTGTGTTCATAGATATTTTTTTGTTTTTAAATTACTGCATGTTTCCTTAATGTATTGTAATGGAACAGTTTTGGCAATTTATTTTATATATGGATGTTTTTAGATCTGATTGTATCCATAATGGTTTTGGAAATGGTTGAGACTATTTGGATGTTGTTAAGATGGGATAAGTTGTTCTGGATAGTTGATGTTATGAAAAAGGTAGATAGTGTTATGCAACTGTTTTTGTTTAATTTATTATTGTGGATAATGTTATTTTTGTTGCAGTTGTGTATTTTTGTGGCTTTCTCTTTGCATTGTGAATAAAGTGATAATGATGTTTGAGGATTTTGAATGTGTTTTCTGTGTGTGTTTCTTCTTTGGGTAGGTATTAGGTGCTGCAAATTCTTAATGTTCTTAAGTAGAAACCTATAATTATATCAGATTTAATTTTATAAGAGTGATTTGAATAGAAATTTACCAAGTTGTACTAGTTGGTAGCTTTTATGTAAATTTGAGTTTGCTATTGTTTTTGTGTAACATGATATCTAGGAAGGGAAGAGTGGAGTTGCCTTTAGGTTCAAAGGTGAAGTCTGTTGTAGGTTCAACACTTTTAAGCGGGTTGACAAGATATGTTAAAATAGTGTTTTGTGGATATAATAATAGCAAGTCCTCTATGTATCTGAAATAAAATGAGTTTGGTGGTAGTATGTTTTTGAAAGGACCACTTTCTAGAAAAAGTCATAAGAGACACAAAACTTATATGATGAACCTTTACTAAAAGTGAAATATGTTAGATTGATAAACATTTCCTATGTGTTCTTTATGTTATCATACACTAGTATCATAGCCCTGTGTTGCCTGTGCAACACAGAACATTTTTTAATTAAATGATTAATGCAGTGTGTTGCGATTTCTGAGCGCTTGTAGTCGCTGTCTCACTTTAAAACTCAGTTATATAAAAAAATAATTATATAAAAAATTGTTGTTTAAAAATTGTTAAAAAATTCCATTTAAAAAAATTTATTTTCTTTTGTTTTACTAAACGTGATTTGATATTTTGTGTGACATTGTAAACAACATTGCGTTTGTTTTTTTTAAAAAATTACTGGGGAGAAGATTACATTCTCAGTTCAGAAATTTTCGAAGAATATTTAAAAATGTAGACGTTTTTAATTTTAGAGGAAAAAGTTACATTAAATACTACACAAATAACAGACAATTGATTTCCTGCCTAAAATATTTAGCGAAAATAAATTTTTTTTTTTTAAATTTTATTTTCTGAAAATATGAAATATTAAATCTAAAAAAAAAAGACTTAAATTAACCATTGCCAATTTTTTTTTTGTTTTTGTTTGAAAAAAACACTTTTTATTTTAAAATATTTATTTCAAAATTACGGGGAAAAATATTCACATTTTTTTGTTGACCAAATGAATTTTTAAAATGTTGGAATAAAATTAAATATAAAGGCTCATTTTTTTTTTTTTTTTTTAAATAAAAAATATTTTAGTAGCGTTTGACACGTTAGATTTGATTTCTGTGACGTAATCCAGCAACCATCTTAGATCTTAGATGTTTTATGGAGCAAATGTAAACAATTGTCCCCATTTTCCAAAAAGTGCGAAAGGGAAAATTGCTGAACTTAACTCAAAAAGTATGTGTTGACCTGGCTTCTGGATATATGTGTCCCTAGAAATTTTGAATGGCATAGCTTAAAAAATGTAGGCGTGCATAGGGAACAGTCAAACACACTCACAGATTGCCTTTTATATATATATATATATATATATATATATATATATATATATGGGCAGCATATCTTTGTTCAAGCATGTTTCATTAAATAATGTAAACATATGAAATAATATTGACATATTATGTCTATTTAATTTTTATAATTATTCTTTGTAGCTCTCTATCATCTTGATATTAAGTTAAAATTCATCTGGGAAGGCACCATATTTCTTATTAAACCAAGTACTTTTAATCTCTTCCAAGATCATCCTCAGTGGGGGAATTGCAAAGACAAACTTAATGTAACTACAATCATTGTGATGCTGATTTTTGTGAATTTGCTCTGTTATAATTATCTTAAAATTAATCATTGTATTTAGAATCTTTTGGAAACAAGTGTTCACAATGTAAGGGAGGTATCTCATGTTAGTTAAAAACAGATGAAATTCACAAACTACAAGAAAATAAAAAAAAAACTCATTAATCAACACTGAACAAAATTTATTATGAATAGTTGCAATATTTTAAAATGCATCTAACACCATGTTGCATTTTACCATCTCTGGGTACCTCCCATGTCGTGTGAATGCTTGTTTCCAAAGCATTGTAACCATGATTAATTTTAAGATAATTGTAACACAGCACATGCATGTGTATTTACAAAAATCACCATCCCATTGATTACAGTTACATTAAGTTTGTCTTTGCAATTCACTCCCGAGGATGATCTCAGAGAAGATCAAAACGACTTGGATTAACAAGCGTGCCTTCTTTGATAAATTTCAACTTAACACTAAGAAGATAAATAGAGAAACAGAAAGGATTATAAAAATAGATATATGTCATTACTATTTAATGAAACATATATGATATATTGTTTTTCCATTATATTGTAAGAATGCTAGATGAAACTGCAGCTAATTTATAAATTCTTGTATTTACAATTTTTTAGTCATGTAGAAAATTTATATTTAATCAGATGAAATCAGTTCAGAAATTAAATATTAATTCAAAGATGTAAAATATGAATTAACTGATATGAACCTCAGCTGGAAAGTAAAAATGATATTGTATATTATATCATCTGAAATGACTGGCATTTTTCATTTAGAGCTGATGAACATTAGCTAGAAAATTGTATATACAAGAATCTATGAAAAGGCTGCATTTTCATCTGGGATTCTTACATTATAATGGGAAACCAACAGTTCGGTGCTATCATCAGTTTATGTTTTGATGTCCTGTGTTAGTAGCAATAATACTTCATTTATAAAAGAATGTTTGACCTCATTATCCTGCGGCCTCGACTGAGATAGAACTCACTACATCCTTCCAGTATTCCCTATTTGTCATAGCTCCTGTAAGGTCTTCCTTGGCGATAGATGTATCTCTATGTATCCTGTCTGGAAAGGTTAACTTACGAGATCATTTGTGACATGATGGGTGCCTCCATAATACAAACAATCTGTGACACGTGCACAATGCCCAGCAAACTGGACACATCTCTTTTGAACTAAGGTTGATACTCTTGGTAGGTCTCCATATATCATTTCTAGAATTGGGTGGTTTCGCCATGAAAGATCAAGTACTCTTTTGAGAAGACGAGTATAACATCCATCTAAACGGCACTGTTGTTTTGCTGAAAGAGTCCAAGTTTCAGATCCATAGAGTAAGATTGGTTCAATAAGTGTGCGAAAAACTTGTATTTTGATCTTACGATCAAGACTGGATTTCCAGATCTTATCCATTTTGTTACAAGCAGTCCATGCTATGCTTTTCTGATATTGAAGTCTTTTTCAGAATTCTTGATTTGTGATCCTAGATACTTGTAGTCTTCAACGTGTTTAAGGATGTTATTCAAGAGAGTTTTAATTTCATGATTGCTGCGAATGTTAATTGGCATACTCTCAGTTTTGGTTTCATTCAGGTGAAGCCCTGAACAGTTTGCTGCTGATTCAAGAAAAGATAGGTTCATACTCCATCCACGTCTATTGAACAGGTGAAGAGGCTCATCCCTTGTTCCCTGTTTAGGATGTGGTTTCTGGCTTTCTCTTTTCCAATCTTTTCACTCTTATGTAGCCCCCTGCACATAAGTGGCGTTACCGCCTTTCTCGGGGTGATGTGATTAAAAAAAAAAAATAGAAGTGCCTGGGCACTAAGGAAGTTGTCTGACAACAGCACAATGTCATCAGCAAAATCAGCATTGGTAATATAAAGTGCAGGATAACGTGAACTTCTAGGCTGATACAGGAGTCCATTTTCTTTTATTATATCCACAGAGATGCGCATGATGTAGTCTATTACAATGATAAAAAGGAAAGGTGCAAGTGTATCACCTTGGAGAATACCAGCTAGAATATCAAAAGGCTTTGTTTCACCATCTGGAGTCAGGACTGTGGCTTGTGTGTTTGTATACAATACTTTAATGGCTTCAATGATTTCTACTAGTATGCCATAAAGTCCAAGAATTTCGAACATAGTCTCGCGGTTGACTGAGTTGAAAGCTTTACTAAAGTTTACAAAGATAAGAGCTGCAGTTTTATTGCAGAATGTGATTTCCTCAATTATTCTATGCAGAGTGAAAATTTGTCCAAGAGTGGAATGACCTGGGTGGAAACCATTTTGTTTTTTTCGTAGAATGGGCTCTATTTTTGAGCGAACACGATTTAGAAGTAGTTTGTTATAAATTTTTGCAGCTATAGGCAGCAATGAAATACCGTAATAGTTGGTTGGCAGTGTCAAATCACCCATTTTTGGGAGTGGGAATGATTTGTGACCGCAGCCAGATGGTTGGTGAAACATGGCTGACCTTTGCATAGTTACATAGGTCAAGAAGTAATTGGTGAAAAATAGGGTCTTTCCACAAGATGGCTGGAATCTTGTACAGACCAACAGCTTTGTTCATTGTCCTCTTTAGAACAAAACCTAACTCTGCAATGGTGTACTGTCCTGTTGGTATGTTCAAAGCATTACTAATTGGAACTTTTGGAAGGTTTGCAGGATTACCAAGGAGATTTTCAAAGTGAGAAAGCCAGTTACCAAGACGTTGCTCACGGCTTCCACCTTTGATTGTTGGTAGAGATTTTAATTCCTTCCCTGATAGCTCATTTATAGTTTTCCAAGCTGCAGAGTGTTGTTGGTTGATATGAAGATGGGAAATGTCATTTATTTTCCCATTTACGAAAGCTACTTCTGCCTCAAGATATGCATGGTCAAGGGATTTTTTTAGTAGCTGTTAACCTGTCCTTATTTATTTGAGAAGGGTGACAGTGATAGATATGAGATTTTCTTGAAATTCTGAGACTCTGGTATCTGAACTAACTGGGTTTTTTTGTAATTTTGTTTTTTTGGGAAGTGTAGATAGAGCCACTTCTTCATTAGCTTTAATCAAGTTTCCATAGATCAAGTCTGTTACTTGAATCTAACTGAGGGCTTTCTGCGTCATAATGAGAGAGTTCTTGGAATCGGTTAAATACACTCACGACATACTGAGAAGATAGATTTCTATCACAGGAGACTGCTTTCCAGTCAATGGCTTTCATGGGATCCGCAGTTAGTTTTTTTTGAAACTCTCAAACTCAGTTTAACTGTGGCAGAGACAATATGATGATCAGATCCCACAGAAGAAAAAGATGAGTATGCTTGACAATCCCTGATACTGTTCTACCACTTCTTACGGACAAATATGGAGTCCAGTTGGACTCTGCTGCCATTTGGATACTCAAAGGTCCACAGCTGATGGTTGGACTTCATAAACCTAGTGTTAGCCAGATGGAGATTAAATTCCTCTATTAAGTCAACCAGATGCTTGCCGTTACAGTTGGTTTCTGTATGGAAGGTGAATTTAGCAGTATCCGGTCCCAGCTTGGCATTGAAGTTGCCTGGTACTAGAAGAAAATTGTGAGCTGGAACATTTTCGAGAGTAGAGCGTATAGTGTTGTAAAACTGATTGATTTCTTCATCGCTACTATCGTTGTGAGGACTGTAGCAAGATATGTTTGTCGTTTTAGGATTACCCTTGAAATCAGCAATGATGACTCTTGGTGATATCTTTTTGATATCTGATAAATTCTCCATGGCTTTTGTTGAAAGCAGGAAGCCTACACCCCCTTTTGACCTCAGAATCACTGTCAGTAGCAGTACAGAAGCTATTTCATGCTGCAGGTGTATGAAATTATATAAACAGAATAAGAATGAGTTAAAAATCAGTTTTTAAAAATATTTTGTTAATTCATTTTTAGATCCATTAAGGAAAGCGCAGTTGGCTGACAGTCTGCAGAAAATGCCAATTTCCGAGGCCATCTACTTGTTAACTGCTTTTTCCAACATGGTGCAGTGTCGACACCAGTCAGAAACAGAATTCATACAAACTATCACTGTTGAAGTATTTGAGGTAAAGTTACATTTTTCTCATAGATTTGTTTTTGTTCTATAATTAAAAAACTCTGAAACATTTTAAATTAAAATATCTATTTATACACAGATTAATTGTCTCTATCTTTGTTGTTATCACAATGTTTTGGTTGTTGTGCTCTCTGGTAGGGTGATTGCCAATTCAGGTAACCTTCAGGGAATTTTGAACGGAACCTTTTATTCAATCTATAGGTGTAAATTGTTCTTGTTCCGCTGTTTCTGTCTAGGGATATCTCGTCTAGTTCTTATTTAGTACTGCTCAGTTATTGTTCACAGCATTACCACTGAGCCTAAGTACATGCTGCTTACTCCAGGATTGGACTTGCAATTACTATGTCACCAAATTCATGCATATGTTATATTTGACAGTATGACTTCATATCATATTATACATGTCAATGAAAACTTGAACACCTGATCAGGCCATGTGAATTTAACTTTTTTGATGATGAGCACAGATAAAAAAGATATTTGGCTATTCAGCTACAGCAAGTAAATATGATGCCAGTATCAGCAGAAATGTTATTAAGATCCCACTTGGGTCCTGTTTGACAGAATGAAAAAAAATACTCTCTCATAAAAGTTCTCATTTTCTTTCTAACCAAATTTCTAAATAAAAGCTACATTTCTAAGTTTAAAATGTTGCACTTCAATTGTAATCTCAATGCAATAACAAGCTTTCAAAGAAGTATAATATTGAAGTGGTTTATTACACAGGTATCTTGAAAATATGAATTAGAAATAGTTTATGAACTGAAAATGATGCATTTCAGAAAGTACTATATTAATAGGCTATAACTACCCATTTTGTATTGCAATACTAACATAATACTCTTCAAAACTGATAGGATTACTTATGTATAGATCAACATTATTGCCTGCAATCAAGATATCTATGCTTTGTTAAATTAAGTGATGTTTCCCATGCCTCTTCCTATGACCAGAGCATATGATCTGTACATTCTATGAAGGGTTACAAACAAATGTATATAGATACAAATTGCATTTTTTATATTTTTTATTTTTTAATTAAATTTGACTCTTAATTTTTAAAAATATGTTGACTTCTTACTTTTCAGTAAACAAATATGTATACTGTTAGGATTGAAAAAGTTAATTGAATGATGCATAATTTAAAGAAGGAAAAAGCAATATTTTATTTCTCTTCCAGATTGCATATCTGTATGATCACACAAAAGATTTCTGTTCTAAAGTTGGTCGAGAATTATTATCAGCCATTGCTCAAGTTCATCCAGTTACTATTTCTTTTCTTCTGCAAAAGTTGCGAGATGTCCGAGGAAATATTGGAGCAGTAAGTTATCATTTTAGTCTTTTTTCTTCTATTTCTTCTCTGATTCTGCATGTCTGTACACTCAAGAGATGCGTTTATTTTGGCTCTTATTTTTTTTTTTTTTAAATGATCATGAATGTTATCACAAATTATAATGAAATAACATTCTGAAGACCTCATTTAATTTGAAATTCATAATTTTCTTAAAAATTAATTAAGCCAGAAACTGCTATATAATTTTCTTATTTTTGTGGAAATTTTCATGTAATATTCAGAAAGGTTAAATTTGCAACTGAAAGTATTTTTTTTTTAAACATTAGTTTAGGAAGGTGGTCCTATTCTTGAAAGCATATTGTTTCCTAAGAAATTAATGATGAATGGGAATTTTATTGGGTACTCATTGGTGATCTTGTATAAAAAAATGTTTGTAATGTATGAGATGCAATTTTCCTGGGGGGAAAAAAAAACAACAACAAATGGTGTTTTTAGAAGTTTAAGCATTTCAATCTGTTGTTAACTGAGGCAAGAAATAGTTTAAAACCTCCAAAATGCAACTGCTTTTCTCCTGGATAACAAATAATAATGCCTTATCAGTTTCACATTTTCCAATGACATGAAGTTGACTGATTTTATTAAGTCTACTACTAGGAAAATTCAGTTCACTATGTCATGCTAGACAATTTTTATTGCTAGAATCTATCTTGCACATTTATAAGTTTACCGTTTGTCCATGCATCAAACATTGTTGCTATATTTGGTCTAATGTTTCTGTATTTCTAGAGATTCTTGATAAAAATCCAAAGAATGATCTGCAATGTTACCAATCTTGACCTGGCACCTCAGTTTGTCACTTTCCTACTGCCATAATGTGGCTTCTCTGTGCCTTTTTATTATAAATATTTTCACAGTAATTGTTCTAATGAGCTTTCCACTTTAGTACCATGACTCCAAGAATTTAAGTGCAGAACTAAATTTGTATCTTGGTTTCATAATTTCACTGTTAAAATTGCTAGTTGTAACCACAAGTTCTGTGATAATTTTTTCTCCAGCACTTCTTGTTTGTGGAACTTTCTTCCGGTTTCTGTTATTTTTGATTTTCAAAAATTTGATGCAATGTCAGTTTTCATCTGTCTCTTTGAATGTTGTTTCATTGTTCTCTGTTTCTCAGTAACACCTTGCTTCCTCGTGGTTTTTATCACCTGACTTGGGGTGAAATAATGAATAAAAGAAAACTAAAGATATTTCTATTTATCACTTTTAACAAATGGGAAAACTATAGCCAAGCTTATTTGAAAGAAAAATTAAATAATTTAAAAAAAATATAATTCTGATACTTGATGAACTTTGTAAGATATGTTGATGTATGTGTTTATTAATTAGTATTAAAGGAAAGATTTTAATTGTTGTTTTTAGAACTTGATAAATTTAATTTTGGTTCATTTTCTGTTCATTTTCAAGTTACAAAACTTGAGTTCTTTTTAGTGATGCAAGAAAATATTAAAAATAAAGCTGTAGCATTTTCTTTACTCTATACTAAAAAGTTATTATTTAAAAATATCCTTTTTTAAAATTAAAGATTTAGTCTGTTTTGTTCTAAGATTTTGGATTTGAAATTATCAGAAAAGATTTGAAATGTAAGAAATTGTTGTTTGTCAATTTGCTTAAGCATCTGTGTATACTGCATATTTAAGGAATTTTTTGTTCATTATTACTAATAGTGTTGCATTTATTTTGTTTCTATTGCAGATGGCACTGTATTTATTTAAAGAATTACCCATGTATCATTGGTTGTTGGACAATGGAGACTTGGCCATATTGCGGTCATGGTTGGTCAGTACAGAACTTGGTTCAACTGAAAACCTTCTTGCAAGAACAATATTTAATAATCTCAATTGGGGACTTAATAAAGAGGTAATCAACAAAACAAAATGACCTTGAATATACATTTCTTTTTTGCTCTCTCTCTCGTTTCTTTTTTGCTCTCTCTCTCGTTTCTTTTTTGCTCTCTCTCTCGTTTCTTTTTCGCTCTCTCTCACTCTCGTTTCTTTTTCGCTCTCTCTCACTCTCGTTTCTTTTACGATCTCTCTCTCTCGTTTCTTTTACGATCTCTCTCTTTCACGATCTCTCTTGCTCTCTTTTTTCTTTTTCTCTTTCCCTCGCTCTCTTTTTCTTGGCCTTTCCTCTTTCTCTCTCTCTTCCTTTTTCTTGGCCTTTTTTCTTCCTTTTTTATTTCCTGTCTTTTTATTATGTTTTTTTACTTTATTTTAATCTCTCCCTTTCGTTTTGTTGTTTCTTTTTCTTTTTTCTTTCAAGAAACATATTTATAGTAATAAATAAAAATCAATTTCTTGCTGCTATTTTTTTTAACAGCATTATTTTTTCTTTGCTCTTTCAGAACACTGATCTTGCTCTTCCACTCTGGATTCATCAATATGTGGCATGTGTGCTTGTTGAAGCATATCACAATTACATCACCTCAAAACATCTTGGATCAGTTTTCATGGAGGGTGTCAAGCAAGTATGTTTAATAATTTCTTTGAAATTGTTCTTTTCATTAAGTGATAGAATAAAAAAGTAAAATGTATGTAAATTAGAATAGTTTTTTTTTTTTTTTTTTTTTTTACACCTAAGTACAGTGCTATGCAAAAAGTTAAATACATTACAAAAAAGTTTTTTTTACATATTTTTAATAGTTACATTAATTAAACTTTTACTGCTCATAGGATATGTTTAGGTATTCAGTCAAAAAATAAGATTTTTTAAAAACTTATTTAGTTACTCAAAAGTTTACAATAGTTTTTTTTTTATTTACAGCAGAGTTCTTTTTATAAAAGTGTTCAATTTTTACTCGAATGTTCCAAATTAGGGTATTTTTAGAACATTCCAGATTAATTTCATTATTACTTTTAGGAATGATTAAAAATGTTGCATCATCCTTTAAACATTGACAAAATGGGGGAAAAGTAAAATAATTGATCAAGACCTCTATAAATGTATTGTTGACCTTCTTACAAATTAACTTGGTTATAGGAAGATATCTAGTCAGTTAAATGTGCCATTGAGTTCAGTTGGTATGATAGTTCATCACTGGGAGCCATGTCATTTCATTTGTCTCAAAAATCTCTGGTCATCCTAGAAAGGTAATGAAACATAAGGCAAGATTATTGGCAAGAAAAGTTAGCAACAAGCATGGAGTTATGCTAAAAAACTTCAGGAAGGACTAGAAGTAAGTGGAGTAAAAGTGGTTTGGATACAATTAGTTGTTCACTTCATTGATATGACATCTTTTCGAGGACTCCAAGGAAAAAAAAAATTTTTTAAGTGAAAACACGTTCTTGCTAGAATGAATTTTGCAAATGAGCATTGTATCAAACCTGCAGCATTTTAGAAAAATGTACTTTGGTCAAATGAAACAAAAATTGAACTTTTTGACAAAAATGCTATGGCAAATATTTGGAGAAAGAAGGGTACTGAATATTTCCTGAAGAACACTATCCCAACAGTAAAATATGGAGGTAGATCAATCATGATTTGAAGTTGCTTTTGTACTCAAGGTGTATGCAACATTGAATAATAAATAGACCATGGGAATATTTTGGAAAGAAACTTACGTTAGCATGCTCATTTGCTAGGCTTGAAACCAAATTGGGTCTTTCAATAAGACAATGACTTAACATACTGCAAAGCTTACAAAATCATAGTTAAGTTCAAATAAGATAGACATTCTAAAATGGCCAGGTCAATCTCCAGATCTCAATCCAATTGAAAATTTATGGAGAGAGCTGAAACTGAGAATTCAAAGAAGGAACCTGCAAAACCTGCTGTAATTAGCAATAACTGTTATGCTATGAAATATTAATAGATGATTTAATAAATGTATTGTAAACTTTTGTGTTATTAAATATTGGTTTTGCTTTTTGAGATATTTTTATTATATATTTTTTTTAAAAATCTGATTGTTTGACTAAAGGATAAGAATAATATGCATTATTAGCAGTAAAAATTTCATTAATCTGTGTTAGAAATACCTGAAAAAACATTTTTTGTAAACTTTTGTTTAGCACTGTATGTAGAAGATGATGTCTCACATGAGACGTCATCAGCATTAACATTGATTAATATTTTTTTTAATTTCATTATGTGTTTCAATTTTTTACATTATTCTACTTTTTTTTTTTTTTTTTAAAACTATCAAGAATACTTGTGGTAAACAATTGTTTTGACCGTAATCGAGATAGAAAAATGAAAGACATTTTCATTTTCAGATCTTTTAATGTGGGTGAAAGAATGCTTTTACTCAGTTTGAGTAGGCATCAAGCAATACATTGATTTGACACTTTCTTCTCACTAGATTGTCGGGCCAATGTTTTCATAAATCTTTTATTACTCTTAAATTAAAAAGTGAATTAATAGTGTTAAGCAGGATTGAATCAATTTCACTTAACCACTAGAAAGCCAATAGAGTTTATGACTAGGAGAATGTAAACAATCTTATAACAGATTTTACACTTTATGTTGAGTGAGAAAATCTTTTTAGAATATTTTGCTGCTTTCTGAGAACCTCTTAAATTTATGAGTTGGTATTCCAGATGGAGTCAGCAAGTATAGTTAACTATATCATAAATTCTTTCTTCATTAACACTTAGATATGAAATTATTTTCCTGGTAACTTTGTATTAAATATTAGCAAGTTGCTGTTTTCTGGTTATAGCAGTTATAAGAAAAATGTCCACAATATATAGTTATCTTTCCCCCAAATACAGTGTGGAGTTAAAAAAACAATTATCTCTCTTTTGTTGAGTTGAAGTTATGTAGGCTATATGATGGCTGTTTAATGATGTCTCTTCACAGAGGGATGAAAGTGGCCAGTCTGTCTAGTAGTATTTACATTTTTTTTAGCTTAGGCTTAGGCTAAATCTGCCTCAATCCAGTTCAGTTATCAAAGGCTCATAGTGCTGTTTTTCTTTGAGAATATATATTTACCAGATATAGAAAATATCTCCAGCTTGCAGTCCTCTTTGTAGGAAAAACCCATGACCCTTGTTTCCTGTTTGAGGAATATGTCCTTCTTAGACTTTTTTCCTATCATAGAACCAGATAGCATCTATGACACATTTCTTCCTCATCATAACAATAGAAGAATACACTTTTTGCATCATGGTGGTTACAGATGCTATCAAATACACTATTGTGAATGTTCCTGGCTTCTTCAACTAATTATATCTCTGAAAAGTTTGTTTTGACAATCTACAAAGACTAGAATACCAGGCAGATGATTTTACTCAGTGTTTTTTTTTATTCTTAATTACACAGAATTTGACCAACTATTGTGCTCTTAGTGAAATTATCTGCTCATCCAAACTTCAACTCAACCTACCAATTGGTGTGCCTTGACTGTGAACTCTTACAAGATTATTGAACTTTTTTCTTTAGTGCATCTTAATGACAAATTTTTATTACAACTGCTGTACTAAATGGAATAAAGTGTGTGTGTGTGTGTGTGTATATATATATATATATATATATAGTTTTAAGGTGTGCTATATTTATAGGATAAAGTGCTCAATATCAGAGATAATGTGTATGTAAATATAAAAGTGAAAATTGAAATCAACACTCAAAGGTAATAGACTGTTTCATGTTAGCATGAAACACTGTCACCTCTGAGTGTTGACTTCAATGCCCACTATATATATATATAGTTTAATTTTTTTTCAATCTTATTGCTTGTCATTTTTCATATTTGTTCAAAACTCATAATAAATGAACACAGAACAGTAATCAGTATTATCAACCTTGGGGGTCTGCTTTACTATTTTGTCATCTCCAGTTTCATGTCACTTGCAGGTAGCCCTTGTCGTTCGGCAGCAACAGACCAATGAACAGCAGTTTAGCAATTGGGCTTGGGATTTAGTTTTTAAACTTCATCTTCACAATGATACACTGCCTCGTCCATTTGAAGTAGGGATGATGCTGCACATGACGGACTTGGAAAATATCCCAGAGTTACGTAAGGATACTTTTCTTGCTCCTGTGCAGCAAGGACTTAAAGTTGATAACCCTATAGCCATGTATATTGCCATGACTATGACCAAATATGGGCATGAGTAAGTATTACAAATATTTTTCATGTATTGTAATCTTGCTTTCATTGTTATAATAATAAAGTATTCATTAACATATTTAGCATCAAAAGAAGGAATTAATTTTTTCATAACCCTATCTGTTAAGTGACGAACCATGTTAACATCTTTCTTTTGACTTCTGTATATCTGCTTTCCAGCAATTTTATGAAGTGTGTGTACTGAAATAACTTAACCTGACCCACTTCTCAAAATCTGACCAAATGTTGAAACACCAAATTTTTTTGAAAGGCTTCTTTAGCAGGCTCATAACTTTTCAGCACATTTTTGAATAAGTCTCTGGGAAATCTAGTGTTTTATTCTTGGCAAAAAAGAAAAAATTCTGTCACAAAAAATTTTAATAATGTGATGTATACAGCAGTGTAGCTGAACCATAGAAGATCAAATAAGTGCAGAGCATGTAATCAGGTCACATGGAGCTGCTAACCATTGTGTTAAGTTTCAGCATGCGCAGTAGTCACAAGTGTTTAAGATGTTTTTGTAACTATTATGTGCAGTCAGAAGTGGTACATTATCTAACTAATGAAAAAATCTAGTTCAATCCTGTCAAGAACCAACATTTGAAATGAAGTAAAAACTCTTAACTGAACCAAGTTTGTGAGACCAGTTTTTTAGATCATATTTTTCTCAATTACTACCTCACTTTACATTTAGTAGTTTATGTTCATGACTGAAATTCCTCTCTGACTGTTTGCCCATATATTAACACCCACCATGCCAAGTGGCTGGAAAACTCTGTCACAGATCTTGTTGGTGCCCACACCATGAATTTTTCAATCACTCAGTCTCTTACACAAGTGGTGGATCCTCCACGCATTTCTCTAATAATCCTAATGGATCTGACTCACTGATAGACCTCTGTTTCACTTCCATCCCTGAATCTTACAATGTCAAGCAGCTCTGCCTTCTTGGAAACTCTGATGATACAGTGTTTCTGTTAACATCTCCTTCCACTCCACCCAAGAACCTCAGACCAGCAGAATATCTTACTGCTACTAAAGAGCAGACTGGGACTCATTCCGTGATTTCTTGGGTGACGTCCCTTGCAGCAAAGTTTTTAGTCTTCCAGTTGAAGACTGTGCATCTGAGGTCTCCTCTTGGGTTAAGATTGGCATATATGCTTTCTTCCCAGCCAGGAAGTTGCAACTTAAATCCCATTCTCCCCTGCTTGCTTAGCCGCTATCACCCACTGGAATCACTTCTGGCTTTATAAGAGCTATGTGTTGAACCATAAGAGGCGCCTTTTTGCCTCTGCTTGTAATGAGTGCAAGAAGATACTTAATGAAACTAAGCTGCTGTTTGTTGCCAGGATGAAGCAGCTCATAGCATCCCATAAGTTTGGTTTCAAAGACTACTGGCGGCTCTGTAAAAGTGTACTAAATAACAGTAAATCCTCAATTCCCCCTCTAATCAATGAATTTGAGGTCCTTACTTCTTCACCAGACAAGGCTGAGTGCTTTGCTCGCAGATTCTTCACCAACTTGACACTGGATTTGTCTGAAGTATCTGTACCCGACTTCCTACTTAGAACTGAGGCCCAACTGAATGATGTCCACATTACCTCCTCGCTTGTCTAACATAATTTCAAAGCTTGACCCACATAAAGCAAGCGGAGATGACAGAATCCCAATCATTGTCCTGAAGAAATATGCCCCTGAACTCTCCTCTGTCCTCTCCAAACTCTATAACTACTGCTTATCTGTTTCTTGCTTTCCTGCCTGTTGGAAGTTCTCCTCTGTGGTTCCTATATTTATGAATACTGGCGAAAACTTGGACCCCTTTAATTATTGCCTTATCAGCCTCCTACCAATTTTTGGCAAAGTGTTTGAAGCCATTATCAACACCAAGGTGGTTTAACATCTCACAGCCCCCAGTCTCTTCTCTGACAAACAGTATGGTTTCTGCTTCACCATATCTAATGCTGATATGCTAACGACCAACACTGAGTATATATACCAGACTCTCGACAAGAACGGTGAAGCTCAAACTGTTGCCCTGGATATCTTAAAAGTGTTTGATAGTCTGGCATGCTGTCCTTATACGCAAGCTGCATGGCTATGGTATAACTGGACAATTGTTTGACCTAATCCAGTCATTCCTTTCAAATCGCACAATAAAGGCAGTATTGAATGGACATACCTCTAAATACTATCATAGGAACGCAGGTGTCCCTCAAGGTTCTATTCTAAGTCCTACGTTTTTCCTGATCTTAATCAACAATCTCCCCAATGTAATCATATCCTAAGTAGGCATATATGCTGACGACACCACTGTTTACTCTTGCCTTGATCAAAAATTTGCTGAGGCTGACAAAGCGAACCTCGCTGTTGAGCTTGAAAAGGACCTCCAATCTGTGGTGGACTGGGGTAAGAAATGGCTCGTGAATTTTAATGCTTCCAAAACAAAGCTGCTGTTTGTTAACCATCACAGGCAATCGCTCCTACCCCACCCCCCATTAGCATAGATCAGGCTAGCCTCCCCGATAGCAAAAAAATTGTTCTTCCTCGGATTAACTTTCTCAGCAGACCTCAAGTGGAATGACTATATCGAATCCATAGCTAAATCCACTGCTAAAAAGATCAGTTCACTGTGTAGAGCCAGGAAGTTATTCTTGCCCGAGTCCATCCACCCGTGTATTAAATACTGCTGCCACATCTGGTTGGGTGCCCCTGCTATCCACCTCGGGCTTCTTGACAATGTGATCGATTCCAACTTGGCAGCTCAGCTTCTGTCACTTTTTCACCGGCATAATGTGGCTTCTCTGTGTCTCTTCTACAAATACCTTCATAGCTTCTCTTCCAATGAACTTAGCTCACTGGTGCTCCCATATATAGATTTACTCAAGCTACTAAACTAGCAACTAGATCCCACCATTTTACAGTGAAACAAATAAAACGTAATCACAACTTCTACTTTATCAGCTTCTTTTCTTGCACTTCTCGCCTGTGGAATTCCCTTCTGTATACTTGTGGCCCTGTTGGTGGGGTTTCAGAATACACTACCTGTCCCCCTGCAGAGGGTAAAAGTCTCTCAATGGGGCCCATGACAAGCCCTAATTCAGAAGACATAGTCATCACCTTTCATAACACATGCACATATCACGAATAATGTTCCCTAGATTTCTAAATTAGAAGGCAGTGGCTGTAGGGTCAATTAGTTTGGAGGAAAAGAGCTGTGACATGGCTGTACTCCTTTATTTGTTTTTCTATTTCTTGGGTCACAAAACAAAAAAGAAGAGCAGGTGCTTGCGAATCCTTTCAAATATGAGTATACCACCCATGTATCTCTGTCTTTTGAGGGCGAATGGGTTTTCCTCCTCATATTTCCCAGTAAATTGAAGCTCCTGGTGGGTAGAGAGCAGGAATGATGAAATCTTACAAACAAGTAAATGGCAAACAAACCAACCAAGAGATTGCATATCAAATCCAACTCAGATTCCAAAAAGAAAAGCAAACTTTCCAAGATTTATTATCCAGAAATCAGAAGATGATACCCACTTAACAAAACTATCCCTATTCTTGATCCAAAGGGTAATCTCAACAAACATAACACCAAAAACAGTTAAAATTTATGTAATGGAACAATACTAGTAGAAGTGGGAAAAAAAAAGATATGCCGATACCCTACTAAAAATGGAAAAACTCCATAATAAAAAAAATTAAATCTTACCCACACGAAAAAATGAATACATCAAGGGGCGTAATTCAAAGCCAAGAACTATCCAATTGCACAATAGACAAAATAAAAATGAACCTGAAATCTCAGGATATAATAGATGTCAAAAGGGTATCCATTAAAAAGAACGGAAATACCATACAAACACATATATCATGACTTTCAACACATCCAAGACCCCAAAAGAGATAAAAATTGGATATTCCATAGAAGCTGAACTATTTATACCAAATCCCTTATAAATGCCAAAAGTTCGAACAACATGAAGATACATGCTATAACTGGTCAGTATACAGTAGATGTGCTCGAAAAGACCCTGACCACACTACAAATGAATGCATAAACAATTAGAATTGTGTAAACTGTGGAGAAGACCACCCAGCCTATGCAAGGATCTGTGATTTATGGAAAAAAAGAGAAAAAAAATAACTATAAAACAAAACATTTTCTTTCCTGAAACAAGGAAGATTGTAGACACATACATGGGGGTGGAAAAGCTATACACAAATTGTCAAAAAAAGAAAAAAGATAAATGACATGCTAAACCTGGGTACAAATGCCTGGCCAAAATTTATGAGCAAAATAAAACCCACAATCATGAATATCACAAATACAAACACCTACTCTGAGATAAATCAAAACAAAGACCAAATAATCCAAGACAAAAAAAACCAATCAAAACACCAGATAAAACAAAAATAGAATCATCACAAACCCCTAGCACATCCGGAACCAAACAATCACTAGCTCTAGAGAAAACAATTAAAAAAGATAATGAAGCAACCATCACAAAACAAGAATCAAAATCCTTCAACACAAAATCATGATCACAATCTAAAACAAAAACAAACAAGAAAACCTTGAACCAATGGATGATGACAGAAACGCCAACAACCCAAAACCGGAGAAGGAAAAATAAACCATGGCAAACAAAATATTACAATGGAATGTAAGAGGTACCAAAATTAATCTTGAAGAAATGTTACTCCTCATTAAAACCTTCTGCCCTGCTATAATCTGCCTACAAGAAACTCACCTAAAAGAGAATGATAAAATTAATATAAAATATTACTCATCATACAACTATATAAAAAATCAAATATATCCATTCATAGATCATCACTACTTATCAATAAAAATATACCACACAGTGAAGTAACCTTAAAAACAAATATGCAAGCAGCTGCAATAACTGCAACCCTATATAGAACAACAACCTTTTGTTCACTGTATATAACACCAAGTGAAACCATGAATGAAACTGAACTAAGTGATTTAATTCAGCAACTACCAAAACCCATCATACAAATGGGAGACTTTAACAGTCATAATGAGTTACGGGGCAGTAAAGAAACTAACAAAAGAGGCAGAATTATTGAAACAATTTTAAACCAAAACAGATTATGTTTGCTCAATAATAAAGAAAACACATACCTACATCCAGCAACAGGTACTTTCTCAGCAATGGACTTAACAATATGTGACCTAACTGTATACATGAACTACAGCTGGAGAACCCATGATGATACATGCGGAAGCGGCCACTTCCCAGTCATACTAGAAAATAAGAATCCAAAACTAGATGATAGAATGTCTTGCTGGAATCTACAAAAAGCAAACTGGGAGAAATTCTAAAATTCATGTCAATCCAGAGTAATACCAGAAGCCAACACTGACATTGAAGAACATATCACATACTTCAGCAATACCCTCCTCTCCATTGCAAAGAAAAACATACCAAAATGTTCCACCTCATCAAAATTTAATAAATCATGGTTCAATAAAGAATGCCAAAAAGCTATGAGAACATAAGTGCTAACCTAAGAAAATTTAAAAATAAACCAACAAAGAAAAATTTGGACCAATACAAAAACAGCAGAGTAAAAGCATGAAAAATGATTAAAGAGTCGAAACGGAATATATGGAAAAACTGTGTATCAAAAATAAATGTGAATACCAAAACCAAAAAATGTATGAGAGACAGTCAGAAAAATATGGAAGAACAAGGATTCTACCCAAAACCTTATTTGCAATAACATAAAGATCACCAACAAGGAAAACATTGCAAACCAAATAGCCGAACAATTCTCAATAAATTCCTCATCTAAAAACCTAAATAAAAAATTTCAAATCATCAAACCGAATGAAGAAAAGAAAATAATTAACTTCAAGTTAAAAAATGAAGAAAAGTACAACCAACCATTCAGCAAAACAGAATTAAAAGAAGCAATACATTGATCTTGTGATACACCAGTTGGTATTGATGAGATCCATTACCAATTCCTAAAAAAACTACCAAAACCATCCCTAAACTACCTCCTACAAATATATAATGAAATATGGATAAATAACATTCCAAAAAATTGGATGCAAGCTATAGTGATCCCAATAGCTAAACCACAAAAAGACCACACAGATCCAGTAAATTATGGACCCATTGCTCTCACTAGTTGCTTGTCTTAAGACCTTCTAAAGAATGGTTAATGAGAGGCTAACATGGTATTTGGAAACGAAAAGCTTGATTACAGAACATCAGTCAGGTTTCAGGAAAAGCAGCCCTATTGACCACCTAATTAGACTTGAAACATACATAAGGGAAGAGTTTGTCAAGAAGGAACACCTGATAGCAATCTTTTTCGACCTCGAAAAAGTGTACGACACTACCTGGAAACACGGTATTAAAAGAGACCTACATGAACTTGGACTTAAAGGTAGAATGCCAGAGTTCATCTGCAACTTTTTAAATGATAGCTACTTCCAAGTATGGATGGGCAAGATACTTTCAGCCAAAAAGAAAAAAAAAACAAGAAATGAGTGTACCCCAGGGGAGCATTCTGTCACCCTTTTCAACATGAAAATAAACAATATAGTTAAAAATATAAATACTGGGGCTGACTTCGCTCTATAGGTGGATGATTTACTTATTTGCTATCAATCAAAATACACACCCACAATCAAATTCCAACTCTGTTTAAACAAAATAAGCAAATGGGCCGTAGAAAATGGCTTTAAATTCTCAAAGGACAAAATAAAATGCATACACTTCTGCAAACTTCAAAGGAACCATCATGGCCACATTTTGAAACTGGACAACAATAATATCTCAGTCGTTGAACAACATAAGTACCTGGGAATCATATTCGATAGAAGACTGACCTTTATACCCACAAAATATCTAAAAACAAAAGGTTCTAGCACACACTGACTTAGGATGCTGACAAAACTACACTACTCAAACTTTACTGATCCCTAATTAGATCCAAGCTTGATTATGGATTCTCTATATATATGGAGCAGCTAGAAAATCATGTACAAAAGAACTAAACATGGTACACCACCAAGGATTAAGACTTGCATTAGGGGCCTTCAAAACCTCACTGGGGGAAAGCCAGTATATAGAGGCCAATGAACCGCCATTGACATTAAAACAAAAAAAACTAGCATTATAATACTGCCTAACGCTTTCATCATGCCCATCAAATCCTGTATACAAATACGTCTTCCATCCACAATATACAAATCTCTTCAACAAAAAAGAAAATACTATCAAACCAGCCTCCACATAAAAAACCTCCTCACAGAAGCTTAAACAGACACAACAAAAATTCATAAATCCATCAAATCAAAATCTCCACCTTGGATGATTAAACAACTATCTATAATATTGAAACTAAACAAACACTCCAAAACAAAAACCCATCCTTTAACTTTTCATGAAGAACTGCTTAACATTCAAAATAAATACACAGAACATCTACAAATTTATACCGATGGATCAAAAGATGGAGACAGGGTAGGATGTGTGGCCATCCATAAAAAAAACAAAAAAACTCCCTGATTAAGCTTCTGTGTACAGCGCAGAGTTATCTGCCATTGACTTGGCACTAAATATCATAGCGTCCAATGAACACCCAAAATATCGCATACTCACAGACTCTTTATCAGTACTTATATCACTAAAGGAAAAAAAATCAAAGTGGCGGGAGTCATAGAACTCCTGTATAGGAAATAAACTACACCAAGTAATACAAAGCATCCTTCTCTTTCCCCTTTTTTTTTGATTTCTCTTTTTGTTTTCTCATCTTTCCTATCCTCTTTATCTCATATGAAAAAAGATTTTGCCAATAAAAAGAAAGTAAATTTTCATTAATTTTCTTTTCAAAAATAATGTTTGTTGCTATCATTAATAACTACCTGAAGAGAAATTCTTCTTTCAATGTCAAAACAAAATGTACACTTTTGTAGTAGATTGTAGTTTGCACATGTTCTAAAGTATAATTTATAATAGTCATGGCTTTATTTCTGTGTTGAGCACTGTTTAATGAATGTTTCAAATGTTGTAAATATTTTCTTTGTTCCTTATTCATTTGGATGGATATATATATATATATATATATATATATAAGGAAAACTCAACATGTCATTTAGATTGATTATAAATTATAATTCATTTCTATGAGCTAAATTAGCTCATTTCACCAGACCACACTATATTTGTTCCATTCAGTACAAAGATTTTCCTGGAATAAGCATTTCTTTAAAAAGAAAAGGAAAACAAGTAAAAAGATTTAAAAACAGATGTTGGTGTTATCTTAGTTGAGGATCTAGACTAGTCATGAAGAGGTCATTCTTCTTGGATTGTTTAAGTAAACTGCTGAGGTTAACAACTTTTTTATACTACTACTTATCATAGCATACCTGTGACAAGACATCTAAGCCACGGAGATGTGCATTGTGGTGCAGTGGATATCAATTTGGAATGAGAAATCAGTTAAATTTTAGTTGTATTCGTTGCATTCACTTATGTGCAAATACCCTAGGGTAAGATATTAATCTCTCTCTCCTCCTTCCAGCTATGGGATTTAACAGGACAACTTGGGTTCTATAGCCTTGTTTGGCAACCAGTCTGCAGAAAGTAATGGTAACATACTGCAGGAAAATCTGCCCAGTCAGTCATTCCTCGAAAGGGACATGACAATCCAAGTGTGAATCACGTATGGCACTTAAATGACTGAATTAGTCTCACCTGGAATTCTGTATATGTGTGTGTGTGTGTATATATATATATATATATATATATATATATATATATATATATATATAGTTATTTACATTCACATTATCTTTACTGTTATCACAATATTTTGGCTATTGTGTCCACCAGCCTTCTTCAGGTCTCTGTTGTTCTGAATAACCCTCAAAGGAAATTTGAACTGAATGCTTTCTTTAATCTACTGGGGTAGTTTTTTTTTTATTGTTCATGTCTATCTTATCTTGATTGATAGACACCTGAAGAAGGCCAATGGGTACAATAAATAAAATGTAATAATAAAAATGAAGACATAATGTAAATAATAGCTCCTTATCCTAGAAATTCACAGAGAAATTATTTGTTTTTAAATTTTAATAAATTCTATGTTCATATTTTTGCTTGTCATATAAATTCTTGAAAATTTCATTTATAAAGAAAAGTTGTGTTTATAGAGAAACTAGTCTAGTGAAAAAGAAAAGGACTGAAAAAGTATTTTATTTACCATTTTAATTTATATTTGCAGTGGATGATTGTTGTTAGCCAATATTACATTGGTCTTGATTATTGAAATGGTAAAATAACTTGTCTTTTCAGTGTGGCTGAATTCATCACGCACGGTATTCCACTTCTTTCTAAGCTGAATGGTCTCTATTATACAAAGGCAGTCATTCATATAATTGGACATTGTGTGCCTATGTTTTATAACCAAGGCCAGTATTTGATAGAGAACCAGGAGTAAGTCTGACTCTTACATTTTTTTAACCTCTTTTGTTAATGTTGATTATTCTTTTTGTTAATGTTGATTATTCATAGGTCTGACCAGAATATTTCATTTCTAATCTAACAATTGGAATCATTTCTAAGATTTTCTAAGCCAAAGCTGCTTGTCTATATTTTTTCAAGGAGAATAACAACTTGGGAAATATCATGTTACATTGCATGAATCATTACTGTTTAATTAATTTTAATTCCTGTTTAAACAGCATAAAATGAAAAATTATATCAGTTATTTACAAAAAATTATAGAAACAAATTAATATATTTATATTACATATTTACTTATTAGTACTTTTCTTGAAGGACACTCCAAAAATAATAAATCTTTTTCATTGCCATGGAAAGTTGCAGCAAATACATCTAGCACCATTACACCAACTTTTCAACTACAAAGCACTACTTTTCTGCATAGTTACCAACACTGGCTGTGCATTTTTCCAGTGATGAGAAAAAGCTTAACCTAATGACTGATTTTTTTTTTTTTCTGTTACACATTACTCTGTGCCTTACTGTGCTTTATTTACTGCTTACTTTCTATAAACATTCATCAGTAATGACTGTTAGTAAGCACACATTTGTCTGTTTGGAAAAATTCAGTGGTATACCTGCACTTTGTAGACACTCTTATGTCAAATAACATTTTACTTGACCTCAGCTGTTATATGTAACAAAGCAAAAAGAAAATAGCAGTTATTAGTTGGAAGATCCAACTTCTACTGCCATATGACCAACATCTGATGTTAAGGGCCAATGTAAGAAGTATTACTTTCAGAGCAACTAACAGTGTAAGCATAGACTTCATGACTTGCAGTTTCATGCCTTATATCGTCATTAGACTATGTGGTACTCTTCGTTGTCTATTCTATATTTATTAAAAGACTACTGTTAGCTTATGGGAAGGGGGGAAGCCACATTTTTGTTTATGGTTTTACCATTATTTTATTTTCATTTTTGTTTATTTTATTGCATTTTTTCTATAATTTCCTTGATTCTAAACTTTAATATTTGATTTGAAAGACAAATTATTTATTTTAGGTTATTGTTTAGTCTTTGGAGTTGTGGTTTTATGTACTCTAATAGCAATTTATTTTTGTCTACATTTGGAAATGTGCTCTGATCTTTTGAATCTATCTTGCACTAGAAAGATGATTGTTGCAATTTTCTCCTCTCGACAAAGGTTGTAATGTTTTGAAGTATTCTAGGCAAAATGCTCAAGGACATAGTAAGTTAATCAGAGAAATCATAACCAAAACATACAGAAAGGTGCACAAAACAATGAAGCATGGAATTTAAAACCAAAGAAATCACATAAAGGCTTAAGATGATTGCATAAACTGCCTCATAAAAGCCCATGCATTCATCATAATAAAAGACAAGAAACTAAATTTCAAAAATAACCAAATATACAGACTAATAATCTTAACAAAAAAAGCAAACTAAGAAAAATAAATAAAACTGCACTAGAAGAAATTAACTCTGAAGTAAGAACAACATTAAGATTAAATCAATGGAAAAACACATGATTAGTAATGAATTAATTCTACAACATAAAAATATAACTGTACGTCCACTCAATTAGATATTAAAGATCTCTGCATTCATCACTGAAGCTATATTAGATAATGACCGCTAAATGATAACTGCCAACAAATCAATTTCATGAAGCTCTTTGTTTTACAACGTCGACACAGACGATGAATGAACGCTGATGGCTGCTGCCAATGGACCCTGTGCTTGTTCTTAGACCACCCCACCTGGTTTGCCATCAACAGTTTCTACTGGCTGTTCTATTTCTCTCTCCTTCTTAAACAGTGTCCTTGTCAGTTTCTATTTCTTCTGGCTCCAAAAGGGTTGCTTTTTTTTCATCCTTACCTTCTTGGTCTTTGGTTCCATTCCTTTCTTTCCTGTGTGGGCCACCCTCCATTTAACTTCTGGGATAGCCCTGGTTCTGTTTTCTGGGTTTGTAGAAATCTGGGAGCATTCCCCATTTTGTTGGACATTCTACTGCCCTATGGCCATTGTATAGACAGGTCCAACACACTATCCCAGTCCAAGCTGTAAAATCTGTGTCTCAATGACCAGGCCCTTCTATTAGGTTTGATCTAAACCTTGCCTTATCCCATGTGTTTTGTTAGATCATAAGATGGGCAAAATTTAGTAATCTTCAGGAATTGCTGTAATGAATTGGTCCATGTTGATTAAAATCATAAAATGAAAAAAAATAAAAAACCTTCATAGAATTCAAAGCTTTATTCTATTGGTACAGTACTTGGTTATTTTAATAGTCAGAAGCTATTTATTTTCATACAGACAGTTATCAACCCAACTCACATCTTAAGTTGAATGTAACACTTCAGCAGGTTTAGTCAGAGGTTCTTCTTAGGCTTTTCAAGGGCTTCCCTTTTCCATGGGTAGCAGTCACACATATTGATTTGCCCCAATAGCTGCTTCTTTCTTTCATTGGTATCTCACACCAATACTCTTGAAGGGGCATGAACAATTTCTCCACCTTCCTTGGTATTTCATCTGCCCTCGCCCCCTCAGCTCTCCTCCAACTATTCTGATTCAACTACCTCGGGTTTGCATTTACTTGTGATCATTAATTAAAGTTTACTATTTCATATTTCTCCTACACAAGGAAAATTCTGTTTCCACTCAGATATTTACCAGATGACTTCCCCAATTTTTGTCAGGGTTGTTGATTTCTTTAATCAGAAAGAATTCTTAATGCTCTGGCTCTGTTTATGGTGCAATCCTGTTTGTTGTCTGTTTGACATTGTCATTAAGTAAATTTTATCATTCCCAATTTTGCTTATGCAGGATTCTCTCTCTGGTTCTGTGTTTTGATAACTTGTACTTTGGAAACAAGAACCATTAATCAACTGTCCAAGTTTACCACATGGCTTCTCTTCCTATTTGCCTTTTTCCATGGGAAATTTCTTTTAGAGATTTTGCTTTTTACTAAAAAACAAAAAACTTCATATGTTTCTTTCAGTATGTCTTTCAGTCCATCAATTAACCCTTCAGCACTGAATAGTGTTACAATATCAATTACAGATTAAAAACTTAATGAAGTACTTAATTTTAAGCCTCTTATTTAGATTTGAATGCCGCAATTATAAAATGTTCAACTGCTTTTTATTTCCTGCTTACAATTATTCCTTTTAGGTTCCTGAAGACTTTACAAGCTGTTCTACTTGCTGATGAAACTCCAATGCGAGTAGCTAAGAACCTGATTTCTTCAGACTTTCCTGGTGCCATGACCAAACTTTTCAACTCCATGATATTGGTAAGCCATTAGGGTTTGATTGTTTGCCACCTTTTTCATTTTTAACTACTTGGAACTGGTTGAGAAAATATTTCATGAACTATTTAGATATCCTAGAGCAATGAGATATTTTGGCAGTATGATATCATGCATTAATGGACTTGTAGCTACTTATGTTGTGCAATTTTTTCTAGCTGAGATGTCATAATTTTCCATGTTTTCACAAGGTGAGTATTTATTGCTAGTAAATATTTGGTATTGTAACACATAAAAAAATTTTGTACATATGTTCTGTTGAGGAACATGGTGATAATTTTGTAAGCTTTGTGTATTCTTACCCTGGAAGTGAAATGGATAGTAATTCAAAACATCTCATCAACGGTAATGAGTGAAAACATTAATTATACTTGAGAAGTTGATATATTTCATTAGTATAACATCACTCAATGATAAAAGTATATTGTAAGCTTGTAATGGGGAAAAAGTGCCATTTTTTACTAAATTAAAAAACAAACAAATTTAATAAACTAAAGTTCACCCAAATCAAGGCTTAAATGACTCTCAAGGTTAAACGTTACAGTCAACAAAATGGGAATGCTGAATGAGATATGTAATATAAAGGGAAGAGAAGATGGTAAGAAATGAAGATTATGAGGATTTTGTGGAGGGATGATGATTAACTCTTGACTTGAAGAGGTCAAGATTGAAGTATTCAGGGAAGCTTCCACATGGAATAAATTCTGCGAACTGGCAGTTCTTGGGGGGAAAAAGCTGAGTAGAATTTTCTTAACATTTGAAACATAGAGGAAATGAGGATGCTTCAAATCCATGGAAGTGGCAAGTCAATTTCTAGCTGCAAATGTTAGAGTTGGTGGAATATAGAATGGAACTCTTCTTCATTGAAGATAAATTAGTGAAAAGAAAATCCCTGTCCAAAAGAATTAAATTGTAAGAATGTAACGACATAGTTTTAAATCTTGGCAGTGATCAATCATAATTAGTCTTGTTTTTTATCCCTATTTTTATTTTTTATTTTTTTTTTTTTTAGACACAAATTCAAGCCACAAATCGAGATTGTGATGCTGTGGCTGTGATATCTCTTTGGGCTCACCTCATCTTAAAGATTCCGAAATGGAGTATGGATAGGTTGGTACATATTGAATCACTCTTATTATCTCTTTTGTTTGTAACTATAGGTATTTACTGAGCTTAGTCTGATATGAGACTATAAGTGTGTAGTTCCTAATGAGGATCAAACTCATCACATGATAGTTAGGTTTAACTAACTGAGCTTATTAATTGTTACTCCATTTCCAGGCTCTCAGATAACCCGATGCTTGTATAATTATTGACTAAGAAATGCATAGTCTGACCACAGTTATAGTGCACATGTAAAAATTCAACTGACTACAGTATCAAATTTGCCTGTAAAATTAACTTTCTAACCAATGTATTATGATTGATGTCTGTCTGCTTTTTCTTTATTGTCATTAAGGTACTTGATTTTATCCATGAAAAAATAAGTTCTATCTGTTAATAATGGTAAGAAAATATGTTTGAAAGATTGTGTCTGTGTACAGATATATATATAAATCTTTGAGTTACTTTGATATTATTCTTAGTATAAATTTTAACTGTTATTTTTTGTTGAACACCATTTTATTATTACTGCTAGCATTCACTGTAAGCTATAATATATATATATATATATATATATATAAGTTGTGTTGGGTTTCCTCCATCAGTCCTAGTAGATGAAATGTGTCACAAGTAAACTTTTCCATTTTGTCTTACAATTTCCTCAATAATGTTCTTGATATATAAAAATATGTTGTTATCTCAAGTTTAATCACTTGGGTGTGACTTAAGAGGTATCTTGAGAGAAATTTCTTTGTCTTTGGTCTTCTTTGGCAGTGAACCAATAATACTCAACAAGATACTTCACTGATATTATACAAAAGTTTTAGAGAATAAGTTAAATTCAATAAATTGTTTTCTAAAATGTAGTTTAATAAATTTTTATTTTATTGGTGTGGAATGTAAAATTTTGTTGCTAAGTATGTCTTTGCATTTTTAAGAATAATCCTTAGATTCAATGTGAAATGTTAAATCAGAAAATTACAATTACATATACATTCTGTATGTAATGTTCTTGTATCAAATTAAGTATTTATTTCATTATTTATGAGAAGAAATAACTCCATGGCAAAAATGAATAAATAAATAAAAGTAAGAAATATATACTGAAGTATTAAATTTCTGCTTTGTCTTTGCATTCACTAAGAGTGGTTTGAGCAGGCTCTGGCTAATGACTGTCTACAGTTTTGAATTCAGATTTGTTCTTGATTGGTCACTTTCCAAAGGCTAAAAAAGACCAGCCTGACTTACTATTTCCTACTTTTCCTAATGGTATTAGAAAATAACTGCCACCTCATTTAGAATTTGAACTTAGCTTGCTGATTCTATTTTTTGTAAATTGTGTCATGTTCATATTACCTTTTGTGCTTGAAACCTAAAAGAAATTCTCAGAGGTTAGGTGATTCTTTTGAAATTTACTGTCAAGAAAAATGTATATCGGATGTTTGAAAATGCTATACAATGTTTCATCATTAATCTTTTTGTTTTTTTACAGAAATTGCTGTTATGTGCTTGATAATTTGGTGAGAAGTGCATTCCGTTACCCTGAAGCCCTCAGAATGTTGGAGACCTTATTATCTGAGCAATATCAGGTTAACCACTTGCTCTCTTTTCTTTTTAAAGAAATTTATTCTTTTAAATTATAAAAATATAGAGAAACTTAATATTCCTATTGGATTCAGGTTGGACTGGATATTTTTGTATTTAATTTTTTAAGATTAAAGTTGACTGGAAAGCAAAAAACCAGAAGAGAATTCCACAAGTGAAGGTGTGTCCAGCTTATTATTAAAGAAAGCAGAAGAGAATATATTGAAATATGATAAAAATGAATTAACTTATTTTCATCATAAAAAATATGATAAAAATGAATTCTTTCCATCATAAAAAATATGATAAAAATGAATTAACTAATTAGAAAAATATGTAGAATAAAATAAATTTTATTCCTTTGAGACCTAACCAAATTTTTGATGTTCAGTTCTGACATACCAAACATTTTAATGCATTTAATTTTTTGTAATATTTTTCCATTCTTTTTCAGTGTCTATTAGCAGAATATAGAAGTCAGGGAGTGGTGGAATCCTTTGTTAATTGGATTGCAGCAGGCCAGAATCTACCATCTTTCTTGGAGAAGCTATCCAGCCCTGAGGTGCCATGGCTGGCTTATCTTATTCTCACAATTGAAGGAAAATTTGAAGAATGCACACTTTTGTGGCCAACAATGCAACAAGAATTGCTGGGTAATCCCAAAATGACAGTGGAACAAGCTTGGAAGGTGTGTAGACATTTTTTTATTTTTTTTACTTGTCTGATGTATGAAAATCACTTGAAAATTCTTCAGTTTCTATATAGAATCAGTTTTTAATTATCATACTACAGAAATAAATTGTCGGCATAAATGAGTAGTAATTTGAAAAATTATTGAAACAGAGTTCATATTTGGATTGCATTTACTTTCAAGCAATATTTCCTTTAAAAAGGTTTGAATTCAACTCTCTTCTGCTAAATTGTCTGTCAGTTATTACCATTGTTCTATACGAGTCAAGATAAATAATGGGAATATTGGGTTATGTTCTTTGACCTAAAGACATGTTTAATTGTCTGTCTTTGGTACAAAGAGATATAAAAGCGGAATCTGCTGCTATTACTAGTTATTGTGTATACCAACTGAGTCTAAGATATTTTTTAACACCTGAGCCCATATCCAGATTACATAGTTTCATTACACTTGGATTTAGACATCCAAGCGTAAAGAAACTATGTAATCTGCAATTTCATGGAAATCTTTGCTGTATCTGCTGTGATTTACTGGCAATTTCTGACACAGAAAGTAGTTAGTTGGCTATTGTTGTTTAGCAGTATATCAACCTCTGTTGGTTATTTAATGCTACAATCTAAATATTCTGTACACAATTTTAAAATTTCAACTATGGATATTTTGTACATAACTTTATACTTTCAGAGTAAACATGTTTCATAAATATATAATTTTTAGATTATCTATTGTAGGTATTATATGTCTTGTTATAAATCTATTTCTTTAGGACATTATGTTGACAAGTTCAGTATTTTCAAATAGTTTTCCCATGTTTTCCTTATAGTATTTATGTCTTACAGGAGCTGCTGATTTTCTCCAAGTATTTAATACTCTGTTATGTGGGGGCTTTTTGTGGTATAGTGATGTGGAGCACTGTAAAATTCTACATGTCTTTTATAAACCTTAATGGCTAGCTTCAGCATCATCCCACTTTTGCTCTCATTAACATTGAGCCCTTTTTTTTGTTTTTCAATTCTGGAATGTTATTTTTGGTTTTGTTTTATTTTGTTTTTCTCTTGGCTTTCTTTTCCATCTTAGCCTTCTAGGATAACTCTCCTCCTAGGTGAATTCAGTTGGTGTTATCAAAAACAATTTTTTACCATCTTGAACTCTTGAACTCACCCAGGTGGATAAATATCCTTTTTTTTTTTTTTTTTTTTTTTTTTGTAACAGGTACTGACTGTCTGAAGATTCCACATACATGCATGAGACCTTTAGTTGGTAATGTTCTAGTGGGAATTAGTTTATAAATATTAAGTTCTGCCTCAACACGTCGCTTTGAATCCCTCCCTCTTCAGTGTGAGATTCTGCGTATGGTCTTTTTTTCTTTGAGCTGATTTACTGTGTGTGAGTGTGTGTAATAAATATATATATAAAAAAGGCTAACCAACAGTAATAAGGCAAAAAGTTGACAAGGTAAGAATAGTGTTCACATGCAAAAGATGTATTATCAAGTGATTATAGCATTTTGATTTCAAGATGAGAAAGAATAAAAATATGAATATTTATTATTGTAACTGTGGCACATGGCTGAAAGAGGAGTGGTTTGAGGCAAGTCATCACTTTCTTTCCTATACCTAGCTAATCAATCATTAAAATTTGTTCATTCACCACAAGAACTTGTCATCACCTAATTTTCCATATACCATAATACCACATATTTGCAGGGGGGACTTAACAAAACCCATGAAATCAAAATTTTATTAAGATATATTTAAAAATATGATATGAAAATGAGAGGTGGGGCAGAAGGATACCCAAAATAAGCTAAAATAAAACAAAATAAAACAATCAAAATAAAATAAACAAATGTTAGTGAGACCTGTCCACCTAAAAAAAAAAAAAAAAAAAAAAAAAATGAGTGGGGCTGCTGTATTCTGCCAATCAGTGGGGGCCCAAAACAAACTGGCGAGGTTGGGAATCAATGTCATAGGTTAACCCTAACCCACTCTAATGCTTGGGTTAGGGTTAACCTATAGTGTTGCTCTGGAATATCGCACCAATATTTTAGCCACATTTTTTAGGCTTTTTAGGGCCTCTTTCATAGTCTCCCTGCTGACACCTATAAACTTACATGTTTTAGCATCAAATATTAGCAAGATTGTTTTCGCTGAAATGACATCTAAAGCTTTTAGAATGGTAACTAACATATTTTCAGTAATAGTCTTTATAATGGACTGGGTCTTTAATCTCCATAGTCTTTGTCCATACCGATGATGATGGTGATACCATTGGTGCAACAATTGGCTGGGGAGACAAGGTATGCAAAAGCAGTCAAACATAGATCAAAAACTGACTTTTAAGATGAAAAAGTTGCATGATAAATACTAGACATCAAAACAATCAGTTGCCAGAAAAAGAATATGGCAGATGAGACTGAGAAATAGGACATTTTTATTGGTTAGGAAGAAATCTCAGTATGTATTTGTACAATTTGTCTAAATTTGTGGATGAGTTGTTTTTAAGATCATTACTATGTGATTGAAACTCCTCAATCAAATTTCCCTCACTTTATCCCCATTTCTATGAGGTCAATAAATATAAACAAAATACGTATAATTATTTACAATTGTTTTTGCATTTTTCTTTTTTTTTTTTTTTTGTTTACTTTTTTTAATCTTTTAATATCTTAAATTATTTTTATTTTTTATTTAGAATTTTTTATATTTGGCATATTTTTACAATTTTTTTCAATATTTTCTATTTATTTTTTAGATTACAATTTTAAAAAAATGTAGGGGAGAAGAAAAAGTTATGCTGCATTTTGAATATTAAGAAGTTAATATTTAATTTTACTTTGTTGATAGGCTTTGTAAATAAATCTGTAACATTTTGCCTGATAAAATATAGTCTGACTTTATTATTCCATTTAAAACTTCAGACCTTTATAAAGTGGTATTTTAACATGTTTTGAATGTTGATAGTATCAGGGTTTTTTACCCAACACTATGGTACCTTGATTGTCACAATACAGGGTGCAATGGATGAATTGTCGTCTAAATTACACAAAAATGAAAGTAACTCTCATTTCATTTTAGCAGATATATTTACCAAAATTACTCAAAAATACCTTGAACTACTAAAAAGTAAATTTATTCAATAAAATCACCAATTGGAATTTCCTGAAACTCTTCCGGGTGGTCTCCTTGTTTAAGCTGGTGAATGCTGCCATAATCTTTGCCTTCAGTTCATCTTTGGTGTTACAAGGAGTTTTGTTAATCTTTTGCTCAATTGTGCTCAACACATAATGAAGGGGTCTGTTGCAGTCGAGGGAGTTAGATGGCCTGATGTAAGTGGTGATATGGTTGCAGAAATTGTCTGACAGCCATGACTGGTTTTTTTTTGCTTGTGTATCATGGTGCAGAATCCTGTTGCTAGACATTGGGTCTTCCTGCAGTCATCTCCTTGACCCAGGAAAGCACTACCTCCTCAAGGCACTTGATTTAGGCCACTGTGTTGAGTCTGAGGCTGTGTGGGAAGATAGAGGCATAATGTCACCATCACTAATGATTTCTCCAAACAGCATGATATATCGTCCAATTCTTTCTGAATCCTCTGCACTGTCCTCAGAATGACACCAGTATTCACATTGGAGCTGATATATATCAGGATACTATTTCTTGGTGATATTTTTCATTTGTTGGTACAGCATTATTTTTGCCCAGTATATTGATAGCCATTTCATAAGATTTACAATCTTGCATTCCAAATTTTGCAAGGATCTTTTCTATGTATCTTGTTTGATTAATATCTATAGAATTATTTTTAAATATAAATTATACACTCAAAAATAAAGAAAACTGTCTAAGATCAGTCATTTTAAATTGTTTATTTAAACCCGTTTTTACACTCATTAATGCAGAATTACAATTTGCAGCAATCACTTTATCATCAATCTGAACAGCCATAATCAATATTTTAGTCAAAGTGTTTTTTATATAAATGCAAAAATCTCTTAAAATGTGGGAGAAACCTTAACCAGTTAAATATGCGTCCAAGGCATTATTCCAATTTTGCATTCTTTGTTTAAGACCCATGTCATGCTATGCAGCTCTTGGCAATTCTAATCATACGATAGTGTCTGTAAACATCTCTTTCTGTACCCCCCCACCATCCATCCAGGAACCTTCTACCAACAGAATATCTTTTTGTTATTAATGTGTGGATTGGGACTTGAAACTAAGTTTTTAGTTTCCCTGTTCAAGACTGCCTCTCTGAGGTATCCTTTGTGAAAGTTGGCATCAATGCTTTCATTCCAGCAAGGAAGTTTTAAGTTAAATCTTGTTCATCTCCTTGGTACTTACCTGTATGCTTATCTGTTATTGCCCACAGAAATCACTTCTTCCAGTTATACTGGAGTGACACATCTGATTATAGTAGACAGCTCTTTGTCTCTGCTTGTAATGAATGCAAGTGTGTTTTAAATGATGTAAAATTTGTTGATAAAATGAAACAACGTGTAACAACTTGCAAGTTCAGCTCTAGAGATTAATGGCAGCTTTGCAAGATTGTGCTGAATAACAGCAAATTCTCTATCCCTCCTCTATTCAATCAATTTGAAGTCCTCACATCTACAGCAAACAAGGTTGAATACTTTGCACACAACTCCATACTTGATTCATTTGAAATATCCACACCTAATTTCACACCCAGAAGAGAAGCTCAACTGTATATTTTCTAGAAGTCTCTTCACTGAGGCAGGATATGGCACAAGACACAGAAACTCAACTGAATGATATATGTATAACCCCATTACTGGTTTTGGACATCATTTCTAAATTGGAGATGATGAAATCCCAGTCATTGTCTTAAAGAAATGTGTCCCTGACTTGGCTCCAGTCCTCTCCAAACTCTACAGCTATTGCCTTTTTGTTTCCAGCTTTCATGCTTGTTGGAAGTCTTCATCTAGTTTCTAATTTTAAGAACTCTGGAGAATCCTCTGACCATTCTATCACTCTATTAGCCTCTTACCACTTTTTCAGTAAAGTATTTGAGGCTCTAATCAATGCTGAAGTAGTTAAGCCTCTTATCTTTCATGACCTACTCTCTGACAAACAATATGGCTTCTGCTTTGCCAGGTTTACTGCTGATTTGATGATAACCATCACTGAATATGTATACCAGGCTCTTGATAATAATGGTGACACTTGAGCTGTTGTTTTAGATATCTCAAAAACATTTGACAAAGTTTGGCATGCTGGCCTTCTGTGACAGCTTCAGACCTGCTTTGTTTGATTTAATCCAGTTGTACCTATCGAATTGTGGAATGAAATTCATTTTGAATGGGTAAACTTCTAGATCTTTTCACATGAACACAGGTGTCCCTCAAGACTCTATCCTTGTTCTATGCTGTATTTGGTCTTCATCAATGATCTTCCTGATGTCATCTGTTCCCAAGTAGGCATCTATGCAGATGATACCACCATTTATTCCTGTCTCAATAGGAAATTTGCCAAAGCTGACAAATTAAACCTGGCTTCTGCTCTTAAAATGAACCTCCAATCAGTGGTTAACTGGGACAAGAAATGGCTTGTAAATTTTAATGCCACCAAAACAAAACTGTTCTCCTTTAACCACCATAGAACTTTCCTACTAAACATTAGCATGGCTAATGCAAGTCTCCTTGAGACCAACAAACCATGCTTCCAGGGACTCACTTTTTCAACTGACTTGAAGTAGGACGACATGACAGGGTTTGGCACTCTGGCCTCCTATGCAAGCTACGGGGTTATGGTATTACTGGTCGCCTGCTTGACCTAATCCAATCCTTTTTAAATAACCGCAAAATGAAGGTCGTTTTGAATGGGCATACCCCTTCATCTTACAGCACGAATGCTGGTGTCCTACAGGGCTCTATCCTGGGCCCGACGCTCTTCTTTATTTTCATCAATGACCTCCCAGATGAAATCAGTTCCCAAGCAGGCATCTACGCAGACGACACCACAATATACTCCCGCACCAGTAAGAAACCTGTCGTGGCGAACAGATATAATCTCACTGCTGACCTTGAATGGGATCTACACTCTGTGTTGAATTGGGGCAAGAAGTTACTTGTCAACTTCAAAGTGTCTAAGACCAAGCTGTTGTCTGTCAACCATCACAGGCAACATCTCCTGCCTCCCATAAGCATGAACCAAGCGATTCTCCCTGAGAGCAACACACTACGCCTCCTTGGCCTTACCCTCTCCTCAGACCTCAAATGGAACCACTATATTGATTCCATAGCTAAGTCTACTGCTAAGAAGGTTGGGTGACTATGCCGATCCAGGATGTTTTTTCCGCCTGAATCCATCCTGTATATATACAAGTCAACCATCCGTCAGTGCATGGAGTACTGCTGCCATTTATGGTCAGGCGCCCCTGCCATTCTCCTCAGTGTTCTCAACAGGCTCCAAAAGAGAGTCTGTAATGTGATAGGTACTGATCTGGCGGCTAGACTGCAGCCACTTCCCCACCGTCGAAATGTGGCCTCTCTTTGTCTGTTCTATAAATACTTTCATGGCTTCTGCTCGGACGAACTTAAGTCACTGGTGCCGCGTCAACAGGTGTTTACCTGTGCAACCAGATTGGCAACTGGATCCCACCCATTCACAGTTAGGTTAGCCAAAAGGACTATTGAAGGATTTGTAAACGAGTGCTCAACAATAGGAAATCGTCAATACCTCCTTTAATCCATGGATTTGAGGTTCTCACGTCATCTGCGGACAAAGCTGAGTGCTTTGCCCACAGATTCTCATCCAACTCCACATTCGACTCATCCGGAGTACACCCACCTAACTTCCCTATTAGAACTGAGGCCAAACTGCACGACGTCTGTATTACCCCAACAGTAGTATCCGGAGTAATTTCAAAACTTGATCCCCATAAGGCGTGTGGCGACAATGGAATCTCGGTGATAGTCCTTAAGAGGTGTGCTCCTGAACTTTCCCCTGTCCTCTCTAAACTATTTAACTACTGCCTTTCTGCTTCCTGCTTTCCTGCATGCTGGAAGTTCTCTTCAGTCGTTCCTGTATTTAAGAATTGTGGTGAACCCTTGGACCCATCCAACTATCACCCTATCAGTCTTCTACCGATATTCGGGAAAGTATTCGAGGCTACACAAACTGTTCTCTGACAGGCAATATGGATTCCGCTTTACCAGGTCCACAGCTGACCTGCTAACAACCGTAACAGAGTACATGTTACAGGCCCTTGATGAGTCTGACGAGGCTCGTGCGGTTACTCTGGACATCTCCAAGGCTTTCGAAAGGGTTTGACACTCTAGCCTCCTATGCAAACTACGTGGTTATGGTATTACCGGTTGCCTGCTTGACCTAATCCAATCTTTCTTAAATAACCACAAAATGAAGGTCGTTCTGAATGGGCGTGCCTCTTTGTCCTACAGCACGAATGCTGGTGTCCCACAGGGCTCTATCCTGGGCCCGACGCTCTTCCTTATTTTCATCAACGACCTCCCAGATGAGATCAAGTCCCAAGTAGGCATCTACGCAGATGACACTACAATATACTCCCGCACCAGTAAGAAACCTGTCGTGGCGGACAGACATAATCTTTCTGCTGACCTTGAGCGGGATCTACACTCTGTGGTGAACTGGGGCAAGAAGTGGCTTGTCAACTTCAATTCATCTAAGACCAAGCTGTTATCTGTCAACCATTACAGGCAACCTCTCCTGCCTCCCATAAGCATGGACCAAGCGATTCTCCTGGAGAGTAATACACTACGCCTCCTCGGACTTACCCTGTCCTCAGACCTCAAATAGAATCACTATATTGAATCCATAGCAAAATCTACTGCTAAGAAGGTTGGGTCACTATGTCGATCCAGGATGTTTTTTCCACCTGAATCCATCCTGCATATATACAAGTCAACCATCCATCCGTGCATGGAGTACTGCTGCCATTTATGGTCAGGTGCCCCTGCCATTCTCCTCAGTGTTCTTGACAGGCTTCAAAGGAGAGTCTGTAATGCGATAGGTACTGATCTGGCGGCTTGACTGCAGCCACTTCCCCATCGTTGAAATGTGTCCTCTCTTTGTCTGTTCTATAAATACTTTCATGTCTTCTGCTCAGACGAACTTAAGTCACTGATGCCTCCTCAACAGGTGTTTACTCGTGCAACCAGACTGGCAACTGGGTCCCACCCATTCACAGTCAGGTTAGCCAAATGCAGACAACAATTCTACTCCTGCAGCTTCTTCTCTCGCACTTCCCGCCTGTGGAACTCGCTCCCGTATTCTTGCTTTCCTGACAGCTACAACCTCCAGAAATTTAAATGCAAAGTCAATACTCATCTACTAACCACTGGACTCTAGCTCTCTCCCCACCCCTGTATAACCTTCCCTTTCTCTCCATCTATGTATCTGTCATCGCACCTGCATTCTCAGCTTTCTATTGCTCCTTTCTAACTAGTTTGTACTCCTCACTCTTTTCTAATTAATCTTTTTACAGTTATGTAGCCCCCAGCTCATCAGTGGCATTTCTGCCTTGCTCAGGGTGAAATGATTTAAAAAAAAAAAAAAAAAAACTCTATCTACTGCTAGGAAGGTTGGGTTTCTGCTCCAGGCTAGAAAGTTTTTTCTTGTCAGAATACATTTTGCACATCCAATTACTTGCTTCCTTGATAGCTACAGTTTCCAAAAATTTAAATGCAACGTCAATTGCCATCTTCTATTTTCTTAAATCCCATTCATCATTTATTCTGTCTTCAATATCCTCTGCACCCAGTCTTTTCTCTCACTGTAACCTCCTGTGCACTAGCTATGGTCTTACCTTGCTTGGGGTAAAATGATTAAAAAAAAAAAAGAAGACATTTTTAATTGTTGTACAATTTTATAGTTGGTAATAAATCCTTCTGGCTGTTGACCATATAGTTTGCAGTCTATCAGTATATTTTGTTAAGCATATTTTGCATTCATTTAGTAGACAAATAATTTTTTTTTCTTTTTTCAATCATTTTTACCACATGCTAGACAGTAAAGCCACTAAGACACAAAGGTTACTGAGTGGAAAGATTCAGGAAAAATAAAAACATTATTAAGGAGTGAGAACAAAAGAAGAGTAATCTAGAAGAGAGTAAATAGACCATTGCTAGTGCACAGGAGGTTACAGTGAAAGAAAAGACTGGGTACAGAGGATATTGAAGACAGGATAAATGATGTCCTTTCTAAGCTCTACAACCTCTGCCTATCTGCTTCCTGCTTTCCTGCCTGTTGGAAATCTTCCTCTGTAGTTCCTATATTTAAAAACACTGGAGAACCCTCTGACCCTGAAAATTACCGACCTATCAGCCTTCTTCCGATCTTTGGCAAAGTGTTCGAAGCCATTATCAACGCCGAGGTGGTTCAGCATCTCACAGCACACAGGCTCCTCTCGGACAAGCAATATGGTTTCCGCTTCACCAGGTCTACTGCTGATATGTTAACGACCATCACCGAGTACATATACCAGGCACTCGACAGGAATGGCGAAGCCCGAACTGTTGCATTGGATATATCTAAGGCGTTCGACAGAGTTTGGCATGCTGGCCTTCTATGTAAACTGCGGAGCTATGGTATAACTGGACATTTGTTTCAACTAATCCAGTCATTCCTCTCTAACCGCACAATGAAGGTGGTATTAAACGGACATGCCTCCCAGAACTACCATACAAACGCAGGTGTCCCCCAAGGCTCCATCTTAGGTCCTACACTCTTCCTGATATATATTAATGATCTCCCTGATTCCATAAGAGCCCAAATAGGTTTGTACGCTGCTGACACCACAGTTTACTCTCGCCTTCTACAAAAATCTGTTTTAGGCATCAAAGCTAACCTCGCAGCCGAGATTGAAAAAGACCTCCAATCCATATTGGACTGGGGTAAGAAATGGCTAGTAAATTTTAATGCTTCTAAAACGAAGCTACTCTCAATTAACCATCATCGACAATCTCACCTCCCTCCCATTAGCATGGACCAGGCTTGCCTCCCAGAGAGTAAAACACTACGCCTCCTTGGTCTCACACTTTCAGCGGACCTCAAATGGAATGACTATATCGAATCCATTGCTAAATCCGCTGCTATGAAAGTCAGTTTTCTGTGTATGGCCCGGAAGTTTTTTCCGTCTAAATCTATCCTGCACATATATAAATCTACCATCCGCCTGTGCATTGAATACTGCTGCCATATCTGGTTGGGTGCCCCTGCTATTCTCCTCGGGCTTCTTGATAAGGTTCAGAGGAAGGTCTGTAATGTGATAGATACCGACTTGGCAGACCGCCTGCAGTCTCTCTCCCACCGGCGCGATGTGGCTTCCCTGTGTCTCTTCTATAAATACTTTCACGACTTCTGCTCCGATGAACTTAGATCACTGGTGCCCCCTAAATACGAATTTGCACGAGATACTAGATTAGCAACTAGATCCCACCCTTTTACAGTGAAAGCAATAAAATGCAGCCGCAACTTCTACTCCAACAGTTTCTTTCCTCACACTTCCCGACTGTGGAATTCTCTTCCACACGATTACTTCCCCGACGGATACAATTTCCAGGAGTTTAAATGTAAGGTCAATAGACACCTCCTAACACACTAACCTGCTCTCATTCTATCAAACACTCTTCCCATCTGCCCAACCCTCATCCTCGGTATCCTTACTCATCTGTCACCTTCCTCCTGACATTCCCTATGTCTAACCACTCCTTCTCTTTACCTTCCCCTATGTAGCCCCATGCGCAATAGTGGCAGTGGAATGCCTTGCTTGGGGTGAGATGATTTTAAAAAAAAAAAAATAAAAATAATAATGACTGACATTGTGTTTACATTTTTAAAAGATCAAAGTTGGCTGAAAAGCATGAAACCAGAAGAGATTTTCACAAGTAAGATGTGTGAGAAAATAAACTGTTAGCATAAAACTTAGAGTAACATCTAAGCCAATTCAGCTGTAACTGATGAGACTTTATTACGAATTTAGTATTAAAGTAAAGTATGATTTGTGAGCTTGGTGAGCAAAAGTGTGATTTTGCTGTTGCAAGGAGAAGATTAAATTTTTGACCCTGTTTTTGTTACTACGATTAAACTTAATTTTTGCATACAAATTTTTAAAATTGTTTTTTTTTCTATTTCTATTACAGTATTCAGGCATTTTTTGTAACCAATTGGATCTTCTGTTGGATGTTTCTGCACTGGGATTATTTTTTATATTCCAGGATGATCTAGACATTTAATTTGACTTTATTATTTTTCCTCTCACAAGGATTTCAGCAAAAGTGAACATTTGTGGCCACAAAAAACTAGGAATGTCAAAAGGACAGTTTATTCCATGACCCCACTTTTATTTAAGCTACCTTTACTTTTTGGCAATGTTTATTGTTTTAAAAAGTGATAATTGAAATATAACATATGAAAGTGAATTTGTACATTTGTTTTTGTTTATAATTTACAACAAAAATAATAAGCATTATTTATTTATTTATTAGATTGTTTATTTACTACTTATTATATTGTTAATTGGAAGGGTTGGCAAAACATTGCCTATTGCCAGTTGATTCAAAATTTATAAAATGGTGAATAATAAGAATGTATTTATAGTTGGTTCACATATTTTAATAATTTAGTAAATGTTTATAAATTTATGGATGAAAAATTTTCATATTTATTTCTTTAGAAATTGGTACATGATAAATATTGCATTGCATCAATTTTAACACAATTGTATTAGTTTTTAAAAATGTTGCAAATATAAAATTATTTTTGTAAATAAACAATCTAATAAATAAATAATATTTAATATGTTACTATATAATATTTTTGCTGTAAAGATGTAATTTTTGGATTCTCATGTATCCTAAAAATTTCACTTCCCATAATTCATATTTGAATTTGTTGACATTGAAATTGTATATTTCAGGTCCTGTAACCTGTGGAATAAGTGGCATTATTGGCAAAAATGCTTGACTAGTTCTCAATAAACCATAAGAATTTGTCTATACTTCTGAGATGAGGTAGTATTTACATTACATTGTTGGGACTATTGTCCTCATCTTTGTTGCCATGTTTACAATGTTTCAGCAGTTTTATGCTCTGGCCTTCTTCAGATAATAGGAATTTCAAACTGAACACTGTATTTCGATCACTGGAGTATATCATTCTCATTCTATGTGTGATGTCACTTCTGGTAGCCATGTAATTATCTCCCTTTAACTCATTTGTTCCTGGTATCGAATTTGCAACTCCTTGGGTCAAGTCACTAGAACTAACCAATGCTTATATCCACTGGGCCATGTGTCCTTGATTATATCAGTGTATGAATTTCTGGGACTCATAAAACTAATGTCTCAGTAACCATTTTTTACCATATTGCAATTTTTGACGCTAATGGTTTTCTCTAGCATTTTTTTTTATCAGAGTTTATATGGCAATCTTTGTTCCCAATGATTTTTTCTAGCACTCTGTATTACTGGTTCCCATATTGTATTCATTTCTATGCTTGGCAGGATGAAAGCTTAGCAATGGTCTCACCATTATTGGTTAACATATACATGAAACACTTTAAAGAGATGGCATTAGTATCCATAGCACTAAAGCCAACTCTATGACTGAGATATGTAGATGACACCTTCATACTTTGGCTACACCAGGAAGAGGTCTAGATGCTACTGGACCATGTGAACTCAATAAGATCATCAATACAGTTCACAATAGAAAAAGAGAACAACAACAAATTAGTATTCCTGGATGAACTAATATCTTGAACAGAGAGTAGTTTCAAGACATCCGTGTAATGCAAACCAACATTTACTGGACAATACCTCAACTTCCACTACTCATACAAGGTAAAGAAAATATAAAATACATATAGCAATACCCTACAACATAACAACTACCCCAGAGTACATGACAGCAACTCCAACAAACATGCAAGGGAGAGTGCATGGGAATAACAACTCTCAGAAAACAGCCTCTGTCTGCCTTCCCTATGTGAAGGGGTTATTGTAGAAAATACAAAGGATCTGTCATTCATATAACATCAGGATGACCTTCAAAAGTAGTTTCACACTTTGCAGATATCTCCCCAAAGTAAGATCTCCAAGAGAGGAGAATATTACTAAGAACTGTGTGTATGCCATTCCATATAAAAAGGAAGCAGGCTGTCCTCTTAAGGTAAGGCTGCAAGAACATTGCAAGGCCATAACACAAGGAGGGATAGAAAAATCAGGCATAGCTGACCACATATAGAGAGAAAAGGGAATCACCACCCTCCTATAATTTCTTGGTAAAAAAGCTAGAGAAAATCATTTGTGTCAAAGATTGCAATATGAGCTTGGGTAAAAAAAAATTACTGTGACATTAGGTTTATAAGTCTCAGAAATTCAGACACTGATGTTCTCAAGAACACATGGCCCAGTGGATATAGGCTTTGGTTAGTTCCAGTGACTTGACCCATGGAGTTGTGAGTTCAGTTTTTGAACAAATAACTTAAGAAGGCTTAAGCGTACAATGGACGAAATGTAAACATGGCAATAAAGATGAAGACAATAGTCTGAACAATATAAATAATGTAGGCCATAAGAAAAAGGAGAAAATGACAGTGTAAAATAATACAAATCAAACCCCACACACAAACATGCGCAAAACTAGTCAAAGTAACGAAAATTCACAAGGTAAGAATGGTGTTCACTTGTAAAAATGATACAGTCAAGTGATTGTAGCATTCTGACTTTAAAAGAAAAAAAATGGTGTATGAGGCTGAAGTAGTTCATTTTTATTGGTTAGGAATAAATCCCAGCATGTATCTGTATACTTTGTCTATAAATTGGGGCAGGGGGATGTTTTTAGTGATCATTCCTTTGTGATTGAAACCAATATCTTGTATTAAGTTTTTTTTTAACATTCTTATTTTTTTCTTATTTTTTTTATTTTCCTTTGCAGAAGTCTGCTGTTAAACTAAAGCTTAAGACATTTCCTGCATTTCCTCGACTGAATATTTATCGATGGGCACAGCAGGCTGTGGACACACCTTGTGATCATCCAATTCTTCCTCTCATATGGCAACGGTTCTTTGTTTTGTATTTGGGAAGGCTTATTTCACCTGGAAAGTAAGAGGGAGTATTTTTTTTTTTTTTTTCCAGCTATTTTTTTTTTTTTGTTGTTGTTTTCTTCCCCCTTTTTTTCATTTAACTTTGCAGTTCATCTGCCTTTTCAATACTATTAAGTAGAAGAATGAACAGTTTTTAGTTTAGGAAAGAAACTGTAAACTAATTTTTATCTAGTCTTTTCACAACTACAGTAAAATAAATTTTAAATAAGTATTGTCTGTAGGAAGAAAGTTGTTTCTAATCATTCATTATGCTTAGAAGAAATTCTTCTTGTTTTAATTATCCCTTCAAGATGTACAAAAACTATTTTTATAGCTTTGTAAATTTGTAAGAGTTTATAATTTCTTTTATTATTGCAGATATTATGATTAATATTTCTTTGAGTGAAATTTTTCTTAAAAATGAGGTTTTTATGAAAATCTTTTGAAAAGTTTATTAACCTTAATTTATTTTTAAAAATTTTATTAGTTTTAAGATAAATTCAATTTGTGATTTGACTACGCAAAGTAAACCTTCTATCTCATGTGTATTTAGACATTTTTTATGAATATCTGGTTTTTCCATGAAATGTAATCATACATACATTCATAACTATATAGTGATTGGCTGACCAGATATGGTTGATCTGTTTGGAAGGAGTTAATTAGCTTTTTAAGTAAAAATTTAATAAAAAGATATAGGAATTTAAGAAACAAATAGAAATTCTATCATGTGTTTCATTCACTTATTTTATCCCCACCATGCTAGTCTTCCAGAACGTGCCAGCAATGGTAACCGTTTCTTCGAGTCCCTCAGCTACAGCAGTCTGTTGAAGAAGATGAAAAAGAAACTCACTGAAGTGGTACATCACCACCTTGATGTGCTTCAGGCAGCCAAGGATGCTGAGGTACAAAATTTAGGTAAATAATTTTCATTAATTTTATTTTATTAGAAAAGATGTATAAATAAGATTCAAACTATGAAAAATAAACATCAATAACTATTTTTTTCTTTTTAGCTAAATGAATACTTTTATTAATATGTTCAAGCACAAATTTGAGACAAAACTCTGTCCATTTATTTTAGTGAAGAAAGTGTTTCCTCTTTCATTTCACTGATTAAAATTTTATTTTTATTAAATTTTTATTGTTTTCTACTTTTGCTTATCATTTTGTGTTACTCAGATCAGATATTCTGCATTAAAAATATGTATTTGATTATTGAATTCCTGAAACTATAAGCATCTCTTACAACTAAAGAAATATACCTAGTATTAAAATAACAATTTCTAACAATTATTAAACGATTTCATGTCAAAACTTTCTTATACAACCGGTATTTTTACTATTTGTTAATTGGATATTTTTAATTCTTATTAAAAAAAATACTTTATTGATTACTGAATTTTGAATGCCATTGTTCCATTCTTATGTAAATTAAAAAAAAAAATAGACTAATGTATAATAGTGTGGAAAAAAATTCACTGACAGCTTTTTATTAAAAATAAATTAATAAAAAATTTAAAAAGTATAGTTGGTTTGACAGTTAAAATTTGAAAACTAAATATCATTTATTATTTAATCCTTAAATTGAGGTCATATAAAAAAGAAAGAAGGCATTCTTGAAATTAGCTGTTTAATTTTACCATTCAAGAGGTTTGTATTTCGTTCCACTTGTTGCAATAAATAATTTTAAGGAAACAAATAAAAGTGATTAATCCTAATTCTTCTTTCCAAAACGAAAAAAATTATTTTAAAGAGAAAATTAATTTCTGGTCAAAAATAAAAACATTCAGCTGTTAAACAATTTTTTTCTCCTTTTAAAAAATAGTTTATTAGTGTAGAAAATGACTGAAGTTAAGTTGAGGGAGTAAGAGTAAAGTTTGTGGGCATTGATAAGAAAAACTTTATCTTTCTATATTGGGTTTAAATGCAGTTGGTACTCAATCATGATTATTATTTCATTCCTTTACTGACATAAATTGCTGTGTCAATTTATATCAGTGATTCTCAGATGAGAAGTATTTTGTTCCATAGAATTAATTTCCTATATTAGAAGAGAAATTTTAGAAGAATTTCAGTCATGTGTATAAGTGATAAATGTAATGGTTAAAAGAACACATCACTCAATAAGTCCGAAGCCTGACGTATAGATGGCGCCACTAATAAAAACAAATCCACATGATTTTTATGAAGTACTAACCTTCAAATGGCATGTGACAAAATTTGGGCCCAATCGGATTATTACTTTACAAATTACAGTTATTTAAGCTACTGCTGCAAATTTTCAAGACAATGGAAAAATCTTCATTTCATGTTCTGATAAAGCATTGCTTTCTGCATGGGAAAAGATACTGTTCAAGCATAGCAATAGCTTGATAAGTGTTATTTGGACTCTGCTCCATTGGAAGCAATGGTTAAGAGGTGGTATGCTAACTTTAAACACAGTCATACAGACACAAATGATGCTGAACCCTCAGGTCGCCTAAATTTGGCAGTTGTTCTGGAAAACACTAAAAAATCCACAAACTTGTTTTGACCAATCTTAAATTAAAGTTGCATGAGATAGCAGAGAAGTTGAATGAATCAGAAGGCAATGTATTCACCATTTTGCACGAACATATGTCATTGAGAAAGCTGTGTTCAAAGTAGATGCTGTGTTTGCTCACAGTTGATAAATAATAACGTGTTGACGATTCAGAGCATTGTTTGCAACTGTTTCATTGCAACAAGAACGAATTTTTGCATAAATATGTGTCAATAGATGAAACATGAATCTACCACTTTACTCCGGAGTCAAATCGGCAGTCAGCTGAGTAGACAGCAGCAGGTGAAAGCTGTCCAAAGTGTCCAAAGATACAAATGTCAGCAGGCAAGGTTTTGGCCTCTGTATTTTGGGATGCGCAAAGTGTTTTGTTCATTGATTACCTTGAGAAAGGAAGAACCATCAATTGCGAGTATTATATAGCATTATTGGTGCATTTGAAGGTAGAAATCGCGAAAAACAGCCACAAATGAAGAAAAAAAGTGATCTTTCACCAAGACAATGCACTGTGTCACAAGTTGATTGCAATGATGGCAAATCTACATGAATTACACTTCAAATGGGATTTATTGAGTGATGTGTTACTAGATTACAATTCAAAAGCAGAGGAAGAATTAAGATGATCTGGGATGTTGTGAACAACTGCTTTGTATGTAATCATTAGAGTGAATGAAAATGTTGACTTATTTCCTGTCTGTGGCATCATAGTTTATAGTTGAAGATAATTTATGATTTTAACTTTCAACTTATATCATTTAAAAAATGACTAAATCTATTTTCTACTGATTCTATTTGAATTGCTTTGGTATTAGATTGTAAAATTAAAATAAAATTTTCTCAATTCTAGCCCAATTAGAAATAATTTTAATATCATTAAAATATAATTTTTAATTTACTACTTAAAATATTTATATTTATGTAAAATAATATCCTTAAAAGCTTGATTTATCACCCTTCTCTCATTCTGCCATGTCCTTTTAAGACATGGGTGATCATGTTTCCCCACAGCTTCCTATTTTTTTGCTTTCAGCTATACTTGCTCTGTTACAACCCTACTTTGCCTTTGTGGTACTTGGTCTATCAATTTGCTCAAACTTGTTCAGAAAGTTTATCTCTGCTTTCTTCTGTTTATCCTTTCTTCCTTAAGCTTTTAAATTCTTTAAACTTTCTTTTTTACATTGTTCTGATTATTTCAATTATCTCTTTTAACTGACAATTATGCATACTGTCTTTTTACAGTTATACTGGCACCTTTCACTCTTGCTTTTTTTATGATGAGTTAATTATATAAACATTAATATATTTGAAATTAGGTCAGTTTTTGATGATAATTTTTCAAAATAATGAGTAGGAAATGAATAAATAGAAACCTAAAAAATCTATTATTCTTTGTCTCTTAACATGCTTATCAAAATAAAATTTCCTTTCACAATGAATCATGATTTTATTTTATTTTTTTTTATAGTAAGGCTTCTTTCCCTCTTTTCTCTCTTTTTTTTTTTTTTTTTTTTCTTACTTGCTTGTGTATATGCGTGCATGGGATTTTAAAATTTTGTACAATTTTGACTGTGCATGTTATTTAATTTTTGATTGTCCAGAATCGCCATCAGGTGTGTCAGAAACATCTAGCAGCAGTTTGTCTCTGGAATCTCTCAATGGAAATCAGGAAATACACAGTCATCATCTGCGCAAATCTCTCAACACAGAATTGCATAAGGCATTGGTCAGGTAAGAATGTGCTTTCTAGTTCTGTTATAAATTTCTCTTTCCATTATACTTATATTTGAAATATTTTTTGCTATTTAATAGAAAATTCAGTTCTTACTTTATAAGCAAAAATAGATGTACTATTTAATTTGTAGGGATAAAAACAAAAAAGTAAATAAATAACAGGGAGACCAAAACTTTGCCATTTTTAAAAAATATATGTATATTTAGAATTGTGAGTTCATGAAGACATATTTCAAACAACCAATTAGAAATCATTCCAACCAGGATATGAACATTATAGTCTAGTGAGTGAATCAGAAACAAGATCTCTTCCCAAGCATGGTATGAGGTCATTGATTGTTGACCAATCAAAAGCCAGGCAGCAGTTTTGAAGCAGATCTTTTTGCCTTGCTTGATATGTATATAATGAGATAATCAGTCTAAATCAGAATTGATGAATTAATTTTATCTATTCTCAGATGCTGTGGTCATTGTAACATACCCAGAGCTAAAATACAACACTTATACACAACCAACATACTCTTTGATAGGCACATACAATACCTATCTTCTTTTACCTTTTACACTGGCAACTAAGTCACCCATATCATCCTGCATTGATCAAAAAACACTTCCTTCATCCATTGAAGCAGCTGACTACAACATCTGAAGACACACACATAAACACATTGGGTGCTGGTGCTCATAAAATAGTATTTGATATAGCAGAGTTATAGTTTATATTAATAATATACATATTTTTTCCTCATCAGTATCACAACTCTGAGATTCATGCAGAATGTAATCATCAGGTGCTGATTGAAGTTTTCAGTCAGCATTGATTCAATTGTGTTTGGTATGTAACTTTGAGTTGTTCTATTGGTAAAAAAATATATATAATCTCTCAGACTTTCTCTCTTATATGCATTTGGACATTTACATTTGAACTCTTGAATCTCCAAATTATCCCTCTATCCTTCAGAATATATATTTCATTATATAAAAATTTATTTTGTATATATTAATTCTCTGTGCATTTTCTTTCACAAGGCCGTATAGATCTATGGTAGGAAAGGACATTGTTATAAGATAACCTACAACGCCCACCATAAATTATATTTATTTTATTATAACATTTCTGGCTTCTTTGAGCAATGAAATAAAACATGCTAGGATTGAAAAACTGAAGACAAAGATATTTTTTATTGGATCTGTAAATGTTTGACTTATCACCATCTAGACAAACAAGGATGGATTTTCATTGAATAATTGTTACTAAGCTCATGTTAACAGATCATTACTGCTATAATAAATTCAGTTTTCACTTGAAGTTTCATATTTGTGGCCTAATGCCAGATAAAGCTATATTTGATAACTACTTATAAGTACTGTTTAGAAAGCTCATCTGTTGTAAGTTTGATTCTCATTGGGTTCAAATAATTATGGCTAAGATTAAGCTAATTAACCAAGATGAGAATACGCGTGTTAGGATTTTCTTGTAGAGCATGCTGTAGATGATTGGGGTAATGAGAAATTCGAGTTTTACATTTTTGTAGTACCTTAATTAAAGATTATGAGAAATAATTTTAATTTTCCTTAATCTATTTAGTGGATTAAAATCTAAAATCATGTTATATGTTTAGGTCAATTACATACAGTTAGTTTTGGATGATGACAGTTTTCAGAATTGTTAACAGGCAAAGAATAAATAGAAATGAAATAATTTGTAAAGAAATTTATAAATTTTTTTGTCTATATTGAGAATTAGAAACAAAACTCTTCATTTTTGTGTCTCATTAAAACATTTTAAGTATTTTTAATCTTTCTTTTTATTTTTTATTTTTTTTAGCCTTTTTGAGAGTTTTCAATATTGGCTAGATGAACCTCGTCTCCATGAAGCTACCTTATACCTGCCTGCCCTTCCTACCCAGTATGCACCAGAGCGACTCCACATGGTCTTTCAATGTGATAAGGTCTCTACTTCTATTTTTTTCGTTTAAGCAGCACTCTTGTCCTTACTGACAATGCAGTTCTACTTTTCAATTTCATAGGACAGTCTTCATATGGATATAACTATTATATTCTTGTTTTTCTTAGAGATTCAGCTGAGGTTATTGGGAATTCTTTTTCTTTATTTCTTAAACCTATTATTTATATCAATATTTTTCATGCATTTTTATAATAGTTTTATTCATTGAGCTTTTACACTAGTTGCAGCTGGTGGCTTTCATTTGATATTAAGTAGCACTAAGTCTCTTCAATATTTCAGTACTATCCTCAGTATTTTAGGTGATTTTAGTGACACTCTCATTTGGAAGGTTTTGATTTTTCCTTCCTTATTTGCCACGTCTTCTAATCTTTTTACTAAACTGATTCAAGTATAAAATGATTATATTTAATCTTTTGGTATTAATTAGGAGATCCATTTGAATTTTAAAGTTGCAGAGAATTTTACTTTTATTATAGTAACAACTTGTAGTGCAATCATTATTCTATCAATTCTAATTATTTGTTTAAATAAAAATATTTTATTTTATTCTTTTTCAATGATTTGGAAATACTGTAGGTAGAGAATTCCAGATTGCCATTTTTAAGTAATGATTGCATTGAAGCAAGTAGTTTTCATTTTTTTAACTATAAAAGTATTCAGCATAATTTCAAAATATATTTTCTGCATAATGCATTAACTGGCTTTAGCTATTTCTATGGTTGCCTCTAAAAAGCAAATATTGTTTTTTTTTTATTTTTATTTTTTTATTTTATACAGAACCCTTGGGTTGATCTGATAGATCTAGAAATGGTGAATTATGAGTCAACACTCCGAGCATTGTTATGGACAGAAGAGATCACAGTCAGCTATCACCACCATTATAAACAAAACTTTGACACTGATTCTGACTGGAATGTGGGAACAGGTATAAATAATTGCTCTTTGATTTTTTTTTTGTTTTTTTCTTAAACCTGTTTATAACTATAATTACATGTGTGCAAGTCAAATGTTAACAATTTTCAAGAGATGAATGTGGTTTTTAAAAAATATCCTTGTGTAATATATTTTGTGACCCACAGAATATAATTTCAGTCAAAAGCAGGAATGCAGGCTGGCAAGCAAAAGTATGTTTACATTAAGAAAATATAAAAAAGGGCAGAGAAATACAGACACCAATGACAAATAAAAAGTGTGTTTACGTCAAAGACAGTGGTTTCAAGGTCAGGAAATATAAAATATTTGCAGAGAAATGCAGCCAGTGGCAAATTAAAAGTGTTTACATTAAAGGAATGTAATTGTATTTTGATGAAGGTGTTTGACAAAGTACGACACAGGAACTTGATAGAAATGCTTGACAACCTTGACATTTTTGGAAAAGACGTTAGGATAATCTAGAATCTATATTGGCAGCAAACTGTTTGAGTATGGATAGGAAATGAACTCAGCAGGTATGCAAAAATAGAAAGGGGTGTAAGACAAGGACTTTTCAACCTGTACAGTGAAGCAATTATGAGAGAAATAAAAACCTTGCCAGGATTGGTCATTGGCAGCCACAATCTCAACAATATCAGATACGCAGATGACACTGTGCTCATAGCAGACATGGAAAGGAAAATGCAGGACCTTCTACAGAAGGTAGCAAAAGAAAGTCAGATGAAAGGACTGAGCATAAACTTAAAGAAAACTGAATGTTTGGTCATCAGCAAAAAGAGGAGCCCAATATGCTAACTACAACTTGGAGAAACTAAAATAAAACAAGTAAAAAATTCAAATACCTGGAAAGTATTTTGACAGAGGATGGAAAGTGCGACATAAAGATCCAAAGATGCATTGACATGACCAAAGATGCATTTCAGAATCTAACCAGAGTACTGAAAGACTACAAAATCTCATTAGAAACAAAGAAAAGAGTGCTGGATTGCTATGTGATATCTGTCCTCCTGTATGGAAGTGAATGCTGGATAATCTCATCAAGGCTGAAGGAGAGGCTCGTGGGAGCAGAAATGTGGTTTTACAGAAGGATGCTGAGGATACCATGGATAAAGCACGTGTGCAATGAGGAGGTGTTGAAAAGGATGCAAATGAGAAGAAACTCATACTAAATATCAAAAAGAGACAAAAGAGATGTCCTGGGACATGTAATGTGGAAGGAGGGCCTAAAGAACTTAATACTCACAGGTCAGATAAAGGAAATGAGAGACAGAGGAAAGCAGCACAAGACGTACTTGTTAGGTCTGAGCAAATGGATGGTGGAGCGGGGCTTAGAAGAAATATGAAGAGAAAAAATATTAAGAGCAACAAGAGACAGAGCCAAATGGAAGTCCGTGATCGCCTACATTCTGAAAGGACACGGCACATGAAGAAGAATGTTCTTTACCTTTTCTCTGTTAAAGTGAGGTGAGGTTTTGTTAAAACTTTATCATAATAGTTTTTCTTAATAATATAGGCATACTAGCATTATAAATGACATGGATTATCACTTCTGACTAGGATCAGTGTAGTAATTGTTCATTCTTTTTAAGTGTTGCACACAAAATAAATATGCAGATACACATTGAATTTTATATTTCTAAATATGAGCATATATAACTCCACTTTTAATATAAATTCATCATGTTTTCAAATAAAATTTAATGAAAAATGCTTTGTTTATCCTCTCATGTACAGAAAGTATAATTTTCTTAAAAATTTAATTCCTAGTATATTTTATGCTTCAGTATTGAAATAAATACCATATTTGCTGTTCTGTAAAGCATAAAATTTACAAAGGTATTCATAGAACAACAAAACACTAGTGCTGTCCATTTTGAACAAATCTATAAAGAATGTACACTTAGAGATTTGCTCAGCTTGGCTAAAACAAGTTTGCAATAATTGAGTATCTACTGAGTATCCTACATACTATACTATACAAGTGAATTAATCTTTGAGTCATGCTTATTAACACTTACATGATAGTAAGGCATTCTAAAATCTACCCTTAGTCTGACATAAGTCTATAAGAGTGGACAGAACTTAGATACTTAGATATTCCAATGAATAATTGGTTAGACAGACTTGTTAACTGTTGTTCTATAGCAGATTGCTTAATCATTATGAAAAACTGACCCTACTTATGCAATATGGTAAAATCTACTCATTGGTCAGATGTTGTATGATTTTCTTTTCTTGTTCACTTTACAGCTACTGCTCGTATCTTGAATCGACTAAAGACGCACAACATTCCACTAAAGCCTCCTCCAGTGAACTTACCCCAACCACCTGTTCCTGAAGTGTCTGTGGCCATCATAGAAGAAAAGCCAACACTTATGTATATTCTTAATGCTGATTTGAAAGTGCTTTGCAATCATGCCAGGTATAGTAACTCACTTGATAAATTTCCCTTTAAAAACAACTAATTCTGAAAATGAAACTTTAATATTTTTTTATTATAATTTATATGATTACAGGCAGGTTTTAATATTATTTTGCCCAGCTTTGCTTGCTAATTATCACTTTAAGGTAGTTACTCATATAGATAGTAAATTTAACTTTGACAAATGGCTGAAATATTGAAGCACTTAGTGTGTATTTGATGATATTACCATGCAGCTATTAATATTCTTGATATTGAGCACTTTAATTACAAAAACTAAAGAGCAAATCAAAATATTTGTTATAGGTAACCAAACATATATATAAAAGGTAACTGAAAATATCCTTGCTGATTTTTTTACATTGTGTGGGAAGAAGTGATCACTGATATGCAAATGAGTGTCACATGCCAAGAAAGCAGTCGGGGCATTGCTTTAGATCAATTCAGGTGCATTGTGTGTACACATCAGTCATAGCTTGTGCAGTGATGAGGAGACTTAGTGGTGTCAAAGCAGCTCATTTGCAGTTGTTTGCTTTATAACATTAAGGTAGGCTTATCCACAGTTGTATGAAGTCACCGAATACATCAATCCTTTGAGGATAATGCTGGCAGTGAACACACCATTAGTTCTAGAAATTGATGTCAGGAGATCTGTCTCATTGTAATGAACACTGCAATGACAAGCTGCAGGTCCTAAATGATGAAGCCCTGAAGGTGACAATAGAGGAGGACAACAACCAAACCTTTAAGGAGCTTGTTTGCTGAAAGTTTCCAGGTATCTAATGAAGCAGTTAGACATCACTTGTACTGCATAGGGATGGCACACAAGCTGAGCAAGTGGGTACCCCACACACTGTTGGAAGGCAACAAGCAATGAGTGATAACCTGTTCCTTGTTGCTTTCTCGGTACCACACCATATGGATATTTGAGTGCTCACCAGTGATAAAAAATGAATTCTGTATGACACTTGCAAGCATAACAGGCATTACCACAAAATCTTGTGCCCTGCACCATAAGACCGTCTCTACTTCCATGCAAGATTGTGCTCTGTACCTGGTGAACTAATTGACAAGTGGTGCATTAGGATTTATTACGAATGGGTCAAACTGTCACAATGGATCTGTATTTGTGGCAGTTGGGATATGTGCAATAGGCACTGAAGCAGGAGTCAGCATTGGTTAATTGTAAGGGTGTACTGTTCCTCCATGACAATGACAGGTCTCATGCAGCATGGGTGACTAGAGAAACCATATCATGGCTTGGCTGGGAGACAGTGTGCTATCCATCTTACTCCCTGGATTTTGCACCAACAGATTACCAGCTCTTTCATTCTCTGGATAAATGCTTTGTGGGAAATCCTCTGCAAATTAGGCAGACTTGTGGCAGACATTCAGACTTCTTTACATCCAAAACACCTGATTTTTACCACCAGGACATTGCACAGATGGAGATGTGTTGGCAAAAAGATTTTGAATGCTGATGAATTTGAGAATTAACAATATGTTAAATTTGCTATGTACCTATTTTTTTCTAGTAAATAAAAACAACATTTTTGGTTACCTGGTATATTTGTTGTGCATTGTGGTGCAGTGGATATCAATTTGGAATGAGAGATCAGGGAGCTCAGTTCGAATTCCAGTTGAATTCTTTGCATTCACTTACTTGCAAATACCCTTGGGAAAGGTATTAATCTGTCTCTTCACCGCAGTTATGGGTTAAATAGCAGGACAGATTGGGCACTATAGCCTTGGCAAGCAGTCTTCCACAGAAATTAATGGCAACTGACTGCGGGATAATCTTTTGTCCAGTCAGTCATGTCATAAAAGAGACATGATCGCTCAAGCATATATCACATATGGCACTTAACTGACTGACTGTATATTTGTGTGTAGATACATTGTCTTTTGGCTGCAAGTTCTTTTTTGCATAAATGACTTAAGACTATAAAAATATTTCCTCTGAGAAATTTTTTGTTTAATATTTCTGTTTTTGCTTTCTTAAGTATTTTTCTGATGATTTTAGATTATATATGCATTTCCTGATATTATTTTGCCAAGCTATGAGTAATTCATCTGCAGTTATGCCAGTTTGATGAGTCAATCATAAAACCCTTGGGATATTTTGAAGGGTCTCTTGAATTGAAAAACAAATTTTACATCATACCCATCCTTGTTGCATATTGCAACAAAAAATTATGGACTTGTTGGAAATATTGCCCTTAACATTGATTCTATGAAATTAATGAAGTTAAAATGGGGAAAAAAGCTATGATACAAGCCTATGTTCAAAGAAAATGTTACCTTTTACTATTATGAGGCACAGAAATTACCAGTGCAAAATTGTGAAAACTAGTAGAGCAAGACCTTCTTGATATTGTTCCTCCAGGTGGTAGTAAATCAGCCTCCCCAATTGTTGTTGTGAGGAAAGCAGATGGCAATATACCCATATGTGGTGACTATAAAGTGTGAGTAAATAAAGTTAATTCAGACTCATATACCATACCAAATGTGGAATTGATCTTACATTTCTTAACAGGAATGAAAGTTTTTGCCAAACTGAACCTAACAGCTGCATATCATTGGATTCCAATACACCAAAAGTTTAAAGAAATAACAACAGGAAATACTCTGGTCTCTTGAGGTGGAAAAGAATGCCTTGTGGAATAAAGGCAGCAAGCACCATATTTCAAAAGGTCATTGAACAAGTCTTGGAGAATGACATAAAAAATATGGTATATTATCAAGATGTTGTATGCCTAGGAGTCATTAATAATCTTAGTATACTTTTAAAAATTCCTTGAGAAAATTTTCATAAGTTTGAAGGGTGGGTTACACTAGATCATGTTTGTCACCAAGAAAACTTTAGCATACAAATGACATCAATAGTTTTCATGTTTTGATTTTCAGAAGATATTTTGTAAAATATTGTCTACCTCTATGTAATGCTGACATTTTCTAATCAAAGCAATTTTTAAAGTTGTTCATAAGACTAGAAATGAATGAAAATCACTATTGTATCATTAGTACTTAAAAGTTGAATACAATGATTTAATAATCAAATTTTAGAGTATTTTGACCTAAAATTTATTTTAACAAGTTTTGGCACTCAGTTAAATGGAAAGCAATTGTAAGTAATCAGGAAATATATCTGTATCATAAGAAAAGTTATATTATGAAATAAACAAACCTTAAAAAAATTACTTGTTTATAAACTCTTAGTTTACCTTAGATACCTATGCATTGGTAGTATGTTTTCTGGAACATTATTGGCAATTTTGCTGTTTTTTTTTTTTTAATTTTTTAATTTTTATTTTTCAAGTTCTAAAATTGCTGTTGGAAGATAACTTTGTTCACATTTATGAGCATTCATTACTACATTTGCATAAATCAACTCTAAGTCTTTCAAACATGGCAGAGTTTAGAGTTGAGTTAAAGGGAGATAACTACATGTCATTTGGAAGTAGCATTACACATGGCATGAGAATGATACACCCCAGTGATCGAAATAAAGGGTTCACTTCAAAATTCCTAGCAGCTGAAGAAGGCTGTAGTGTACAACAGCTGAAGCATTGTAAAGATAGCAATAAAGATGAAGACAACAGTTCGAACAGTGTAAATAATGTAAATATTACCTCATCTCAGAAGTATAGACAAATATTGAAGGATTGGTATGGACCTGATATACCAAAAATATAGAGACTAATAGAAAAGTCCCACCTGAAGCTGGCACAAATATCAAACTACCCTACATTGAGATTTGCTGTCAATGGAGAGCTCTACTCCTGGTCTGAGAATGAATCCAGTACAACCATTGGAAGAAATAAAAATTACAGTCCGATATCTCCCAGAGGCTTGAGGTCTTCCTCAACACAATCACTGATGGAGAAGACCAAAAAAGGATCTAGCATGAGCTGGAAAAATTCTTCAGGTAAGAATTTGAAGCAGTCGATGTCTGCTAAATGTCGAAATTAAATATATTAAAAGATAAGAATGTGACACATGATGTCCATCACCTTTCTGTGAAGGCAGTTTCAACACCAGCTGAGTGCCTCTGAAGAGTCAGTGCTGAACAAAGGTCTCAACTTTGCAATGACCATTGAGCAGATACCATACTTGGACATCATTGCCTGAATCGAAGAAATAGCCTTGTCTATTGCTTAGGCAGATGAGTTAAGATGGGAAGTGAGACAGACAAATCAAACATCAGAAAAAAGAAGGGGCTGGCAATCAAGACCCTACAGAGGAATGAGAACATCATGCTACAAGCTGACAAAGGCAATGCAATTGTAGTGATGGACAAAACAGAATGCACCAAGAAACTGGAAAACCTCATTAGAAGTGGTAGCTATAGCAAAGTAAAGAATAACCCTATGTTGAAAATGAAACAACTGTCGCAGATTCTAATCAAGAACAAGGATCACTTTCAGCCTAAGATATACAGGCAGTTATCTAAATGCTACAACAAGCTACCTAATATGTATAGTCTACTCAAGATTCACAAAGATGGTATTCTGCTCAGGCCAATTGTTAGCAGTCAAGGCTCTGTGTGCCGCCCTCTAAGTCACTTCCTTGTGGATATAATTGACCTACTGATAAGTCACCATCATATGTCTGAGACTCCACTCATTTCGTTAAACTAATCAAAGATGCTTCCATCCAATGCAAACAGATGGTGAACCTACATGGGATGAGTCTGACTATCCATAGTAGAGGCACTATTAGTTATCAGGGACACACTGGCCTTGAAAACATCCCTAGAAGAACCTGCCAATATACCACTAGATAAACTGATGGAGATGCAGACTTTTTGCACACAAATAACACCATTAAGAATGAAATCAGACATATATCAGTAAGCTGAAGGCTTAGTAATGGGATTGCCATTATCACCATCATTGGCTGACATATACATGGATACTTTGAAGAGATGGCATTAGAATCCACATCACTAAAGCCAACTCTATGGTTGAGATACGTAGATGGCACCTTCATAATCTGGTCACACCAGGAAGTCCAGACACTACTAGACCATGTGAACTCAATAAGATCAACAATACAGTTCACAATGGAAAAAAAGAATGACAACAAACTAGCCTTTCTGGATGTACTAATCTCTCGAACAGAGAATAGATTCAAGACATCCATATACCACAAGCCAACAATCACCAGACAATACCTCAACTTCAACTTTCACCACCCATACAGTGTAAAGAAAGGGATCATCTGCTGCTTGCAACATTAAGCAAAAGTCATAAGCAGTGACCCAGAGTCATATGAACAAGAAATGGTTGGTATAAGTAGTACCCTACAATGTAACAACTACCCAGGGTACATCAAAATATCTTCAATGAGCGTGGAAGGTAGGGTGCATTATAACAACTCTCAGAAAACAATCTCGGTCTGCCTACCCTATGTGAAAGGGTTATTGGAGAAAATACAAAGGATCTGTTTTCCTTTGAAAATGGTTCAACTTCTCAGATATCTCTCCTGAGTAAGACCTCCAATAGAGAAGAATATGACTAAGGACTGTGCGTGTAACTCTATTTCCAGATGGCTGGTATTAATTTTAAGTGATTTTATGAATAAGAAGAGATTTCTCTAAAAATTGGAGAATACAATTATTTTTGTTGGGAAAAGTTGCCGATATGATAAAAAGTAGAAAATGCAGATTCAAAGATACAATGAGTGCAAAATTGCTTTTATCAGGAGAAGTAAGCGAATTTATCAAAGCTAGTTTTGACGATTTGTGACCCTAGGTCGAAATTCAGCTTTGAGGATTTCCAGTTTACTGACTACCAGGACAGCTGGTAGAAACAGGCAGATAATAAGAGAGTAAGTTTTCTCTCATTCCATTGGAAGTTGAAATGGTTAAATGATATTACTTACATTTTGATATGCTAAGGTGTATATAAAGAGTGGGGAAATAGAAATCCCGTACCTAACTTCAACACCCCGGTTTTGTGCCTTTTTAAATAAAACTGGGGTGGAAAATAAAATACAGTGAGACTGGTATCAGCGATGGATTGATGTGGTCAGACTGAAATAGCCTGCCACTAGAGATGTTGCAAGAGACTGTCCGTCTGAGTTCGGCGAGCTACAAATTGAGTAAACCACCATCCTGTGGTGATAACAGATCACAAACATTAATGTGCTACTGAAATACCAGCCAACTGATATTTTTTTGCATCACTTAGCTTTGACTCACTTGTAATTTTGTATCTATTTGATATAAATATATATAAACCTACAGCGTGGCGTGGCAGTCTTAAAGCTGGTTTTTCATTATATACTGTTTGTTCACATGTTTGTGCTAACCTAGGTGAGTGATGTCAAGGGATCCTGCTTTGAATGATCTGAGATTAACAAACACAGTGGGCGGAATCGACTGAAGGTCAGGAAGATTGGCTAGACTCAGCCAGACGTGTTATATGTATACACCATTCCATGTAGCTGTAGAAAGAAATATAAAAGAGAAACAGTCCTCCCCACAAGTTAAGGCTGCAGCATGAGGGGATATAGAAAAATCAAGCATAGCTGATAGAGAACACCATTGGAAACTACATAAACTTAAGGAAACAGCGCATATGCTAGGTCACAAAAATTTAAGCTGGCCAAGCATAGAAATGAATACAGTATGGGAACCAGTTATGCGAGAAAATCATTAGCTTCATGTCAGAAGTATAGACAAATATTAAAGTTTAATTTTTATCCCAATTTTTTTTGGTCTTAGATCTTTCTCTCGTCGTGTGTCAAAACATATCTCTCTGGATTTGGATTACCTGGATATTTTGCCCCAACTCTACAGTAATGAGTGGAATCAGGTGAGCCTATTTTTAACATTAGCTCCATTGTTATTTTCTCCTCCAGTTTTATGTTCACTTCTATTAAATGTATGGGAAAGTTTCCAGCACAAAGACAGTTTTCAATTGCGCATTAAAAAAAAAAATAATAGGGACTTTTGCGCACATCTTACAACTCATTTTTTTAATTTTTCTACTCGTTTTTATCAAGTATTGAAAAAATTTGAAAGTATAGAAAAATAGGACAATTTTAAGTAAAATTTGAGAAAAGCTGATAAAAATTGAACAATTATTTGGAAGTAAACAACTGGCCTGCGTTTTGTATTATTACTCTTGAGTATTGGGCTGAAGACCTTTTCAGATCAAAAATTTACAATATGGCGTGAGAAAAAAAGACAGCATTTAAGCCGTTGTGTATTCCCATACTGGCAACTGTAAATTTACACAAGTGCAAACTTAATTTCATCACTTACGTTGAACCTTGCTGCCTCAACTGACTTTTTTTTTAAGTGGATTAAGTTCAGTTAAGTTTTCAATTCATCACTATCAATACTTAATGACTGTCATTTATGCATGCATATTTGAGAGATTCATTTTAACAGAACATTGCCTGGACCACTTTTAAACAGTGCAATTACTATCTTCATCTCCAGCAAACATCATATCTATTCTCTGGGCTGCTTTTACTGTTTCTATTTCAAATTTGTATTATAGACAATCTCAAATAATCAACTTATGAATTGTCATTTTTTTTTTCATTCATTACTATTTTAGACAAACTCTCTTGAAAGTAGTAAAATGATGCATACAGATTTTAAGTTGCTGAAAATGTTAAAAACTGTTGTCTCTTGAGTTTATGAAGGAGTACAAACCTACATAAACTTTTTTTTTTTATTTGATAACTAAATATTTAAATTTTAGCACTCTGCAATATTCTCAAGAATAATTTCCACTGGATATGGCAACACTATAAATTCAACTACCTCATTCTAATTGCAGTGCTTTTGCTGGTATACTTACTAGTATAGGCCACTTCTAGTAACCATTAAGAAGCTTTAATTTGTATCTTTCGTTTTTTGTCAAGATCAGTGTAACACTTATAGACTGGATTGTACTCTGTATTTTTGTCAATATTTTAGTTAATGATCATTCAATTACACTTATAGTTACCTTTTCCCATGTTTAGCATTTAGGACTTGCATGCAAATGAAAATACATGATTAAAACTACCAAAATAACAGTTAAGAGTGCATTTTGGCATGCTTGCTGAATCAATTTTTGTGCTAGACCACATAACATCTGAATTCATCTTTAGTCACAGTTGTGTTTGTGTTCACTACTAAGACCTACATTTCTTTGTCATTTTAACTTTAAGTAATAATGATTCAGTTGAAGAAGTCATTTTTAGCAACAAAATGCTACTGCTAAAATGGCTGTATTCAATTGCTTCATTCTTTAAAAAAAAAAAGAACTACATATATAATATAGTGGCTAATATAAAACTGAGTAAAATATATATATATATATATATATATATATATATATATATATGGATTTAATTAAACATTTTATGTTTTCTTTTTTAGGTTCCTGTTACTTTGGAGTGTAAAAGTAGCATCAACTTCACCCACAAATGTTCAGGGTCCATAACAACAACTGTCAGAGTAAGTTATATAAGTCCTTTCTTTACATATTAACTCCAAATTATTTTGTAAGAACTTGCTCATGTCAATCTGTATATGTATGTGATATGTATAGGTACACCAATAAATTTGTAGCCTAATAATGAGAAAAAAAAATTATTTTACACCCCAAATATTTGTTTCGGCTTCTGCTCCAATGAACTTAGATCACTGGTGCCCCCTAAATGCGAGTTTGCGCGGGGTGCTGGATTGGCAGCTGGATCCCGCCCTTTTGCAGTGAAGCCGATGGGATGCAGCCGTGGCTTCTGCTCCAGCAGTTTCTTTCCTCGCACTTCCCGACTGTGGAGTTCTCTTCCAAATGGTTGCTTCCCCGATGGCTGCAGTCTCCGGGAGTTTGAATGTGAGGTCGGTGGACGCCTCCTAGCACACTGGCCTGCTCCCGTTCTCTCAGGCACTCCTCCCATCTGCCTGGCCCTCATCCTCGCTATCTTTACTCATCTGTCACCTTCCTCCTGTCATTCCCTATGTCTGGCCGCTCCTTCTCTTTACCTTCCCCTATGTGGCCCCATGCACGGTGGTGGCGGTGGAGTGCCTTGCTTGGGGTGAGATGATTAAAAAAAAAAAAAAGGATAGATTGAGTTCTATAGCCTTGGTTGGCAACCAGCCTACCACATAAAGTAATAGCAACCTACTGCAGGAGAATCTTCTGCCTCGTCAGTCATGTCTCTTCCAAGACATGATCACCCAAACAGGTATCACATATAGACTTTAACTGATAACACACACACACAATCATATTTTTATTACAAGAAACATAACTTTTAGTAAGTAAGTCACATCTTTGCCTTGCTTTTTGGATTTTGTTTTGTTAAACAGTGAAATTGACATCAATTGTATTCATGCCTAATCAAAATTTGATAAACAAGTTGTAATGCAATATAAAGTTGGTGGTGTTAATTCTACATTAAAATCAATATATAAACTGACCCCTCACTTTGTAGCCACGGTAGTTTTTACACATTTATATTCAAAAGAATGTAAATAAATCTAAAAAACATGCCCGTGTAGCTAATCAGTATTTCGTTGATCGACTGATACGTTTTCTACAACTTATCAAAAGACAAGAAATTATGATGTAGATATGAAGTGGGGCGATCAATTTTATATTACAATCAATTTATAAACTGATCCCTCATTTTGTGGCCAATCAATTTATAAACTGATCTCTCATTTCTTGATTTTCCTTAAACAGTGTAATTAAGACCAAACTGCCTCAATCAAGAAGCCCTACTGAATAAAAATGTACTTCCCAATAAAAGTTGAAACCATATCTTCTCATTTCTTGTTATTTTCTTAAATAGTGAAATTAAGACCAAACTGCCTCGATCAAGAAGTCCTACTGAATAAAAATGTACTTCCCAAAAGAAATGGAAACCATATCTCCTTTTTCCTTGTTTTTTTCTTAAATAGTGAAATTAAGACCAAACTGTCTAGATCAAGAAGATCTACTGAATAAAAATGTGCTTCCCAACCCCAACAGAAATTGAAACCATATCTCCTCGTTTCTTTTGAAATAATGAAATTAAGACCAAACTGCCTAGATCAGGAAGTCCTACTGAATAAAAATGTACTTCCCAATAGAAATTGAAACCATATCTCCTCATTTCTTGCTTTTCCTTAAATAGTAAAATTAAGACCAAACTGCCTCAATCAAGAAGTCCTACTGAATAAGGATGTGCTTCCCAACAGAAATTGAACCATTTTTTTAATCAGAAAAATCACTCTTATTGCTGAAATCTACCCTTACCAATTTGCCCACGGGAAACCATCACAGGAAATGCAAGACATGGTTATCTACTAAAAGAATGAGCATCTTGTGTTGGGGTTTCTTGAATCTGCTCAATTTATTTTCATTTCCAAAATGTAAACGCTAACATTTTAATTTTTTTTTTTTTTGCTAACATTGATTCTTTTTACAATAAACTTTTTTTTTAGCCACCCCCATGTTTCTGCTTATATCCTTTTTTTTTTTTTTTTTACTTAAACAGCAAAATTAATGCCAACCAGCCTAGATTCACCGTTTAAATCTATTAACTTGTTAAAATTAATTCATTAAAAATTCAGGGATGTTAACTCATAAAAGTGTACCCACTAAAAGTAACATTTATATTAGTTGTTTTTTTTTTTTTACAGTTTATCAACCTTATTTAAAGCTAGAAAATATTTTTAGATTATAAGAATTTTTTTTTACATAATGTTTTAATAATACAAATCTTACTAATTAACCCATAGCTGGGAGGAAAGAAATTAAAAAATAAACAAGAAATTATAATGTGAATATAAAGTGGGGGATCAATTCTATAATGTAATATGACCCCTCACTTTGTGGGGACAATAGTTTCTATACATTTATATTCCCGAGAATGTAATTAAATCTAAAAATCATGCTAATCAGTATTTCATTGATCAACTGATTCATTTTCTACGGCTTATCAAAAGACAAGAAATTATAATGCGGATATAAAGAGGGGAATCAATTCTATATTGCAATCAATTGATAAACTGATCCCTCATTTTGTCGCCACGATAGTTTCTATAAATTGACATTCCAGAGTGTAAATAAATCTAAAAGACATGCCTGTGTAGTTAATCAGCATTTGATTGATTGATTAATTCATTTTCTACGGCTTATCAAAAGATAAGGAATTATAATGTGTATATAAAGTGGGGGATCAATTCTATATTACAATCAATTTGTAAACTGACCCCTCATCTTGTGACCACCGTTGTTTTTATACTTTTATATTCTAGAGAATGTAAATGAATCTAAAAGGCATGCCTGTGTAAGTAATCAGTATTTCATTGATTGATTGATTTATTTTCTATAGCTTATCACCGGACATGAAATTATAATGTGTATATAAAGTAGGAGATCAATTCTATATTACAATCAATATATAAACTAATCCCTCATTTTGTGGACACTCTGAACTATTGTTATGTAATTATGACAGTATCCCTTGACACAGGCTGGAACAAGAATAGTCAACCATTGTAGTTTAAATTCCCTGGTGGTTGCTGAGTTTAAGATTCTGGAAGAAGGCTGGGGACAGCAAAGGCTGAAAATAACAAAATATTGTTTGAAAATAATAGAAAAAAGTATGATTAATTATGTTTGTTTTCTCATAAAAAGTACTGAACACAAGCAGAATTTTTTTTTCAGTATTTTTAATTGCACATTATTTGCAAGTTTTCTATAATAACAAAAAATTGCTAATGTAGTCATATGTATTGTATAACAGTTTGAAGGTAAGTTTTAGGCCTTCTGGAAGACAGGGAGGGTTTTTAGGTGTTTGAATGCGTAAACCAGGATGTTCATTGTGGTGCAGTAGATATCGGCTCAGAATGAGAAATTGGAGAGATGAGTTTGAATTCCAGTTGATTTTGTTGCATTCACTTATGCACAAATACCCTTAAGAAAAGTATTAATTCATCTCTTCTTCCAGTTATGGGTTAAATCGCAGGACAGATTGGGTTTTACAGCCTTGGTTGGTAACCAGTCTACTGCAGAAAGTTATGGCAACCTACTGCAGGAAAATCGTCTGCCCAGTCAGTTATGTCTCTTTCGAGGCATGATCGGCCAAGCGTATATCATGTATGGCACTGATATATAGATCATTCCTCACAGTGTTTATAGATTGTCAAGCATTTCATATTAGCAATATCCCTGGGCATCTTGGCATGGTGTAATGGTTTGTGGGCTTGTCTGACAACTGAATAATGATTTTGATCCTCATTGGGTACCCCATACTTCCTCTTCTTGGTTTTTTTCATATAGCTTGCACATGGAGTAGATAGACTAATTGGAGTAGATAGACTAAACTATCGCCCGGTTCACACTCCACCCACGTCTATTGAACAGGTGAAGAGGCTCATCCCTTGTTTCCTGTTTTCTCTTTTCCAATCTTTTCACTTTTTTTTTTTTTTTTTTTTTCAATTGGAGTAGATAGACTAAACTATCACCCGGTTCACACTCCACCCACATCTATTGAACAGGTGATGAGGCTCATCCCTTGTTTCCTGTTTAGGATGTGGTTTCCGGCTTTCTCTTTTCCAATCTTTTCACTCTTATGTAGCCCCCTGCACATCAGTGGCTTTACCGCCTTGCTCGGGGTGATATGATTAAAAAAAAAAAATCTTCTTGTTTAAGGCACTTAATTCAGTGGTGAATATTATCAACTGAATATTTCTTAAGATTCAACGAATAACTGTGCTAAGACACATACTTATTACTGCACCATCACATACTATATAATCTTACAAAGGAAGTAATTCTTTGTCAGTCAATCACTGTCAGTGTATAATTTTGCATGTGTGTATGTAATGTAAGTATGTATGTCTATAACTTGTGCTTGTGCCATTTAATGTATGCACTCATTCACACACACATAATTTAAGTTTGAAATAAGATTTTGGAATAATACATTTCCCATCCAGCTCAGTCTGGACAACCTCTACTCTGGGCTGAGCAATAAAGCCACAGTTTTAGAAACAAAAAGGAAATTAAATTTTTAAACCCTGAAAATACCAGATAATTCTAAGATTTTATTTAACTTTTATGTGTGCATATACACGAACACACACATCAAATTAAAATATTCAAATATGGATAAACAACCTTTATGAAAAAAGTACTCAAAAAATTGCCCTAGCAGTAGTGAAACCAGATAAAAACAATGAAAGTTTTCTACCTGCAATTAAGTTTCAAGTTGAAAAATAATCTAAGAAGTTAGGTTCATTGTTTGCATATAAACACTATAGACATTCATCAGACAGTAGATAGGTAGATGACAGAAATTTATTTTCATGCTTACATTTAGAGAACATTTGCTCTGATCAAGGAATGCATTATATTTCATTTCTCTTCCAAGAATAGATATTTGACTCTTCTTTGAAATTAAATAATTGCCATTTTAACAAATTTCCATTTCTCCTCAGGCATTTGTCTGCAGTTATGCTTTTCATCATCTCAAAAAGTGTTTTGGTTTTTTATATTGCCTCCTCTTAAAGTTTTATGATTTGAAAAAATTTGTCTCCAACATCTCTTGGTGGCTTTAGAAGGTTCACTAGATTTCTTAAAGAAATCTGTTGAACCTTCTGGTTCCTTGAATTACTATCCTATTAGTTTGTACCTCTTTTTGGTAAAGTACTTGAGGCTCTAATCAACTCTGAATTGGTAAAACATCTTACTTCATGTAGTTTTCTTTCAGATGAACAATATGGCTTTCATTTTTCTAGGTCAATTACCAATGTGTTAACTGTTATCACCGAGTTTGTCTATTAGGCTTTTGATAAAAACGGCAAAGCGTTGGCTGTGGTCTTAGATATCTTGATAGCATTTGTCAAGGTTTGGCATGCTGGCATTTTCTCTAAATTTTTTTAATGTTAATATTGTATTTTTAATAGAAAAAATTGCTTGTTGAGATGATAACTTGCCATAAAATCTTATTTTCATAAATACTGGATATAACTTTTTTTTTCTTTTCAGGTTTGTGAAAAGACACTAAACACTGAAGTTCAGCGTAAAGTAACGGACATTGAAGAACAACAAAAGATTCTTGTGCAGGAAGGACTGCTGCCTCCACCCCAGAAGGTCTGTGTATCAGCCGTTCATGTAGAAAACATTATCACGTGAGTATAATAAATGCTATTCTGTATGACGTATACTGCTAACATTCTAATTGTTAAACAAACTGATATTTCAACATAATAGAGGGAAACCACTAGATTTTCTACCAATCCATTGTCTTCCACTTCATTTAGTCTGGATAAAATTATGAGAAGGTGTGTATGTAAGATTTTTGTGAACACCAAACTGGTTTATGGGATAATCGTTTATATTACTGATCTGCTCTGTTGGCAGGGCATCAGAATACACTGACTGCTTCTCCTGCAGAGGATAGAAGTCTTTTAATGGGGCCACCTGTTGGCTGTTAGTGGCGACCCATGATACCTTGGGATGGGATCCTTGTGGTTGAGCAGATCATGATCCAGGTACAAAGTGGTCATGGTCCTGCAACACACCACTTTGGCCTTACCTGGGCTAGATGGGCAGTTGGCTAGTCAGATCAAGCTCTAATACTTATCCCCCCAAAAAATCCACCTATCTCAAAAATATAACCAATCAGATACCATACAAATTCTGTCTGACTGCTAATTGCAACTAATAGATAAATCACAAATAATTGTTAGAAGTTGGTGGCAAGGGTTGATTTGTTAGTGAGTAAAAGCTGTTACATGAAAAGACCCTACCTGATGTTTTCAGCAATATTGGGGTGGGAAAACAGAGGGAAACCAGAAATGTTAACAGTCACTCTATTAATATGGTTATACCGCTCTTGTATCCCTGGGATAGCAGGGCAAATGGGTTTCCCTCAACATCTCCCATTGCTGGGGCTTGAGGAGGGTGGAGAGCAAGGATGGTGTAAACAAATCCCATGGCAACAAAAACACAAGATCCACATACAATTCAGCTTCGACAGTGTGACAGAACATGAATTAACATATCATCAATTCGTAGTTCTAGAATTAATTGAGGGCATCCCCCTTACAAAAATCTCTTCCTTCAAAATAGAAAAAATGATATCAACTGATGTTAAAAAGCCTGAATCCGTTAAAATAAATAGAACCATACTTATGGAAGTATCTAAAATCACTCATTCAAAAAAAAATGCTAAATTGGACAACTTTTGATAAAAACTTACCTTCAAAAACTTAAACTCATCTAGAGGAGTAGTGAGAAGCTTGGAGATCTCATTATGCACCCTGGAAGAAATTAAATCCACCTTAAAAAACCAACATGTAAGAGATGTTAGAAAAATATCAATTAAAAAAAATGGACTATACATAGAAACTGATATGTTCTAACTTTCAACTCTACCATACCACCCAAAGACATAAAAATCTTATATAAAATAGCTAAAGTGGAAACCTATATACCAGGGCCACTCAAATGCTACAAATGCCAAAGATATGGATGCCACAGGGAAAGATGTACAAGAATTTCAGTATGTGGAAGATGTGGTGAGAGTGGAATTGAACATCCAGAACCCTGCCAAGAAAAACACAAATGTTCAAACTGCAAAGAACACATGGCAAACTCAAGAGAATGTAAGGTGTGGAAAAAAGAGAGAAAGATAAACAAAATTAAGTACACTCACAATATTTCCTTTCGAGAAGCAAGAAAAATTTTTGAAACTCAAACATCCACAACAACATATGCCTCAATATTGACATCTAAAACCAAACAGCTTGAATAATAAAAAGTGAAACACAAATGGAAAAAACAATCTATAAACATGAAGAGATTATAACCTTAATAAATAACCTGAAGACTCTGCTCATTGAATTAATCACTGCAATAAAACCAAAGACAATTCTAATAAAAGACAAAACAAAACATCTCAGTACACTGAAAGAGACCTCCTAAAACAAACTCCGAAAGAAGAAATAAGACATACTCCCATAAAAAAACTCCCAACAAAGACCAACCAAAACTTAAAAACCTAGGTGAAGAATCAGAACACTTAAATAAAACAGATCACACAAAAAACTAGAAAGAATCACGAAACTAAAAGAGAAGTCAGATGAGCCAATGGCCGACCTTCAAAAATAGATCATAGGACAGCAAAAAGCCACTTCTGGGAAAAGAGAAACAAATAGAAAATATAATAACAGAGAACACCATATTTCCAACATGATCAAGATCCAGCTCAAGATCAACACAGATCCTGAGTAAGAACAAGCTGGTTTGACACACAAAATAACCCAAAAACCTCAAATAAAACACCAGCTCTTGACTATTCAGATGAAATGCAAACAGTCAAAACCCAGACAGCTAAAACTTTAAATTAAAAACAAATAAAGCAAAAGCGTAATGAATACAAATTCACATAAAATACTGCAATGGAATAGTCGAGAAATAAAAGCAGATATCAACAAGTTACTTCTACTGATAATAGACCTGAACCCGGTTGTTATCTCCCTTCAGAAAACCTTCCTCAAGAATGATAATGAAGCGAATATAAAAGGATACCAACAATTTAACTACATAGGACACTGGCCTTTAAGCATCAGGTGGAACATCCATCCTAGTAAGAGATGATGTACCATAAAGTCACATAGGCCTTAAAACTAATCTACAGGCGATAGCTGTCAAAGTTAAGTTGCACAAATCAACATTTTGCTCTGTGTATATTCCACCAAATAAAGAGATTAAAGAAACCAAATTACAGGAAATTATATGACAACTTCCTGTTCCTTTTATATTACTTGGAGTCTTTAACTGTCACAGCAGCATATAGGGCTGCAAAGATACAAATTAAAAAGGAAAAGACATGGAATTGTTAATTGAAGACAACAGCCTATGTATCTACAACAATAAGTCTCTGACTCGTATATGTCCATTCTCAGGCAACTACTCTGCAATAGATTTAGCCCAGTGTGATCCATCTACCTTAATGGATTTCATTTGGACAGTTCATGACTAATACTTGTGGAAGCAACTATTTTCCTATAATTCTAGAAAATTTAGGTCCAAACCTATTTGATAAAATTTCTAATTGGAATTTGAAAAAAAAGCAAATTGGGGAAAAATGCAAACTGATGTGTTCTTTGGACCTTAAACTCAAATACTGAGAATGAAGATCAGGTTACCTACTTTTCAAAAACAATTCCATTGCAAAAAAATTATACCTAAATCCTGTAAATCTCCTAAATATATTAAACTCTGGTTCAATGATGATAACAAAAAAGTGATCAGATTGCACTGGGCTGCCCTTCATAAATTCAGCTTAACAACCAACAGCAGAAAATTTGAACGCCTTTAAAAAAATATAGAGCAATAGCACGACAAGTAATAAAAGAGTCAAAATGTTCCTCATGTAGAGATTTTGTATCTAAAAAAAAAATTCAAATACAAAAACAAAGACTGTCTGGAACGTGATCAGAAAGATTTCTGGTAAAAATAAAAAGAATTCTCATAATCACCTTTCTAGCAATAATACAAAAATGACTGATCCCAAAGAAATAGCAAATGCACTTGCTCAAAACTTCACAGAACTCTTCTAGTAACTATTGCAGAAAATTTCAAAACATTAAAAGGAATGATGAAAAGAAGAAACTTAACTTCCAATTCAATAACAGTGAAGATTACAACCAACCTTTCTCTCTATCTGAATTACTAGACTCCCTAAGCCAGTCTCATAATACCACAGTAGGTCCCGACAATATTCATTAGAAATTTCTCAAACAGTTGCCTGATATTTCCTTGGTACACCTACTTGACATCTTTAATAATATTTGGACTAATAGCAATGTTCTTAATCTTTGAAAACGAGCCATAGTCATCCCAATACCTAAAAATAAAACTAGAAGAAATTTATCCAACCCCTCTAGTTATAGACTAATATCTTTAACCAGCTGCCTCTATAAAATCCTAGAAAGAATGACTAACAATAGATTAACTTGGTTTCTTGAAACTAATAACCTGATAGCCAACTTTCAATCTGGCTTTAGAAAAAGATGAAGTACTACAGACTGTTTGATACATCTTGAATCACTTATTAGATTAGAAATGTTTTTATTAAAAAAGAACACCTAACAGTTTTTTTTTTTACTTTGGAAAAGCTTACGATACAATGTGGAATTATGATATCATGCGTGATTTGGAAAACCTGGACTCAAAGGTTGACTACCAATTTTTATTAAGAATTTCTTATCTAAGCACTTTTTTAAAGTCCTTTTTGGTAGTACCCTTTCCGAACTCCATTAACAAGAAATGGGCGTATCTCAGGGGAGTATATTGTCAGTTAATCTCTTTAATATTAAAATGAATAATATTGTGAAATATCTTAATCCTGGAGTTGATCCCTTTTTATATGTTGAGGACTTCCTGATCTGTTACAGATCAAAATGTATTCACACCACTGAGTATCAACTACAACAGTGTCTTAGTGAAATTGACAAATGGGCTACCAAAAATGGTTTTAAATTTTCAAAATAAAAACCAAATATATGCATTTTTGTCAACAATAAAAATTACACCTGGACCCTATTCTTAAACTCAATGATACTGTGATACCCGTAGTTGAAGAATACACATTCTCAGGTGTCATTTTTGACAAGAGATTGACTTATATTTATGGTAATTTACCCATGGCACACATGAATTCTTCTAAACTATAAATAAACAGCAGTTTCTGCTTTGTGCTGAGCAGAGAGAGGTCTATTCCAGTAGATAGTTCTGACAGCTGGATCAATACAGTCATACTGGTGATCTTCTCATGTTGTATCTGTTTGTACTACTGTTTTTGTTAATATAGTCGTTTAACTATATTTCTGTCTTTGTGTCTTTATTTCTGGCCCCTAGCCAGGCCAAAACATATTTCACATAAAATATCTCTGAACTAAATGTAGTAAGTCAGTCCAACTCCTGAGAGTGATTGCTAACACTGACTGGGGAGCAGATTGATAGGTTTTATTAAAACTTTATAGTTCACTGATTTGATCGAAACTCAATTACTGTTGCTTTATTTATGAATCAGCCAGAAAATTCTATCTGAGAGAACTAGAACTAGAACCAATTCATAATCAAGGACTAAGACTTACTTTAGGAGTCTTTGGAACTTCCTCAGTAGACAGTTTTTATGCAGAATTTCATGAATGCTCACTTTACCTAAGATGAAAGAAATTAGCTCTCCAATATCACATTAAACTCTTTTCATGTCCTAACAGTCCAACCTTCAAATGCATTTTTCACCTTGAAAATAAAATTCTTTTTGAGAAAAAAGAAAAGGCCATAAAACTCTTTGCACTACAAATGGTAAACTCTCTTACAGACTATTTGATAGGCAAAACTAGTATCCAGAAATCAAAATATCCTGAACAGCCACCCTGGCTATTGAAACAATCAAACGTCATCCTAAATCTGGCACACACCCCATAAACTATATGAAAACCTAAATAATATTCTGGAATAATACCCAAATTGGGCTCACATATATACTGATGGTTTTAAAGATAAAAACAAAGTTGGATTTGCTGTGGTATTTAACAACACTGTTCTACAGAAACAGCTACCAGACAATTTCTGAAATTTTTAGTGCTGAAGCTACAGCCATAGACTTAGTTTTAGACCTTATTTCTGATCTTAACTTTACTAAAATCATTATATTTTCAGACTCATTATCAGGGCTTAAATCATTAAAGAACAAAAATTTAAATAATCCACTACTCAATAATTTACTACAAAGGATTGATTCTATCTCCCAAAACAAAACCATTATCTTCTGCTGGACCCCCAGCCCCACTGAATTTCACGGAAATGAAAAGGCCAATGTGGCTGCAAAGAACACTCTAGAACTTGACATAAGTAATATAAAAGTTCCCTATACAGATTATAAACCACTTATTAATAATTTTATTATGAAGAATTGGCAAGAGTCATGGAACTCTTGTCAGAACAACAAGATTTAAAAAATTAAACCCATTTTTAAAGAATGGCTACCAGGTATTAGAAAATTACGTAAAGAAGTGGTTTTATCCTGTATAGGTATAGGACATACACATATAACACTCTTTTCTTCTGAAAAATGAAAATCCTCCTGAATGCATAGCATGCCAGGAACCTTATTCTGTAAAGCACTTTCTACTTGATTGTAATGACCTTACATCTATTTGCCAATCCTTTTATAATGTCAATTATCTAAAGGACTTATTTGAAAAAGTAAATGCAAATACAATTTTAGCCTTTTTAAACAAATAGTTAATCTGTATAAGAAAATATGATTTTAACCCAATAACTGACAATTTACAAAATTGACTTTTCAACTCTTTATCACCTTTTATGGCATAACATAAAGAAAAACAAAAGGTTTGACATGCTGTAAAATTAATCAATCATATTATTGATGATCTTTGAATTTTATCAAAATATATTATTGATTATTGTTTGAATTTTGTTTAGAAATCATTGTACATGGACTAATATTCTTGTCTTTGCTGTTTCTTTTTTATAACATTTTATCTATGTACACTGTAAGTCTTAACAGACACCTAAGGAAGGCTGGATGGTATATGGCTGAAATGTGAAAAAAAAAAAAAATTCAAGCCATCCCTATACAATTACTTTGTTTATATTAGATATTCTAAATATGGTAAGCATGTGTTGAGGTGGGTGGGGAAACACCTGATGCTTCCCCAAGAACTACAGGTTAACAGGCAAATTTAGGGAACAAACTGTCCAACAGAACAACTTCACAAGACACAGAATCTCACCCACTACTGACCACTGCTTTTCCCATGGCTTTTATTGACAGGAGACAGAGGCCTGTAACTGGACATGCCAAGTTGTTGTTTATGGGGAAACTCTGGATGCAAATAGTTTTGACAGACATGTCTGCACATGATCTGGGGACTCTTTTGTGTCTGTACTGATGGACACTTGCCATACTTCACCCTGAACTACTGATCACAGTGGAAGAAGTGGGTGATTCATATCTTTGCCAAGAGTAATTGAATGAAAGTGTATATAATGAACCTGGCCGTAATTGAGATTCGGCTCACTAATTTTCAATTCAGTCATTATCCATTACACTATTCACACATCCAAGCTTACAGCAACTGGTATTCTCAAGTGGTCACCTATTAAGGTACTGACTAGGCTTGATATTGGGTTAATAATTAGCAAGGCTTATGTCAGTAAATAGTTATCTCCAAAAAAAAGCTATTTTCTGGATTTAAATAACTTGCAAAAAGTTGATAAGCCATAAAAAACAAATTAATCAAACTGAAAATTCTAACAAATTCTAAGCATCACAATGAATGAGAGACAGTTTGAAACAAAATAGTTTTCTTTTAGGATTTCTTAAATGAAATGTTGTTTATTGATTTATTGCTTTTTGTACTAGTTTCTTCATTATTTTTATCACCCTGTTGGGATAAGAAAATAGAGGAAGCTGGTTAAAAAAAAATTGTATATTATTTATGAATTTTCTGTGTTACATGAAATGAAGTTTGTTACAATTATTTGTGGCCCTCTCTCAATTTTCCTTTTCTTTTTTCTTTCTTTACAGCACCCTGATCAAATTAACTCGTGCCTGTACTGAAGAAGACAGATTGGAGCAGTTACATAACACAGGATGTGCCATCTTTTATTATTTGGCTAACATGGTGACAAATGAAACAAACTTCTATCCCCCTACCCGACAGTTCTTTGCCTCTTGTCTGGACATTCTTGGACAGGTAAGTGCTTATTCATCTATTTGTTGGGTGTGTACATTTGTACATACATACATATATGTTTTCTTCTCTTTTAATTACAATTATACTGTTCTTTCAAGTAGTCATTTGATCTCCTGACTTTTTAAGCATCTCTGAACTATTGTCATACCTGCCACCTGGTATCACATTGCAAAAGAGAAAATAATCTAAATAATTAAACATAGATATAAAAAAAACAAATGCATGTAGTGTGTGTGTATACATGTATACCTTCATTCCTTTGTCAGCATTTCTTTGCTTATTATTCTCAGTATGTGTTAATCCTTAAAGGCTAACAGCATCCAAATGCACCAACAAGTTCCGCACGCTTACAGTCTAAGAGTACCTGAATGTGTCTGCAATTGGGTAGCACAGTATTTATTTTAACACTGTATTTACTGAGTAAAAGCAGTCTCAGCATATAAGAGAGTACTGGAAAGTTCTCAGCTTAACCAAGAAGCAATTTAAAAAAAATTCTAATGTTTGGTCATTTGTTCATATTTTGGAAAGTGAGGTGAGTTTTCAGTATTTGTGTGTGTGTGTGTGTGTGTGTGTGTGTGTGTGTATATATATATATATATATATATATATACATACATACACACACATCCATAAGAAGTGGCTTTATGATAAAATCTCAAAGGAGATCCTATTAATGTTAATTGTTGAAAAATTAAATATTAAAACTGATTTTACAGAGTTGATATGTATGTTTTTACATATAAAAAATCATAAATATATAAATTCAGAATTGGGATTGAATGGCCATTTCTGCAAGCAAAACTCGCTTCAATGTCCATTTGATATAATGAAAAAATTGAAGATTTTGAATGTGTATGTTGTTAAAAAAAATGAAAAGGTGTAGCTAAATAAAGAAAGGAAGAAATTAAAAGGAGAAAGAAGGAGAGGAAGGGTTAAAAACCATATTTTGGCTTCACAGGCAGGAAGAGGCTTGGTTAGAAAGGAGTGATTTGCTTCTCTATAATGTAGAGAAACAAGCAAGAATGTGTTGTGAGGAAATAATTAATCTAAAGAAAGGAAAATGAATTTATAAAGGAAAAACTACTAAAAAAATATAAAAGAAAATTAAAATGTAAATAATAAAAATACATGTCTGAAGGGATAAATAATGAAACAGATTTGTAATATATAAAAACCTTATAAATAAAAACATTACTTGAAATAGTTAATATATATAAAAAACCGAATGAGTCTGAAGTATTATTGCTGATCGGAGGAAAAAACCTTAAACAAGATAATTTAGAATAATTAACATTTAGAAATAGATTAAATTAGTTAAATAATATAGATAGGATAACTTATTGCTAAACTAAAGGTGAAAATTATGTAAAAATATATACAGCTATAAAAAAAAATGAATGGAAAATCTAAAACATGATAAAAAAGGAGTATATTAAATGGAAAGTATTATTGAAATTGATCAAGAGTAGAGTGCTAAAAAATAAAACTGAAACTATCATGTTGGGGGAAGGGGATAATAACTAGATAAAATAATATAGGGAAATTAAGGAGCTGATTAATATCAAGCTACAAGATTAGAATAGATAAGGATCAAAAGGGGTTAATATGAGATTTGTAACAAATTCTACAATAAATAAGAAACTGTCAAAAAGAATAATATAAAATTAGATTATATTTAGGAGAGTCAGTACTTAAAATTTAAAATTAAAAAATTGACATTTGCTTATGAATTCATAATATGAGTTTAAAGGCAGATTTTGCTTGGGATATTTTACTATTTTTAATTTTTTCCACTAACCATAGATTACATCTGTCGTAAAGGTTGTAAGGAGTGCAGGCTGATTTTATTAGTTTCCAAATCACTATGGGACTGAGTCCCACTTCTTTCATTTCTTCTTTCATTTCAAAAAATCTTTGGGAAAAGGACATTTGGTATTTTAGATTAGGGGTGGAAAAGGATTGCTTATGAGAGTAACACCTCTGTTTAAATTCTCTTGCTGAAAACCTGATGTGAACTTAATAATTCTTGTTATTCATGGGGTAAATAGGAGCTTGTTAGATTACCTGTGTGGATCTACATTTACCTTCTACCAGACAGTTACTGATGGACCTAAAATTAGAGAATTGTAAAATACCAGTTTTAGATTGTCTTATTTAAATTCTTTAAAATTTGTTTATGTGAATTAATAATATTGTCTATATTGTGTGTGCAGGAATAGCTAATTTTGAGTGTATTTCTATTAAAGATTTTGTGTAGAGGATTTTTGGTATGAAAATGTTTGCTTACTAATTTTAGAAAATATTTCCCTATATTAATATTAGAGGGTTTTCAGAATGGGGGAAGGTTAAACCATATTACTTTACTTTTCTTACATCTATTTCTAGTACTAGATGGCTCAGAATAACAGCTGGTTTTTCATATACTAATCTATTTTTGAAGCCGCTTTCCTGGAAGGCCTTATTATAATTTTTTATTTTCATTGAAAATTTTGAGGTTGGAAGATAAACAGTTAATTTTAGTGTTAACAATGTTGGGTATTTGTTTTAAAATAGTGTTAGGGTGGTCGGAATTGGCATTAATATAGCTAGGTGGATCATTTTCTTTGAGATAAGGTTGGTAGGAGCCATAATTTAGATTTAGGGTAATGTCTAAATAGTTGACTATTATTAGATTAGGGGAAAAAGCCTAGAAATTTAAAAGCCCTAAGAATTTTCTTGTGGATTTTATTAGTTAAGGGTTCATTGCTATTATTAATGAACAAGGCTGTCATCATGGTATAGTCCAATTTGTTTAGGGGTCTACAATTCTGCTTAAGGTATCAAGCATATAAAAACCTACTAGATCAGTGACCTGATCAAGTATATAAAAACTAAATGCACCCATTGGGACATCAGAGCTATTGTAGGGACCTTTGGTCCAGGTAGAATGGTCAAGTTAGAACTGATTTTCTTGAAATGCAACATCAAACAGACCCTAGCAAATGTCTCAATATAGAACAGGAACAACTCAGAATTATTCACAGAAATTTTAAAAAATTGAGACCTACTAAATATAAATGACAAAATGAAAAACATTAAAAACAACTAAAATTATTAACAGCAAACTCCAATTAAAAAACCTGAAACACACATTAACCTCATCCAAATTTAACCAACACACGATACAGGGGGTTACAAAACATAACAAAAAAAGATGTGTGGTTTGTGATATCATTATAGAAGGAAATATCTACACTTTTGAAAACCCCACAAAGACATTCACAATAAACAAAAATTTGAACTGCAACTAAAAAAATGTGGTATATGCACTCAAAGGCACAAAATGTAATAAATCTTATATTAGAATCAGCCAAGCACTAAACAACATCAAATTATCAAATTAGACAACAGAAAACTCTTTGTATCACAACACATCTTCCAATGCAATCAAGGCTAATTTAAAATTATGCCATTATATGAGACAGGCAATTATTCTTACCTACAAATACAAGAAAAACTTCATAAACAAATTTAAACCAGAACTTAATAGATCACCCCCCCCCCCCCAACACACGGACACACAACATGTGCACAGAATTACCAGATAAACTAATTGGACTGCATGCTCACACACACAAGCATGCACACATACTAGCAAGAATGAACACAGTGACACACACGCAAAATCTTAAACAACATAACAAGTGTGTGTATGTGTGTGTGTATATATATATATATATATATATATGTGTGTGTGTGTGTGTGTGTGTGCGTGTCTATGTATATATAATTAAAAAAAATAAAAACAAAACCTTCTTCTGCCCGATATTTGATCTATCCTAAATTATTTTATTTCCCCTAAAAGTGAAAGATTTCCTCACAAGTATGTGAACTACTACCAAACACAAACAAGATGATGACTGACAACCACTCTCTGCCTGAAGAAAATTGCAAAACCAGAAACATGTGTAGCAGAATATAAAATAAAAATATAAGATACAATATATTTTAGAAAATAACACTTGTGGTTTCTATTTTTATTTAAAATATACACTTTTCTATTGTTGGAGCCACTGTAACATATTGTTGTGGCCCCAGAATAGGTTCGGAAGAAAACACAACTCGGGTATTAATGAAACAGAGATGTATTTATGAAAAACAAGTAAGAGTATTACACATCAGGCTGACTGCCAGGTGGAGACTGCGGAGACTCAACCAACTCAATGCCTCAGTAAATAGTCCCACATAGAGAGGCCTATCTCCTGGTATTTATAGTCATAAGAAGAGTTCATTATGGTACAAAAGGGTAGGTCCCATAACACACACACACACAATAGAAATATTTTCTGGTTATTTGAAGTTCATCTTTTACTTCTTTTTCAGGAATTTATTCAGCAAATACCTTCTCAGTGCCCTGTTTTATTGAATTTTGTACTTGATCATCCTGACTTGGCAGGCTTGATGTCACCTCATTTTCTGCCCAACCAGAACCCTTCTTGCTTTCTTGCTATGTATGAAAAACTCATTGTCTTACGTTCATGCCAAATTGATATGGCCTTTATGTTGTTATCAAAAGTGAGTTGTCTTTTTATTTATCTTATAAATACCTTTTAATATTTTTTGACAGTTTTCATATGTTCTTTGCTCTTAATAAATTAAATGCAGTTACAAATAGCATAATATATTATTTGAAATGTTATAAGAAAATGTCTTTACACAAAATATAATTTTAGATCAGCATGCTCATTTTCTGCATTTTTTAAAATAGTTTCTGTTTCTTGTCAATTTAAATCTCACCTTTTTTTATGTCAGAAATTTTGAGATGAGGAATTATTATTATATGCCTCTCTCTTTTGACTAGTATGATTATTTTTTATTTTGGTTGTTGTACCTGCTGGCCTTGTTCCAGTGTCTATTGTCTAAGAAAGTTGCTAAGTACAACAGACATCTGGAGAAAGCTGGAGTGTTCAACAGCCAAAATATTGTGACTATAAAAGCCAATAACAAACTATTTGAAGTAGAGATGCATATAATTGAATCTTACTTTTTGTCTCAAATTTCTGCATTTTGTCGGACACCAATGGATTTTGTTTTTTTCTCATTTAGATTATTTTGAAAAGTATTGTTCCACTTGAAATTTTTGTTGCCAGAATTTGGTTTGTGAAACAGTATATTTTTTGTCGGAACCTTTATTTTTGATACATTCTGAATGAATTTGACCTGAATTTCTTCTGGAAATTTTGTTATAAATACAAAGTTACTACCATAATGGTCAAAGCATTTAAAATATCAGTTTGGGGAGAATTAGCTTTGCTAGGGCACATTCTAAAATAAAACACTATTGACTTTATTCAAGTAGTTCAATTATATATATTTCAAGTGCAATTGAAGTACTAAAAGGGCAATATTTCATAATATTTGTAATTTAGTTTATTTGCATAAATTTTATCATCTTTATAACTATATTTTGGTTGCTAGACTCTCTAACCACCTCCAGGTGTACTTTGGAATATTGAACTTGGTTCTCATTTTTTTTTTTAAGTTTGATGTCTGTGTCTGGTTGGAGAAACTGAATCTTCCTCACCCTGAAGTTGTCAAACTGATTGAAGTCTTATCAACGGCCTTCATAAGTTGTGGAGCTGAACCTATGGCTCGTGAGTTGATGTTGTTTGAGGTAAGCATAGTCAATCCATTTTTCTCAGTTATTTTGCAAATCTCCTTTTAATAGTTTAGACTGTCAAACTTGATTTCTGAGAGTTGTATTTCTGATGTCGAGAAAAATTTTATTTTTCAGATATAATCTATCCTTTGTCAAAAAGAGTTAAAGCTAGTTAATTTAGATAAATCATTTTGTAGTTTCTATACAATTAATTTTAATTGGGTTGTTTTTCTAGAACTTTTTTAGAAATGGAAAAAATGAGATTCCATTTTTGTAGACATTGAAGAGTTTTTTAAAAAATTTTAATTACCAAAGTAGCTATAAAAACTTTAGGTCCTGTTTGTAAATTCAAAAACTACTGTTAGTCTTAATTATATGAAAACATTAAAATATCAATAGTAATTATTTATCAAATTTTTTTAAATGTTAGTAAACTGTTACATATTTTTCTGTTTCCTTGTTTTAGGGATTAGAGCTTTCTAATGTTTTGTAAATATTTGGGAATTTTCTTCAAACACACACACATACATTTAGGTAACATTTCATTCAACTGTACAGGGATACCTCACCTTACGTTAGTAATTTGTTCCAGGAGAGTGAACTTAAGTCAAAAAACAACTCAAGTTGAATTTACTTGTCCCCAGATTTATTTTTCACTAGTCTAAACCACAAATAACCATTCCCAGTTCTGTATTTTATTTATAAATGCATTTTTAATAATTAAAATGAATAATAACCGAAACATTCATAAAAGTGTGACAATATAAATCTGCCGCATGGAGAGCCGCATGTGGGTAAATCACTTGAAATAAACAAATCAGTTATTGAGAATGTATTTGGTTGCACTCACCAAAAGATATGCAGCACATCAATGTGGCAGAGCTCAATGCTTTACTGAAGGATGTCAACTTTGCCCTTAAATGGTAAACCATGGAGATAAATTTGAAGAACTCCCTATGCATGTATAACTGGGTATCCAAATTGAATACCGTATATACACACATGTATAATCCGACTTCATGTATAGTGGGATTCCTGAAATTTTTGCATGAAATTTAACCTCTCCAGAAAATATTTACCTATTTATAGTGCAACTGATCACTAAAAATGCATGATTTTTAACTAGTTCAAAAAAAATTACCCATGTATAGTGTGACCCCACCCCAACTTACTTTTGTGTAAAAAAAAAAAAAAAAAAATGATCATAAAACATGCACTATACTTAAGTATATACAGTACCAAGGTTGCCGGTGAGATGTTTATAAAGATAAAACTGGCTTCATTTAATGCACTTGTGGACAGATATAACCTTTTGATTGATATAGCATATATAGCATTGGTAAGACTCAACCAAAATTGATCAGATGCATTAAGCAGAATGCTGCAGATATGATTCAACATTGAGAAAAAGAAAATAAAGTTCAAAATGCATTTGCATGCAACAGAAGAGTCAAACACCAGTCGACTGACAGATAGCCATCAACATATTGAGCACCCTAAAGTAAAAAACTGCTATATTTTGTGAGACAAGTCTTTCCTTCGGTGCTTTCAGTAAAAAGCAACGACAATATTTTTTGACCTTAAAAAACCATGTAATACTTCATGGAGATATGGTATCATGACTTAATGAAATGGGTCTTAACGAAAAATTACCAAGTCTTATCAATAACTTCCTGACAGAACAAACCTTTAATTAATGTATATGTCAGTACCACACTTTCAAACCTATATGAAAAAGAAATAGGTGTCCCTCAAGGAAGCATATCATCGGTAACACTCTTCAAAGTCAAAATAAATGGCGTCATTAAATTCTTGAACTCTAGAGTTGACTGTTCACTGTATGTAGATAACTTTGTAATATATTACAAACTGAAAAAAATATGCATAATGGCAACTCTATAAAGTAAAACACTCTGTTGGCTGTGGCAGTAGAATATGCTGACTGCACCGCAGTAGAGGGGAGAGACCCTCCCCACAATGGGCCACCTGTTGGCCTGGGTGGTGACCTGTGATGCTTTTAGGATGGGATCCTGGTGGCTGAGCAGTCTGTGACATGGTTACATTAGTGGCCACATGACCTGCTACTCTCCATTTTGGCTCTTACTGGGCTAGATAGGCAGTTGGATAGGCCCAATCGGATTAATTGACTGGTCACATCAAGTCCTCTTTCAGAGTTTTGCAAATTTTTTGTTTTGTAAAATTCTGAACCAGAAAACAGTGGCTGTAGAGTTAATCATGCTGAGGAGTAACTGATGTATCCCATTATAAATACAACATTAAGTGAGTAGTCATCTTAGGAATGAAAACCTAGTGATTTCAAATTATTGGTTCCTTTTCCTCAGTGTGAGTATACTGTGTAGCCCTGATTTGCCAAGGTGAATGGGTTTCTCCCTTGACATTTCTCATTATTGGGCTGCATGGTGGGTGGGGAGCACAGTCAGTGAACTCATTAAAAAACTCCTATGGATTCTAAAAACAAAAAAATATCTTAAGTGAAAAATCAATAACCCCAAAGCGCCTACATGTTGAAACTGATTCTGAAAATTATTCAGATGAGACTCTCTTCCCTCCATTTTATTGTACTAGAATCAATAGAAGAAACCCCAATTATGAAGTTGTCCTCTTTCACCATAGAGAAAATCATCAGCTCTATAATAAAATAAAAATCAGTTAAAAAATTAGCAAATAATATCTTACTAGTATAAGTAACAAAAAACCAAAAAAACATACTCACATCTACTATTAAAACAAAAGCATTTCACAATCTGAATATAAAAACATACCCCCCATAATTCCTTGAACCCATCAAAGGGTGTAGTGAGAAGTCCCGATCTTTCTCTTTGCACCCTAGATGAGATAAAAACCAATCTCCAGACTCAAGGAGTCATTGATGCTCACAGAATCTCTATTAGAAAGAACAATAGTGCAAACTCATACATACATACTCACCTTTAACACTTCAAGAACCCCAACTGAGGTAAAGATAGGATATACTGTAACAAAAGTAAATGTATATATCCCAAATTCTCTCAGATGTCACAATTGCCAAAAGTTTGAGCACTACGAAGAAAAGTTCACCAGGCCTCCAGTCTGTAAAAGGTGTGGAGAAAATGGAACAGACCACAGGAACTGTGAAAAACTGCAGACAAAACTATGCAGTTGATGCAAAAGAGTGTGAAATCTGGAAAAAAGAAAAAAAATATCATAAATAAAACACGCAAAAAATATATCATACTCTGAAGCAAGAAAAATTTTGGAAGACTCTACAGCAATAACAACGTATGCAAACATAACCAAACTCACCAGCAACCCAATTCAAATCCAAGCAGTGGTCCATCACGAAATGTTTAAACCTAATAAAAGAACTCAAAACATTAATGGAATCACTAAAAGAAAGCTTAACCAACCTAACAACCAAGGTCTCTGTTGAACCAGTTAAGAACTCCAAACCTTGAAACTAATCAAACAAAAAACCCCAAGCATTCATAATACCACTACCAGACTTAATGACAAAAAAAATAGATAACATCGAAAGCCCATCACTAACCCCCAAAAGAAAAATTTCCCAGGAAGAGGGAATATAGAAAACTTAGAACAAGAACCTCACTAATAGAAACAAAAAACAGATTTGAACTAATGGAGATGGAGGAAAATCCTTCAAAATAGAATAACCCTAAATATCTAGAAAGTCCCAACAAAACTAAATCTAAAAGCATAGAAACTCTGGATATAAATGAATTCAACCAACCTAAAACACTGAAACCAAAACTATGCCAAAATAATAAACTTCAATCACACAACAAAGACTAAAAAATCATTACTTATAAAATAATGTAATTATCTGCCATGGCTACAATACAATTATAATGTACAACTTCTATTGATAGCTGAATTAAACCCTATCACCATATGTCTCCAAGAAACCTTAAAAAAGTGACAAACATATATGAAAGACTTTGAGTAATATGATTATGTGCATGATACTGGACTGAGAGCTTCATGGGGAGTATCAATCCTACTAAAGGAACATATCGCCAAAAGAAAAAATCAAACATCAACACTTGCTTACCAGTAATTGCAATTTCAGCAACTTTACACAAAACTGTCTCAATTTGCTCACTATGCATCCCACCTCATGACCTCATAAATGAAAAAAGAGCTAAACAATTTAATAAAATAACTCTGTAAACTGTTTATTTTAATGGGAGACTTTAATAGTCATAACATGGGGAAGTAAAACAAAGAAAAAAAAGAGGCCAGACTCTCAAAAGAATCATCAGTAACAACAATCTATGACTCCACAATCAGAAATCTCCAACTCACCTTGACCCATCTTCAGGTACATTCTCTGCCATAGATCTAACTCTCAGTGACCCATCAATCATTCAAGAATATAACTGGCAGGTATACAAAGATCCCTGAGGTAGTGACCACTACTCAATAATAATGGAAAGTCCAATAATAGAAAATTTGGGACCACAAACAGTTCCAAGAACTCCATGATGAAATTTAAAAAAGCAAATTGGCAATCCTAGAAAGAACTATGTTGTACCACACTAATCCCAGAAACAAATACAAGTCAAGAAGAAGACATAATACATTTTACCAACACCCTCATTACTATAGCTGACTATCCCTAAAACCACAATATCTCAAAAACACAACAAACCATATTTCAAAGAAGAGTGCAGTGTCATAAGAGAATGTCAAGCAACCTTCAGGAAATTCAAAACAAACACTTCTTCAGAAAATCTAATCAAATATAAACAACAAGGAGCAAAAAACTTGATATACCATTAAAGAAGTGAAAAGATCCACTTGGGGAACCTTTGTCTCAAAAATAAACTGCAAAACCAACCCCAAAATAATTTGGAACTTATAAAGAAAATGTCAAATAAAAACATCAACACTCCAGTAAATCACCTTTCTCAAGGAAACACGATTGCCACAAGTGAAACACACATAGCCAACCTAATTGCAGAAAATCTTGCTCAAGCATCATCAACCAAAAACTACTCTAATAAATTTAACCAAATTTGATCCAAAGAAGAAAATAAACAAAAGAACATAATAAAATTCACCTCTGACAATACTGAAAGCTATAACCAACCTTTCACTCTAACAAAACTCTAGAACTCAATATCCAAATCTAAAAACTCAGTCACTGGCCCAGATGAAACCCATTACCTAATGACATTCATCACCATGGTGTGTGATTTGTGCTAGGAATTTACAGTACATTCCCAATTGAAAGCCTGTATGCTTAGTCACACAAACCATGTTTGGCATTAAGACAACTTAAGTTAGCACTACAATATTACATCAAACTATGTTCATGCTCAAGTAATTCAGCATACAATTGTGTTCTCCAACCTCAATATAAAGAATTATATAATTTAAAGAAAAATGCCATTAAACCTCATGGCATCTGTATAGAAAACAATTTCAACAAACTCAAATAAACACTTCTCTAATACATTAATCTATTCTTTCAAAAACTCCTCCTTTAAAAAAAAAACAGCTCACTGTACTATTAAGTCTGGAAAACACTCCAAAACTAAAACTAACACATCTGTCTTCATGGAAGAAATGCATAATATCTTGCAGAAACACAAATTGTAAGCACATATACACTGACGGGTTTAAAAATATTGATAGTTGAATATTCAGCTATACTGAACGAAATCATACTTCAAAAGTGCCTATCTGATAATTAGTGCAGAAGAGACTTAGCCTTGGATATTTTAACAGATGGTGAGTTAGACAGATTCATTATATTCTCAGACTCCCTATCTGTTCTTACATCATTGAAGTATAATAATCTAACTAATTTTGTAATAACCAAACTTTTAAACAAAATCAATATACTTAATAAACAAAAACACATCTTATGCTTGATCCCTAGCCATATAAATGTTCAGGGAAATGGAAAGGCAGATAAGGTTGCTAAAGAATCAATAAAAATGAATATATGAAAAACGTCCCTGACACAAATTTCGAAACAGATATTAATACATATATCTTAAATAAGTGGCAAGAGTTATGGAATACTCAACCCTAATTATATAACAATAGTTTGTGCGGAACGGAGGTAATTAATTTTATTAATTAATTATTAACTATAACTGGAAAATCTTCTAATTACTATTATAAGTCAGAAGAGAACATACTAAAAGACATTTTTCTTTATTCTCCGAATAGGAGCGAAGGAACAGAAAAGAAAAAAGGATAACAAATGGTATTTCTATGTTGTTATTTTAAACCGGAGAAAGGAGAGAGGGAAGAAAGAAAAGACTTAGATTTGTTTTAATGTCAGGAAGTGCCATGAACAATAGACGCTGGTTTCGGCCCACCCATGAAGGCTAGCAATTGTCATACTAAACCTAAAAGAAAGATATAAATTCAATTGTTATTTTTCGCTGGGCATTAGTAATAGCCGAAAAGAGATTTTACTTTTTTATTATTGCATCCAATTGTCTTGCTAGCGTGAATTGTGAAAAGAATTAAGATAACAAATATCTGATTCCGAGTTGAAGTAAGTCAGAGAAGAGACATTTTAATTGACATCAGGGTAGAGCAGATAACGAAAATATTTCCTGTCACCTGAAAATGTCGGTGACTCAGAAATGGATATTTAAAACACAGGTGGGGAAAGTTCTTATCTAAGTGACAATGTCAATAGACCCTTGTCAACTTGCTTTGGGTGAAGCCAGTTCAAAAAGGTTCATAGCTATTATTTTAGAAAAAAATTCCCGAAATTGTTTCGTGAAAAAGAAAATTCACCAGTTAAGTCCAGCCCAGAAAAGGGGTATGGGAAAATGACGTCATAAGACTGAGAGGAATCTCATTAGTCCTGTGAACCAGCGGCGAAAAGGGGGAGATGATCAATGGTTGATGTCATGGAAAGAAGACTTATCCCATTGGGTAAACCAAAGGCAACAATGAGTAGCAGCTAACCTCAGCATTCTCTTGGTTGCCAAGATGATGGGTTAGACACCCAGCATCCGTTAGTCCCACACCATGGCATGAGCATAAATACAGGGTCCTGAGGGACTAAAATCATTTGCAGTTGAAGTTTGAATTGGATTCCAGTTGGATTGGAGTTGCCAGTTGAATTCCAGTCAGCTCCCGGCCAGAGATGTAACAATGAAGATAGGCGCCATGTTGTTGGGCGCCAACTGCAGAGCTTGTCGGCCAACCAGAGTTAAGCAAACGAGAAGTGATTTTGCAGACAAAGTTTGGAGTTCGCCAACTGAATGCAGTTTTCAGTTGTAGTTGGAGTTGAGTTGCAGCTCGAGTGGCAGAGAGTCCGAGTTCCTGGTCCAGAGACGGAATGACTGAAATAATTGCCATGCTGTTAGGTGCTGACTGTAGAGAAGCCTATCGCCAATCAACCAACTGGAGTTAAAGACAGAGACGAAGAGACTTTGCAGACAAAGTTTGAAATTGCCAAATGAAGAGTTTTTGGTGAGAGTGATCCAACCTGGAACAAGAAATCCACCTCAATTCCATTTCCGAAGGCAAACCGTGCCTACCTACCCACAACCCAGCACTTTGGCAATTTTCGCAGCATTCCGGAAAACAAGAATCAAGTTGACTAGACTTACAACAAACTTAGAACTCTGTTCAGAGCAGCAAGCTGTGGCCAGCCAGATTTTTAGTTACTGCTTATGAGAATAATTTGATTTACTTAAGAGACTTCCGTTCCGCTACCAGTTTGATAGAAGCAGGGATTGGGAATTATCCAAGAGACTATTGTGTATATTCTGTATATAAAGATGTTATTTTACAACACTTCAGATGTTGGTCCACTTATTTTTCTTGGTGCTATTCTTTTATTACTCAATTGTGTGCACGCTTTCTGGTTTGGTTTAGTTCGGCAGAGAGACAGCTAGTGGAGAACTCACGTGACTATCTTGTGATTAATCAACACAACGTGGGATAAGGGATATCACTGTGACAGTCAATTTACAACCAGCTATCTGGATCGAAACCAACAATGACTGGCTGGGTAGTTGCATAATAATTGCACAAAATCAAACCTACACTTGGAATAAGACACCATAACACAAAGGCTTTCCCAAAGAGATGTAGTTTTAACAAGAATCAGAATTGATCCTGCCAATATCACGCATTCATTTCTTCAAAAAGATGAGTATCCACCTGAATTCATAGTATGCCAGGAGACTTACACAGTGAAACATTTTATGATGGACTGTGCCAGATTTGCCTCTGTCTGTAAATACTTTTTTTAAGGTGAATAGCTTTAAAGAACTTTTCAAAAAATTAATGAAAGAAACATTTTGATTTACTTGTGGAAAAGTAAACTATGCACTAAACTTTAACCCAGACAACTTCACTTATAGATGAACTACACAATCAGTAATTAACTAAACTTCACAAATTATAAAACTTAAACCTTATTAAGATATTGAATAAAAATCTGATTGTCAGCATTAAATGACCCAAAAGGGTTGACACGCAGGTTAAAAAAAAACCAAATAAGCCTGTTTGTAGGAACACTATCACATAAATTTAGCAAGTTTTAAACAATACACACAAACATGTACCATATACACTTGTCACTAACTGAAGACTCCATATATTTTATTTCTAACCTATATCTATTTAGTACTATCCTTTCTTAATGTGCAACCTACTTTTCTTCAGTTATTGTTGTAAGTGACTGCCATTTTAATTATAAAAGATGCTACTTTTAGTGCTTAAAGTTGGGGTAAATTCTTTCATTGGTTTTCTTTTGTATTTGGTTTCAGTTGTTTTGTACACATCTCCATAAAGTCTTGCATGCAAGCTTTCATCTATATCTGTCCCAGATCCTGTCCATGTTACTTAAAGGTAACTCACTTTCATTTTCTCTTGCTTTGTTATGAGCTGTTGATGTAACTTAGGTAGAATTTAAGCAAATACCTCAAAGCTTTCAGTTGTGCTAATGTTTTTGCATAAGATAACAAAGCTAATTCTGATTTTGAGTTAGAAAATATAAGCAGTGATCACCATAATTGTATTTTAGCATTGATTTACATTTGAACTATGTTAACATAAACGATTTTTCATTTGTTCTTGTTGCTGTCCACTAATTTAAGTGCTTTTCTAACACTCGCTTGCTTTAGTCATATTTTGTACTAATGAAACTAAATATGGCATTAGAGAAAATGTTACAACTGATGTCTGAGACATTTCCAGGTTAGACTCTTCCTTAAGACACAAGATAAGTTATTACATTATATATTAAATTCATTACTTTATAAAAGATAGGAATTTTATTTTGTTTTCGTAAAATATTTTCTGTCTTATTTTATTGGCCTGTTTTGCCTCATAATATCTCGACTACTTCATTTAAAAAAAATATGCAGCAAAATTTCAAAAACATTTAGAAACCCTTTTTTTTAAAAAAAAGGTCTATCACAAGTCTTTGTTGTCACCTGTTTCTCCATTTAAGTTTTGCCCCCCACCACTCCCTTATTAAATTTTCTAATCAGTTAATTGCAGGGAATCATATTTTTTCAAGTTGCAGGCAACAAAAAACATTACAGAATTCTGCATACATAGCAAATATACCAGGATCATTAAACACCATGTATAGAAGCCAAAAATACATCCCAATTATTTATAGAATATATGTCAGTGATGAGTGTTCTTAAAAGAATAAAAGTATTTCATATATGAATGACTATCAGAAGTGTTAGGCATGAATATATACTCTGTTTAGGGATTATACTTAATCCAAACCATAGCATATTTTATGTTTTATGTTTTATTCCCAAGCTGGAATCTGTGGCTTTAGCTTTTTCTCTTCACTTATACAAAAGTAAAATTTTTAACAGGTACCCATAAAATTCCACCTTCCTTCACAAAAAACATTTTCCTCATATTTACTTCCTTTTCTATATTGTCTTTCTAGTTAATTGTTTTAATTTTGCTTTCTGCCAAAAACTACATGAATTTTCCTGAAATTGCTTACAACCCACTTTAATGATATTAGTATAATATCAGTAGAATTTATGTACTTGTATGTAAAGATTATTTCAACTTGAAGGAGTAAAATCTATGACTCATTCATTTTACAAATTCATTTTCATCTTTATCTCCTCAGTATCTTCCAAAGGTCGTTTACATGTCAAATGTTGGCAGATATTCAGTGAAACCTGTTTTCCTTATATTGCTGAATGTATCACACCTGGTAGTTTTGATGAAGACTATCAACTCCAACAGATGTCAGTAACACAGCCATCAGCCACTCAACTCTCTTCTCAACAGGTGAGTCTCTGGCATCTTTCTCAAAACTTGTTTTTTAATCTTTCTCTGACTTAGTCATTTGCTAACAGACAATGTTTTAAGAAACCAACACTCTTCTGCAAATACTGAAGGTAGATGATAATGGCAAAATATTGTGAGATCGTCTTTCATTTTTATTATCTGTTAATATCTTTATAATGCTATGCCACAATTGATAGAGTGGATGAGTGACTATTATAGTTGCTCACTTGCCAAAAACTTTTTACCAAATCAAGCAGTATTACTTCTGTAGTCAACCTTAATAGGGGCCAATATGGCACTTTTGTGTCAACATATTTTTACTAATTTCTTCTGAATTTCTGGGATGAAGAGTTATTATAATTTACATGCTATCCAGCCTTCATTGGATTGATGGTCATCTAATGATAGTCAAAGGGAGAAAATTTTGTAATAACAATAAAGATGCAGACAATAGTCTGCCTGTAAATAATGAAAATATTTTTACTACTTTAGTGCAATCTGAAAATTTAATAATTTTAATTTTGAATTGTATTTAGTTTGTTTGAATTAAAGAAACATTTTAATAAAATTTTCTATTCAGAGTAAACCTCTTGTACAAAAATATTAACTTGAGAAAGAATTTATTTATGTAGAGGAATTTGATTTTTGAGTATTGTTATAATTTTTATTTCTTCCCTCTAGCTGGCAGAGATCCTTGAACTGCTTGCATCGTTTTTCATGGAGCAGCGACTGTTGAACAAGGAGAGCAGCACATTTGGTTTGTACTCCAAGTGGCACAGATATGTGCCATATATTGCCTCCATCAGTGCCGGCTTTTTGAAAATTCTTGCTTCCAAATACCCAGAAACTCTCTATGAAGACCAATCTGCTCAAGGTAACTACAATACATTTTCATAGTAAAGTATTTTATGAAGTTGTAGACTTTCAAAATTTTATCTTAAATACTACATCATTTTTTACATCATTTTAAAGAGAAATCAATTTATAATACTTAATTTTCAACAGTTTTTGAGATATAATTGTGTTAGTATCATATACTCATATTTTTCAACAATTTTTTCAGGAAGTTAACAATTGAAATCTCTTAAGGCCTGATTGGGTTAAAATTATGAATAGCAGTAGTTGTAGTATTAATCTAAAGTTATTTTAATTCTTAGAAAAAGTATTTTCATTATTAACTTCTCACTACTTTTTCTTGTCATCTTTCCAAAGTGACTATGGTGTGCTTACACCAAGAAATGATATAAAATGTGCTAAAAATGTCAAAAATTAGCAAATACTTTGATAAAACAATCATCATTTACTTAACTGCAGACGAGAAAGGTAAGAAATTCATTTATAATTACTTTAAGTTGATACTGTGGAATAGTTTTAGAATAAAAAGCAACAATGAGTTGGAAGGAAAACTAATTAAAAAATTGATAATGGAAATGCTCAATAATATTTTTCTTATTTTTCCCTGCTCTTTGTGTTTTTAATTGAATTTTGCATTGTATTTTTTCCAGCTATAGATTACATTTGGAATATGATCATCAATGTATTTAGTCCATGGATCCGACCGCTGAAGGGGCCTGTTCAAACCCAATTACTGATCCCCTGGACTGCTGGAGACCATGAAGCTGCCACAATTATGGTACAGAATTTCTGTGATGCTGTTCAGTACATCCATACATTTTATAAATGTAAGTAAATAAATATTTCATCATTCTAAGGGAAAAAATATTTGCTCTTTGTTTAAAGCATTGGTTAACAAAATGTGAAATGAGAATATTCAAAATAATATATGACGATTTGAGGTTATATCTATTTTTGTTTATAGTAACCTGACCCTAGGGTCTTTATTCAGCAAAGGTTTTGCAGTAGTGTTTATATTGTGTGGATGTGAAGTCTACCCTAAAACAATCCAGTCAACTTATGGCAATAGCACGTTAATCCAATATAAAGTACTCTTCTTTGAACTTTGCACCATTAATTTCCCTTCCATTTTTTTAAAGCTTTCTTTAAAATTCGTTTTTCAAGATTGTTAGCAGCTGCCTAATTACATTCTCCTTAATTTTTTCCACTATCTTAAATCTTTTAAGCAGGAAGAAGTCACAGGGAGCCAAAGTTTGACTTTTTTTTTCTGTGTGGATTTGACAAACTCTGATTGATGTAATATTTTGTTAAAAAGACCTGCACAAGACACAAAGAAGGGCCTGACATTTTAAATATGGCAGTCAAATAATTACACAAGCTCATTCAATGGCATTTCATTTCTGACTGAATAACCCTAAGAAAGAATTTATGTATATGCAATAATGTCCTCCCCGATTGGTTGTATCAAAGCCATGCAGCCACCTTGAGATATTCAAAATGGTGGGATACATTTAAAAAAAAAATAAAGAAACAGTGAAAATTTAAAAGAAGAATTGAAATAATGTTTTCTGGATGTTCTATTGGATATGTTGGGTTGGTGTTCAAAGAGAAATTTCAAGTACAAAAAAAAAGAAAGATTCAACACCAGTATTTAAGCCAAAACAGAATGTACCATTCACAGCCTTGAATCAAGTCAATGACGAATTTGACAGACTTGAAAAGATTAATAATTCAAAATGTGCATCACCAGCAGTGTATGTAAAAAGAAAAGAAAATGTGTTTGTGCTGATTTTTTGGCATGGTTAAACAAGGGTTTTAGAATGCTATAACTACTCCTTACCAAGTCCAGAGAAAAATGTTTTTTTTAAACTTGATCTTTCTGAAGCATATTTCAGCAAGCTACAGATGCAACTGCTTGCAGCCTGATTTTGCAGTGGCTTATCTAGATGATATATTAAAAGTATATCTTAGTAACAATATATTGGGCATGTGAAAACAGTTTTTTAAAAAATGCAAGAATATGGTTTTAAACTTAGTGGGGAAAAGTGTGAATTGTTTTTTGAAAATTAAGTACCTAGAACAAATCATTGACAAAAATGGTCATCAACCAGATTTATCGAGAGCAAGTGCAATTAAGACTATGCCTCCTCCAACAAATGTTACTTGGTTACAAGCATTTCTGGGACTATGAAACTACTGTCAAATTTATGAACTTAATATGCAGAATTTGAGAGATCCACTGAATAATCTACTTACAAAAGGTGTAAAGTAGAACTGTACTGATAAGTCAGAAGATGTTTGAGGAAATAAAAAAATACTAATGCCAGAGTTATCATTAATGAGCTATGATACAAAAGCAGAAATTATAGTGACTTCAGATGCTAGTAATTATAGTATAGGAGCAGTGATTTTACATAAATACGATGACAGTAACAACAAACAGAAAAGAAACTACACCCAGATTGAAAAGAGGCATTAACAATTATATTTGCAGTAAAAAAATTCCACAAATTTATACACTGAAGAATTTTTCAATTGCAGACAGACCACAGACCTCTATTATTAATCTACAGTTTGAAAAAGGAATTCCTATGAATTTAGGAGGGAATACCAACCTTTCAAAAAATTAGAACATGCAGATGGGTTATCAAGAGTGATACTAAAAAATACTGAATTGTTCGAGAATGCGGTCATTGCAGTGTTAAAATGTGAAATTGAAATTAAGCATATATTATGTAATGTAGTACACAAATTATCAGTTACTCTGGATGAAATAAAAGAAAAATCAGAGCAAAACATGTTTATTGTGGAAATTAAAAAAAAAAAAAACAACTAAAAGAAAGTAAGAATGCAATCACCCAAGATCAAATGGACAAGTTGAATGCCATCAGCAATACACCATTAGGCATGTCACCAGCAGAATTAATGTTTACAAGAAAATTAAATTGGTGTTTGTTAAGTTATGTTTAAGGCAGAAAAGAAAAGAATGGATAACAAAAAGGCACTAAATTTTTTGAGATTGGTAAAAAGTGTTTTTCAGAGTGTATAAAGATGGAAAAGAAATGTGAGAAGACAGCATGGTAATATCATGAATTGAAAAGATAATATGTATGGTAAAAGGGAAAAAAATGCAAACTTAAGACATTGCAATCAGCTAAAGAAAAGGTTTACTGACAATAGGCCTAAAAAGATGTAAGAACCTATGAATGTGTGGTATGATGTTTTTGATGTACCTACACCCAAAAAATTCATTGAATGTATAAGTGTGATTTCTGGAAAAGGAAATGCAAAAAAACTGGAGGTTAATCTTGACTGTAAAAGATACAAAGTTAAGCATTTGGTGAATTTATCAGAAAGAGGAGGGTGTGATACTAATAAATAAATGTTTATTAATAAATCTCAAAAGTGGGATTTATGTTGTGGAGTAAATAACACACCTTCCAGTGACACAAATGGGATAGTTTAGAAGCTTAACTAAAAAACTCCATGCATTCTAAAAAGCTTGTTGAGGTCAGTCTTCAGATTATTTCTTACAGATGTCATAATGAGTGCTTAAGCAAGACTTTATATTATTATGATTAGAAAACAACTTATAACAAGTACAAAAGTTAAGGTTGAATCTTCTGAAACTTAAGCCAATCATGTGTCACACAAAAGTTGACACACTACTGTATTGATCACAATTTTGAAATAATAGTAAAAAAAGACATATCTTATCAAAATAATAGCAAAATTATGCTTTGTTAAAATTTTGTTAAACATCATTTATTTCAGTTATTGATTACAGAGATGTTTTGACTCGTGTTTTTTACTCCTTGATTCAGATCACAATGGTACACAGTGGTATGCCATCTTTAGCAAACTCCTTGTCTCTAGTAGCTTTAGTTAGCTTAATGCAAGGGTGTACTGTTATATATGGAAATCAACTTGACAGTTTGTCACAAATGTATTGGCCTGATTTGACCTTTGATTTGTTCTCAAGGGTTTCCTTTATTTTGATTAGCACACAGCTCATTAACTATTTGATTGAATTCTGATAATCAATTTTCTGAAAAATGATGCCACTGGTGAACATGTCTATGTCTATGTAAATAAACCATGCAACCTAAAGGCTATAACTAAGATTTTGTTTTTTTTTTCTTTACTCTGGGAAAACTTTTTCTTCAATTATGTCTAAGAAGCCATAGCAATCCAATTGATAACAAGTGGGTACAAGGCCACAACCAGTTATTCCAAGTTAATATTCAGATTTGATTATTTCAGTACCTTTCAACCCATTTTGTTTCTCAAAACTAATTAAATTTCTTAATTAGATCTTTTCCCATATTCGAATAATTATTAAACACAGTCAACCCTACCTTATAATTTTCCCTAGTTCTTTATCATAAAACTGGGATTTTTTTATATTTAACTATATTAACCACTATCAAGCCTTCAAGGGGCTTAAGTTACCATGCACAATTAGGTTACCACCTACCTCATCACTGTAGATTCATACTTTTTGCTGCTGGTGATTAAAAAGTTGAAAAAGGCTGCATTTATTGGCATGTTGGGCATATACAAAAAAGGTGTTGAGAAATTCCATTCTGTAAGTGTTGTAACCCAAAAGGTTATTGCATGAGTAATAACCCAAAACGGAGGTTGAAAATAAATAGTAATATTTATATCATCATCAAATACAAGACTTGCAAGCTGTGTAAGGCAAATAACTATTGCTAGTAGAGAACTGCTAATTACCTTCATTTAATTGGCAATGGCCCTCATCAATTTGCTAATATCATGCTTGATGATATATTTGTTGAATGTGGTTGGCTGTTTAGAATGTTTTTTTGGTCATTGATAAGATATTCTTTCCAGAGACATCCAGTTCCTTGTTGATGTTGAAAACAAAGAAACTGGTTATTTTTGAGTTTCTGTGATTGGTGCCTAGTTAAACAATAAGAAATATTGGAAGAATGTAAAAACTGAAGTTTATGAATAAACACAAGGCAAGCCTAAACCTGGAATTAATTTGGGATTTTTTAGTAAAATCCACTAATATCCATTAACCCTCAATATTTTCACTTGGGTCCAGATGTACTTATGATATGGGTTGTGTGTTTCATTATCTACATAAAATTGCTAAAGTTGGGGGAAAAGCCACAATCAAAAAAGGATGCAGTTATAGCTTAAAAAAAAGAAAATGTTATTTTGGTTAAATGGTTTCTTTTTATAGCTGGAAAATAAGAAAAGTGAATTATTGAGGAAAAAATATTATTTGTTCGATTGTTATCTGGTGCTGGGGTGTTTTGGGATAGAACAATAACTGTATACTGTGAGCCAGTGATTAAAATGGTCACTAATATTAATAAAGGAAGAACAACAGGCTGCTAAGTTAGATCAGTTGGGTTTCCATTATTGCATTACACTTCTCAGTATATCAAGCTAATTGTTCAAAAGCCACAACACCTTCTGAAGGGGCTAGAATGACTTTAGGAATTTTTAAATTTTAGAACATGTTTTCTCCCCTAAATGTTTACATATCTTTATGGCAAATTTAACTCCTCTCCCTTAAACTTAAAAAGTAAAAACATATTAGTAGTATGTGGTAGGGAGGAAGAAGAGAAAAAAAGAGAGAGAGTAGAATTAAGGAGTAAGATGATGAATGGTGATATAAAGTGAAGTTTGTTAAAAAGGTAGATCTTTGAAAGAATGGAAATCAAAATTGTAATATTAGCAAATGAGAAATTAGATGATTTACTCACCAAAATGAATAATTTTCTTTCTTAAAATTTAAGCAAGTTTTATTACTCAATCTGTATGTGCAGCAACAAAAATAAGGACTGTGCATGTGTGTCTGTGTATGTGCACACTATTTATGTTATACAGGTCAAATTTTGATATGAATTGCGGAAGAGGATGGAAGGTACCTATTACTGATAAAATAGGGTTATTACATGTATAATATAAATGCATTGTTCCTGATTTGACTTCACAAATGAATTGAAAATTAAAAGACAGGTATCCTTTGGTGAGTAGGAAAGTGTAATCGAACCATTTGTGAATATCTATGTAGGTGGTACAATAGTGTATAGGCAGACCTTCAAAACTATAGATGACCCCTGTAACCTTTAACTGCAAGGGAATCTAATGTCTAGTACAGGGTGAACATAATTGTAAAAAAATGTGTTGTTTTATATATATAATGTAATGGGAATGATTTTGAAATAGAAAAGGAGAAAAGGATATTTAAGGTAAGTATTACTGAAAGAATAGGGTTATTGATAATTCATTCATGTTTTTTGTATATATTTTCATAATGATGTAAACATGTGCAAGCAATGTTTGAGGGCAGGCTAATACTTTAGTTCTCCAAATTATTGTTTGCATTTGATGTTACTGTCTTGTATGTCTCAGATTTTGTATTCTATTTTTATTTCTTCTTTCTGTGACTACATCAAATTATTGTTGCTCTGTTACAAATTTTGTAGCCATTGTTACTCCAACTAAACATACCCAGGAGATTCTTGGAAGGTTGTGGGTCTTCTATACTTCTGTTTTGGCAACACGGAAGATTCCATCATATTGTGTCACACTTCTTAATGTCGAACTTGCACTTCTACCCTGGGAACAGCTCACAATTGATTTACAAGTAGCAGAAACTATGGTAACTGTAAGTAACAGATTTTTTTTGTTTTTTAGTATTTTCTTATTGGAAGATTATCAGAAAACAATACTTTCACTTTTTATATATCCTAAATGATCATGTGTCTGCCTAGTTTAAACTTAGTAAATTTACCTTTATTCTTAATATTTTTTCTATTTCAGTTGTCTTTGTTAAATTAAATTTCATATTGATTTAAAGAAATATGTTGTTGTTTGTATCCAACACAATTCTTTTATAGGCAAGCAAATTTAGCATTTTCTTACACACGCACACATATATGGGCAAATAAATGAGAATATTCAGAATATTTCTTAATGACGTTTCATTCATAGAAAGAACTTCTTCATATTAATAATAGTTTTATTGATGGAATCAGACCTGTATATAAAAAGGGGAAAAGGCAGGAAAAATCAAACATAGGTTACTCCATCAGCCTTTTCAATATTTTTATTTATAAAACTAATTCCATCAAGAAAACAGTTTGTTTAAATTTTTTTACTTTTGGTAGCAACTGCTATTTCCTATTTACTTATGCCTAAAAAGTATAAAAACTGGCTAATATTTCCTTCAAACTTTACTTTTATAACCAGAATAATAATAATTCTGAAATTTACCTATTTCTATTGGGACAACTGGCAATTGTGAACATTCTCATTCATGCAAAGTAGGAACAAAATGGCATATGATTCAATAATAGTATTTATTCTATGATTACACAAGCGAGATCACACAAAATTTAGAACTGAGTGTTTTTTTTTTTTACAATTTATGCTTATATTGTAAATTACTATCATGAATCTGACCCCAAATATAGTCTCCTATCATATTTTTGTTATACGTTACTTAGTAACAAGATTCAAAGTTCAGTATATCCTGGTCAAAGCACTCTCTTTGCTCCTCTGTTTTCCTTGAATTTATCGAGATGAACCAAAAACCACTGCAACAAAGGTGTTCTACGTTGTTTTCTTCATCTTAATAAGTTTCTTGGGTAATTCCTTGCACTCTATGATCTTCTTTATTTGTGGCCTGATGAAGAGACTGACTTTGACTTTTGTTGCAGACAGCTTATGGAAGAAGTCTTGAAGGCTGCTCATTCCTTTCTAGATCTGTGACAATTTGTTTCATAAGACCCAAGTCAGTACCTATCACATTACTGATTCTCCTTTGGAGCCTGTTGAGAACACTGAGGTGAACGTCAAGGGTGCCTGACCATATATGGCAGCAGTACTCCATGCACGGACGAATGGTTGACTTGTATATATGCAGGATGGATTCAGGTGGAAAAAACATGCTGGCCCGACACAGTGACCCAACCTTCTTAGCAGTGGATTTAGCTATGGATTCGATGTAGTGGTTCCATTTGAGATCAGAAGAAAAGGTAAAACCGAGGAGGTGCAGTGTATTGCTCTCAGGGAGAATCGCTTGGTCCATGCTTATGGGAGGCAGGAGAGGTTGCCTGTGATGATTGACAGACAACAGCTTGGTCTTAGATGCATTGAAAAGTGCAATTTCAAGTGCAGAGAAGGAAAATATACTTCTTAGGAGTCCAACAGTGGTTCCCATTTGATGTTGTTTCTCCTAACATTGAACTCTGTCTGATGTGGCCAGTCCCACCTGTGGTAGTGTACCACAGTATCTCTGCTGCACCAAAGACAAAAATAAACTTGGTAAAACCACTTTGGAGATCCATTAAGGCGGCCACCATTTTGGAGTCTTTGATAACCTCTCAACTGTACTCTTCCCATTTCAAGACATCTAGCATGATCTTGAAACTGTCGTATTTATTCTTATTTGTGCTGCACCAAGTGAGCCAGGGGAAGAGATGGATACATATTCCTGTCATGAAGCAGCGCACCTTTGAGGCTTCTAGATGAGTTTTCAAAAAAGAGGTGCAACTTGCTGGGGTTGCAAGTTATTCCAATTAACACAAACAGGCTGATGACATTGTGGCAGGAACAAAGCCCGTCTTGATAAGTAAAAAACACTGGTGATGCTTTCTCTGACCTGCAACTTGCACACTTTCATCTAACAAATTCCATTGCTTGAGTCTTGGTGTCAAAAGCTTGGTATTGGACTTTGTGAGACCATCAGGTTTTTTTGGTTGAGGTAGTGTAATTGTTGTTCTCTTCTGAAGATAGCTGATCTCTCTTTGTAGGAGTCAGAATGGGGAGCGCGATAGATGGCAGAAGGCCTGAATATATGATAACTGGTGCATTCTTGCCAACTCAATGTTTGAAAGGGTTCACCATGCAGAAGAGTAATTACTTGAGTGGTCAGTTGGTTCCCACCAAATTCATGAGATTGCAAATTTCATGGTTCTATATTTTTCTCTTTGTACCATCTTGCAAAAGAGCAAAATAAAAATACAAGTATATATTTCATGCACTGTTATTAGAAAAATTCTAAAAATTCCACTTTTGATTTTTTTTAAACTTCTAAAAATTGTGCGCTCTATATTTAAAATTCTAACTTTGGGCTCCAATTAATATAGCAAATATCACAGATATAGCAAAATATGTCTGTCAGATTCTATCTGTGATGAATACAGCTATTGATGATGACTTGCACTTGCACAGCTAGAAATAAACTGAACAGCTGAGCTTACATTTTCTGTATTTATACAGCCATCTATGTTGGAAGAAAATTGAAACATTTAGAAACTTTTTCTTTAGCAATTCTGCACTGAATCTGTTTGGAATGTAATAGAATGAATTTCAAAACATCAATATACAGGTTAAAAAGCAAAGTTTGAAGGGAATAAATCATTTCCTTTGCTTTCTAGGCAGAAGCAATTAGAAAATAACACAATTACTGACCAAAGACAAAAAAGTCAAAATTTTGTTATACAGTGAGTCTGAAGCAATTTCTTTTGGGAACAAAACATTTCACTAAGAAATATTTTTCATTTTGTCATTCACTTACTAATTATTAGTCTGTGATTTTTAAATATATATATATATATATATATATATTTTCATTTTTTATCATTTAATAAAATGGAAACTGCTTACTAGATGATCTCTTAAAGATAAAAAAATGTTAGTAAAATTTTCAGGAGATAAATTTCAGCTCATAATATCTGTTCTTATTAAAAATATTTACAATTGAATACATTGTCAAGAGAAGAATAAGAAAAAAACTTAGGGCCTTGATTAAGTTCTCACTGTTTTCCAACAGATGGCATGCCCAGAACTGCATGCATGTAGTTTCAGATGGTAATGCATCTGTAAAAAAGTACTATAAAGCAACCATCAAATTCAGTGTATGTCATTTTCCTGAAGTGTAAACAACTTATTTTTCATAGTGTTAAATATGTCACAATTCATGTCAAAGAAAGTGTATTTGTGGAGAATTTTACTGCACTATTTTATTCAAAAGAAATCAACAGCTGAAGCACACAGAATTCTTGTTGAGACCATGCTTTATCAGAAACATGCAGAGATTGGTTTAAATGCTTCAAAAATAAAGATTTTGGTTCACCGAAAAAGAATTAGAGGTATTACTTTATGAAGACTCATATCAGGTGCAAATAAATTGAAAGCATTAAAAATGATTCAAAAGTAAGGACATTGGGTACTGTATGAGTTGAAGCTGAGGAACGTTATATAGCATCTTGTCACATGTGAACAGTAGCTCTAATGTTGGAAAAAGAATTTTTTTTACATTGAATTGTGACTGGCGTTGAAAAGTGGACACACTACAATGACCCTAAGCATAGAAGATCATGGAGTAAGCCTTGCTATGCATCAACATCTGCGGCAAAACCGACTATCCATGGTTCAAAGCTTCTGCTCTGGTTTGGTGGGATCAGCTGGGTGTAGTTTATTATGAGAGATCATGGGAGATTGCTATCAACTACAATTGATGCATTTGAGATGCACATTGAAAACAAAACAGCTGCTATATGAGCAGAGACACTATAAAGTGATTTTGCAACATGACAATGCTAGGCCACATCTTGCAAAATGAGTGAAAACCTACTTGGAAATGCTTAAATGTGAAGTGCTGCCCCATTTGCCATATTCACTAGACATTGCCTGTCTGATTATTACTTGTCCCACTCAATGTCACATGGCCTAGCTGAGCAGCACTTTCATTCTTATGAAGATGCCAAAAAAATGGGTTGACTCATGGTTAACCTCAAAACATATTGTTTTTTTCGATGTGAAATTCAAATGCTGCCAGAAATTGGGGAAAAAATAGTGGCCAATGATGGAAAATACTTTCAGTGACATGTTTCTTACTAATTTTTGTAAATGAAATGGAAAATCAAGGAGAACTTATTAAAATAAATCTGATAATTATCACAAAATATTTTCTATTTTTTGTGTATCATAAATGTTTTTTTTCATATTTTTAAATGTTTTTCAGATTCGAGAAAAAGGAAACCCTGAATGCTTTCAGATGGTCAAAGTAATTGCTCCACATATCAACTGGCATAACTGCTTACAAGGGTTCATTAATTCTCACTCTGCTACTGCTGTGTCCAAACTGACATCTCACCTCTTCTATCTCTTCTTACAGTTAGCAGGAGATGATAAAGACAGTTTTTTTGCATTGGTAAAGGTTACTTCCTTTATTACTTTTTTCTTCACATAGTAAAATACATCACTTTGATTATGTTACTGCATTGTATTTATGTATGTACATGTAGGTAAGTCAGTAAGTCTGCACAATCATGTTAACAGTCTATAGATATATAATGCATCAAGTGTGTATTTTTTATCTGTAGTGCCTGTAACATTTTCATGCATGTGAGTGTGTGTATATATATATATCTCCGAAACATATATTGTTTAATATAACAGACGATGAATGTCTATTATATTTAATCATGGGTTGTTCTAAACATTATATTCAGGTTTTAATTTCAGGTGAAAATAAAGACAAAAATTGTCCAACATTTGGATATTTTTTTATTATGCTGGTTCTAAGCTTTCAGCTCACATGAGACATTCATCATCAAAGATGATATTATCTTGTGCTAACATAAAACATTGTTACGCAATGATAACAGTCACTGAATAGCAGATGCAGGTTGTAAATTTGTAATGCGGTTCTATGACATCACACCACGTGAGGGACCAAAATGTTATCAGAACCATGTCTAAATGCAATGTAATATGTTGTGACGAGATTAGAATGTGATTTTATTAAGTGGGTTGCTTTGATTTAATGTAGATGGCCTCCAATATCTGAAGGTTCTCTTTACTGTGTATGTGTAAGTATTATTGTGTTATCAACTAAAATCTGTCTAATATTACCTACATGGCTATGTTTTTCTAAGAAATGCTGTTTAATTGAATTATAATCAGAAAGGTGGCTTGGGCACCTTGGTGTAATGTAATGGTTAGCAATCTTGTCTTGCTAGAACCCATTACAACTGAGTAGTGAGTTTGATCCTCACTGGGTACCCCATACTTTCGGCTTTGTGCCACATCTAAGCAATGCTTAATCAAAAAGGTGGCAGGTAAGAGAGTGTGGTTGTAGTAAAACCAATATATGTAGTGGGCTTATTATTAGTACCAGAGATACAATCTCTGAACAGGCATGTAAATTGATACACTACATTGATTTTCTGTAGAGGATTTAGTTGTGTGGTTGTAGCATTATTAAAGATTATGAGGTCAATTGTTTCAAATTTTTTATAATATATGATGAGTGTAATTTGATTATTATTTATTGGTTTAACATTTCTACCTATAATTTTTATGAGTGTGGTTTCATCATGTTTGTAATTATTATGCATTTGGTTGCAATAGTATAAGTTAAGTGTTATGTTTACTTTGACATACACTATTATTATTAATATTGTTAGAGGTATTATTAAGTTTATTTGGGTACATTTTAATTTGTTGGTCAATGATGGAGTTAGGAAATCATTTGTTAACAAGTGTTTGTTTAATGTTGTGTAGTTCTTTATAGAATATGGATTTGGAAGAAGATATTTGTGTGCATTGAATTGAGTTTTTTATAACAGCTAACTTATAGCATTGGGAGCATTCACTATTATAATTAAGAAGACACGAGTTTATGCTAGTTGGTTTCTTATATAGAGAAGTAGTAAATCTATGTGTACTGGAATCAATATATGCATCAAAGAATGGAATTTTATTATTAATATTAATGTATATTTGAGGACAGAGTGACTTTCAAATTTGTTTTTAAGTTGTGTAATTTGATCAGTGGTTTTAGCTAATTACAAATTATACAACTTAAAAACAAATTGGGCATTTGTAGAAAACAAAGCTGTTATAGAATTCCCTTAATGTAAGCACACTAAGAACATAGGTCAGGAGTATTAATAGCAATCTTAGAAAGAAAAAAGAAACTTAATGGAAAGCCAGCTGCTACTGTGCCTGAAGATGAGGCTAAACAAGCTGATACTCTTATTACAATATTGCAAAACATTGTGCAATCTTTCAGGTGAATGATGAATATACCTGACCTTTAATGCAGTATCAAAGGCTTGTGTAAAGTAGGTTTCCAGAAAGCTGAGACTCAATGAAGGAGCAGAGGATGATTGTTGTCTGTCAACTGGAGTGGCATGACATGGACAGCACATTTCTAAGCAAAGAAATGATATGAAATTGAGTTCCCCACTATGGGTTAGAGAGTAAAACAAGACGCTATGCAAGAGTTCGGGCTCCTAACTACCAGTCGGAAGCAGCAACCAGGAAACTGCCAACCCGGTACCCTCAGACTGTAAAGACGTTGCCACCATACTCCGTAACTGCAAACAGCTTCCAGCAGAACTAACACTAAAACCGAAGAAGGGGGATGAACCGGAAACCCCTTCCTGAACAAGAAACAAGGCGATCACCTCTACTCTTGATCAAAAGAAGTGGGTGGAGTGTGTGACAGGGCGATAGTAGGAACTATCTACTCCAATTAAAAAAAAAGAAAAAGAAAAGGGTCACTGAAATTTACTAAGTTTTAACTTAGTATAAGTCGAAAATAACCTTCAATTGCAAAATAATTTACACGAACTACTTAGGTTAGTGACAAAACAAATAAAATAAAAATTCAACAAAAAACCAAAAATTTAAAAAATAAATCATTAAAAATTAAATTAAATTAAAAATTACAGAAAAGACAGAACTTACCACGAGGAGGTAACACAGAAAGTTGATTTAATTAAATTTCTGAAGTCAAAAATAAAATTTAAACATTTTTTTCAGAATATAGGCGAGTTAACCAACATGTTATCAGCTCGGAACAAGAAACTGGGGAGCCGAGTTCGAATTCCAGTTGAATCCATTGTATTCACTTTTGCGCAAATACCCTTGGGAAAGGTATTAATCCGTCTCTTCCTTCCAGTTATGGGTTAAATAGCAGGACAGACTGGGTTCTATAACCTTGGTTGACAACCGTTTTTTTAATCAGTTTGTATGCTAAAACATTTTTTAATCAAAAATTGCAAAATTTAATGATTGTCAAAGTTTACTTGTAAGTATTTATGTTGCTATGATAATTTTCATTGATTTATTGTGCTATGAATTACTTCTGCCATTTTTCATTAACATTTAGCAAGGGTGAGGTACTACACTTTTTTTTTTTTTTTTCTAAGAGCTGCCAAAATGTGCTTTTTTTTCTAACAAGACATTCCTCAGAAGTTAATAGTTTGTATGATTTTTCCAAGAAGATAAGTGTTAACAACTTTTTCAGTTATGTATATTGGAATTGGATATACTATCTATAAATGATTTTAGTATTTTTTGTCTATATGCAATAATTAGAGTGAAGGAAATTTCAATTCATTTCTTTGATAAATCCTACTCAAATTTCCATGTTACATAAAGAGTTAATATTAAAATAGTTTGAATTATTATCTCAGTGTCACTTTATATGTAATTATTAGTGACCAAAAGTTTTTTACATTATGATAGGCTTTGCGTTTTGAACCAACATGCTTGTCTTGCTTTTTAACGTTTTTCCAACCATCTTCAGGTGTCTATGATTATTCAATCATCCGTGAGTAGACTGTTCTCATTCTGATTTCCATGCTTAGGAAATATTTCACCAGTTTTATTCACCTTAGTGTTGTTTGTCCATTCTTTCCACTGAACAGTCTGTGGCCTTTCAGCATTAGAATGCCTAAATATTGAACCCAAAAGTGCTAGGGAATCAGATATCTTAACCAACACTATTAGGCCATGTGTCTCTTGGACAATCTAGTTTTGAAATTTTGGAGTCTTAAACTTAATATCTGTTTATTTACATGTGGGCAATGTCTTTGTTATTGCTATCATGTTTCAATTGTTGTACTCTCTGGCTATCATCAGGTGTATGTTGATCTAGGTAAAAGAAATTTCAAACTGATCTGATGTATTAAGTTTTGATGTATTAGTTTGATTAATCCTTCACGTCACAGCATGTATAAACAACTAATATACAATAATGATTCTTTTTTAACAAATCTGTTAATTTGTTTGCTGACCTTTACTAAACATTTGATAATACAGTTTTTTGTATTGTTACATTTTCATAATAATTATATAATCATACTGATCAACATTAACTGCCATTCAAAATTAATACTTGAAAATTCTACCTTTTTTTTCCTTCTCATCTGTGGCATGTACAGACAGAGGAGGTGGTCTCAATGTTCATGACGGCTGAGAACTTATCATGGAATTACCTAGATTCCACCAGCTTCACACAGTCTGTCAACTGGTACCTTCAACACTGTCAACCCAAATCTGTCCTTGCTCAGCGCTCCTCTTTGCAAGCTCTGGAATTACGGTAAGTGCACCATTTTGTTTTACTTGGAGAAAAAGATATTTTTTTTTGTTAATATGATGATTCAGTACTTTTGGCAGGTTTAAATTTTGCAATTAACTCAGGCCAGTTAATTTATGGATTCAGGATGGCTGTTTAAGTAAAGAAGATTATTGCAGTTCTTTAATTTTTTTTTATCCCCTCTAAAGAAATTACACTTAATCTCATAATCATCAATTTTGTCTTTAATTTTATTTATGAATGTTATATATACAAAGGGGACAAAATCATTTTTTGGATGAATGCTAGACAGTCAAAATTTGTAAGTTTTGTTTGAATGATAGTATTCTTCACAGTTCTATTTTTTTTTATCAGCTTTGTAGTGTAATAACTGTATGAAGAAGACTTCACCTCAGGCCTGTTCTCTGGCCTTATCACATATTTTGAACAATACATTCTATAGTATGATAAAACAAGTACATGTGTCATGACCAGGTTTTATGTGATTTTTATAGGTACTGAGTATGCTTAAAAAAACACAAGGAAAAATTAAAATCATTGCAGTATAAAGCACTAAAATATTTATTGTAGAATAAATATAATTCTAATTTTGATGCTATGTAAGATCCCCAATTTTTCATCAAAATGACACTCAAAAAACTCAACCTATTTCTTAAATATGAAGTAGCGGTATCTGACAAGCTAATGCTTACCCAGAGACCATAAACTATCATAGTACCTATGTCTTCTAACTCCATAATACTGAAATATTAAATGTAAATAAAAGAAGGGTTTTATTTGCCTTCAGATATGGTAATAATCTTAAGTTATCTGAATTTCTTAGAAAACCAGCTCAGACAAGTGACAACATCATAATGTTGTCCTCATGAAACTTCGGAGTTGGCATGAATCTGCTCAGTTAAAGTGAAAAACTCTTTGTGCTCAGATGTGTGTGTGTGTGTGAGTGAGAGAAAAATGGCCTGAAAATGACATTCAAGCATGAAACAGACTGTTGTAACTTGGTGTTGACCTCAGTATCTACTTTCATATTTATATAAATTCTATCTCTGATATTGAGCTCTTTTATTCATAGTATAGCATACATTAAAACTATATTTTCTCTGTAGACTCAATATGCTGATTAAAAATAATCTTTGTCACATGACATAGGCATTCTACATTTCTTATATGAGAAAACATATGTAAACCACTAAATTGTGAAAAGTGCTTCTTTCTGCCATGTCCACTATTGACTGCTATTTCAAATAGATGACTTGGGTAGACTTACATTTGCCTTCCACAAGACAAATGTTGATGGACCTGTAATTGCAAGAGAGTATTAAGAGTTTTAATATTGGTTTTACATTCTTTAAAATCTGTCTATTGTGGGAATTATCTATACTATGTAACCAACAGACTTTATGAATTTTGTTAAATTTGAGCATGCAGTCAGGGATCTCACATATGTGAGGAACATGTGGCCTCGTGACTGTTTTTCTGAAGTCCATGGAAAATCATTTTCAAGACTAATATTTTCCTCAAATTTTAATAGCTTTTAATAAACTTGTCCCTCCCCCTATTCTATGCTTTTTCAGTTGCAATATTGAGCTAGATTAACTCTCCAAGTGCAAACAGTCAATTTTTATGTCAGCAAGGTCTATTCTGGATGTGCGTTGTAGTGCAGTGGATATCAGCTCAGAATGAGAAATTGGGGAGCTGAGTTCAAATTCTAGTTGAATTCATTGCATTCACTTATGTACAAATACCCTTGGGAAAGGTAATAATCCACCTCTTCCCTCCAGCTATGGGTTAAATAACAGGATAGATTGTGTTCTATTGCCTTAGTCGGCAACCACTCTACCACAGAAATTAATGTTCTGTCCAGTCGGTCATGTCTCTTTTGAGACATAATCGCCCAAGCGTGTATCACATATGGCACTTAACTGACTGAAAGTCTATTCTAGTTCCTCTCCACTAAAGGAAAGAAACTTAACCTGCTCACCACCACTTACACCTATAGTGCACAGATATACTTTGCAACAATGTCTGGATTTTTGTTGTTTTTTTGTTTTTTTTTAATAAATAAATTTGACAACTCATATTAGGGAAGGTGGAAATAAACATTGAATTTTTATATACATTTTTAAAAAAAAGTCTTTATAAGAATATTAGTGAAATTATCATGACTTGTTCTAAGAATATATTGGAGGTTGAAGAGCAATTGAGATGTAATACAATTAACTTGGACATGAAGAACTGGAAATTTTATATATATATATTACGGAAATCAACGAATTTTAACGAAACTTAGTTATAAGCAACCGACAATTTGAAATGAATTGTTTGACAATTTCAATAAAAAATAATGTTCAAACAATTCATATATATATGAAGTTGAACTTAGCTACTTTTATTGGCATAGGAGTATAGCTGAGATGACTGACTACATCCACAACAGCAGGAGAATGCATAGATTTGATAGCATATTTTAGTGGAGCAAGTACATGAAGTGTTATATAACTGCAATACACAAGAAACAAGATTTTTTTTTCCATGATATTCTGCTATGGTAACAAAAAATTTCTTGACTGAAATCAAGAACTAAACAACATAAGCTGGGGGGCCTTGAAAAAAAAATGCAGTGAAAATAGAAATAAGACTGCAAATTATGAAGAGTACAAAAGGTTAATATTACAATGTGTTTACATATATTTATACTTTTTTTTTCAGAATCATTAAATCAGCATCTAAATTTAACCAAGAAAGTTCTGTTTATTGGAATGCAGATATTAGTAAAAAGAGAGTTGGTTATGTGTACTGTGTGGTTCAGCTTTTGTGCCAATGTTCCTACCAGGAGGATATCAGTGAGGAAGCATTTAGTAACACCATACTCAACCTTCTTACTGAAATAGAGACTATTGAAATTTCAGGTAAGATTAAATCTTGTTGTTATTCTGGGAAAACTTGGCATGACAAAAAATTAATAGCAAGACTTTACACTTCCCATTTATCTTGATTTGCAAGAAAAAAAATACTTATATTGGGAAATCTGACAAAATATAAAAAATGTCAAAATGAAAATGATGAAAAGTTTAAAAAAAAAAAAAAAAATGATATAATTCTGGTTAGTATCTCCAGCAAAAAAAATATTTGATTAAGATTCAATTTTCTGAAGTCATGTATAATGGTTTTATTGATGGAATCAGTACACAACTTCACAAAATTGTTGTCAATTCTCAAGATAAAAAATGATGTTTGCAAACTATTTTAGTGAATTTACTTGAATAAAACAAATGAAAGAAATGCCTAAAAATACATTTTTTTAAAAATTATAATTACAATTACTCATTTTTGTTTTGAATTAAATTTTCTTGTTCTTTTTTTTTTTTTAGAATTTTTATAAATTTATGAATAAAAAAAAGAAATGTTTGCATAGTTATTTCTTTATAATGTAAATAATATTACACTATAGTTGGTTTGCATTTTTATCAACTTTTAATGTTTAATTCTTTTTATTGTCAATTCTCAAACAAAAAGAGAATTCATAAATCTAGTTTCATATGTTTGGGTTTTATTAAAATTCTAAAAATAGCTTTTCAAAACAACAGGAATTACCAAGGAAGTATGCACAGTAATTAAAGTGTCAATAGAGAAACTGTCTTTTTGGTACACATTTTGCAGGTACTTATGTTAAACTTGCTAAGATTTCTTTTATATGAAGAACAAATATATATATATATATATATATATATATATATATATATTCATTTGTAACTTTTATTTTAAGGAAGTATTTTAAACAATTGCTTGGTTAAAAAAATTGTCATTAAAGAAAAATATGTATACATTTTTAAAGTAGTACCTCATTTTTAATTAAAGTACAAAAATTTACATAAATTAAAAAGTATTAAAAAAATATGCAGAATTTTAAAACATACCATTTGTAAATAAAAATTTAACTGCAGATAACTCTGTAAAAGTCAATGTTCCTTTTGATACTATCAGTCAGTCAGTTAATTGCCATATGTGATATGCACTTGTGCGGTCATGTCTCTTTTGAGACATGACTGACTGGGCAGAAGATTATCCCACAGTAGGTTGCCATTACTTTCTGTGATAGACAGGTTGCCAGCCAAGGCTATAGAACTCAATCTATACTGTTATTTAACCCATAACTGGAGGGAAGAGATTGATTAATAGCTTTCCCAAGGGTATTTGCACATAAGTGAATGCAAGGAATTCAACTGGAATTCGAACTCGGCTTCCCGATTTCTTGTTCCGAGTTGATATCCACTGCACCACAACACACATCCATTTGATACTATACTGGAAATATAAGCAGTTCAAAAGAATGTTAATTTACAAAATTATTCCATGGAAAATTTTTCCCTTTTTTTTTTTTTTTTTTTTTTTTTTACACAAGTGGACCAATCTATTTAAGTAGTGCTTAAATACAAAATGTGAAACAAGTTATTGTAAAGCTATAAAGTGAGGGGAACATAATATTGTTGAAAAACCTGACTTTATGAATCTCAAGTGGGTTGATCAGTAAGAAAATATCTGAAGAATCTGGTATTGCAAATATAAACAAAGTAAAAAGATGCCAAACATTAAGAACATTGGTTGCTTTCATGTCTTTAGACAATCACTAGCCTTAAATAAACATAACAAAGAGAGAGCCATGTAAGTTGGGTGAAGAAATGCAAAAGATGTGATTTATCAACAGCAATTTTTAATTATGAATACTATAGTGGGAAATTCTAGTAATGTTTTGAGTTAGTATTCCAGTCAGTAAAATTATAAAACCCACTAAAATTGATCAGGGGCTCAACCTAAAAAAAGAATTATTCTACAGGTATATAGCACCTGAAGATAGTGTTGTGCATGAAACTCTGAGTCATGCTGAATGATAATATATGATTAAAAAAGAGACAGAGGAAAACTATATTTTGTTTTAGCCAATGTGTTTCGTCTGCTGACAGGTTTTATCAAGGCAAAAATGAATTGAATTTGTTTTAATTTTTTTTTAATAAATTAATTTTGTTTTTCATCTTTATAAAGTCTGTCAGTGTAAACTAAACCTGTCAGTTAAATCAAAATATAGTTTTCCTCATGTCTCTTTTTTGATCATACAGTTCCTCTCCTCAGCTTATCTGAGAATATTTATACACACACACACATAAAAAAAATTAATGAATTTTTAACTCTACATTTTTAAGACTTGAAACTTTATTATAGTTGACATTTAGTATTTAAAATGGATGCTCCATTTTCTTTACTAAGATTTCTCAGGCCAGAGGCAACAGGCAGGAAGATAACAGTAATACAAACTGTTTAATAAATAAAAAAGCCTCTATTTCAAATACAAATTGTGCAGTATTATAACATTTGAAGTAATATATATATATATACACACACACATATCCAAAGAAAAGGAATACCTAAAGTTTAAAATGCATTTTTAAAAATGAAAAATATTTCTTGGACTTTTATTTTAATCTTAATTTCAAGCTAATAGTTTAATATTTATAATAAGCAAAGTACCTTGCTGTATTTCAAACTGAATTTAAATTGATTTGAATGAGATTTTTATTATCAGTAAAAAAAGCTAAAATCATCTGTATTGACAAACCTGTCAACACAGTAATTCTTTTCTATAAAATATCTTTCAAAAATAAAATATACTTTTCTGAAACTTTATTTGAGGAAGTTTAGCTGGTTTAAATTTGAATTAATCTGATCTGAAACAAATCTTACTTTAGTTTAAAATACTGCAGGTGGGTGCTTATGTGAGGTATTGACAACACTCTATATATACATGTTTGGGAATTTTTTCTAAGGAGGACATACCTATAGCAATTACTTGATGAATGTTTTGTTTGTAATTAGCCAGTAATCTTAAAAATGTAAGAAAACATTTTAAGCATACTAATATTTTATTGAATTTTAGGTACTTTGGCCTTATAGTCTGCTTGTAGAGGAAATGCTAGAAAATTACCAATAAATTTAAACTTGACCATAGTTACTGCTCTTACTTTCTGATAATGTGTTTGAACATATGTATTTACATAAATTAATACATTTATATTCAAATGAAATAAATTCAAAATTCTTTTTAAAATATTGGTTTTTGAATTGTAGTGAGCTTTTTCACTTCTGATTATCAAATCCAGTTTTAATTTAATAACAATATCACTTGATCGCTACAAATTAATACAGAATTTTAAAAGATTTAAGTTTATAAATTATTCTAATTAATAATTTATAAAAATGAAACAATTTTTGTAAAAAAAAAAAAAAAGGTTATTCACCCCAATTTTTTTCTCTTATGACTATATCATATTTATAATATATTTTATAAATAAAAGTCATTTTTGCAAAGCTTAATATTTACGTTAGTTATAATTACAAGCTTTTAAAGAATTTAAACAATTTTTTGTCAAATAGGACCACAAGTTTCAGAAAATCTACTCTGAATCATGAAATATAAAATGCAATAAAAATTTAATTAGCAAAGCTTTAAAAGCTTTTCTAATTAAATTTTTATTGCATTTTATATTTCATGATTCAGAGTAGATTTTCTGAAACTTGTGGTCCTATTTGACAAAAAATTGTTTAAATTCTTTAAAAGCTTGTAATTATAACTAACGTAAATATTAAGCTTTGCAAAAATGAATTTCTGGAAATTTCATAAAATTAAATTAGTGACAAATTTGTTCTAAGGTGTATTTAAAAAAATGCATCACTTTAGTTGAACAAACAAAAATATCAAATTATTACAAAAAATTAAAAACCCTCAATCTTATCATCAGCAACAGATCATAGGTGAAATCGAAACTATATAAGACTAACATTATTTCTGAAATCAAATGCTGCATAGGAACTGCATTCCTGCAGAAAATAAACTGGCAAATAAGCGACATACCATCATTTTCTTATCAAGACAGCTGAACCTACATGAAGGCACATTTAGACCAACATGGGAATTTACCAATGTTGATACATAGCATACTTGTTGTGAACACAAATGTGAGATGTGCCCCCAATTATAAAAAATCTCTAAAACTCATGGAAGCCTTTATACCCCTCGCCCCCCAAAAAAAAAACCTTCATTTGTTGTGCTATCATAAATGCTATTGTAAACAATCTGAAATTTACTTGGCAGGTAGACATTAATTTCTGAATATGGCAGTACATTCTGGACATGTTCATAATTGATTTATGTACTGTAAAATTTCATTATGCAAGTCATCATTTTTCACAGTAAAAGTAGTATTAAAGAACTGATGTTGCTCAAATTTTCAGCATATATATTTATGAATATCAGATGAGGTTCAGTTTAAAATATCCTTATAAAAATGCTGATAATAGCCTTTGGGGATATCAGGTTTTATGTAAATGAACAGCATCATAAATTTTTATTTATAAATAAATCCAAATGACATAGGCCAGAAAAACATTAACACAATATTTCATATATATCATATATTTTAATAAATTGTTCTATTATTTTAGATGCTAAGATACGTTCCTTGACATTGCTCCTGTCAATTTTTCAATTAGTGACTTTTTAACATTATTTGTAGCAATTTTATTGCTTCTCAAAATATATTTTCTATATTAATTGATTCTTATTCAGTTGCGGACAGGTACTCCCAGCATGAAGAATCTGTAGAGATGATGAAAGCCATGTTTAGTCTGCTAAACAACTGCAACCCTGAGGGAGGCATCTCTGAGCTCATCACCAGCACCATCTACAGTTGGCTGGAATCTTCCGTCCATAGCATCCTCTTGCTGCCCACAATCAGTGCTGCATGTCGAGCACTGGCCAGTGTATCCAACATGGTGCAAATCATTGAGAAATGCATTGATGTCTACTTCAGTCCAGGTTTGACTACATCAACTCAACCATTCATTTCTGGCAACTTTTAAAATTTAAAAAAAAAGAAAATAGTTTATTTTGTTACCATCTTTATTGTTAAATTTTTAAATATATATAAAAATGATGACATTTGTATGTGAGTAATGTCTATAATTATTAACTTGTCTATACAATTTATATACATGTAATATGTTGACCTCAAAGTTCTTGATTGAAAACCAAGTTTTGATTTAATTATTTTATTGAAATATTTGGCATAGAACTGGACTATTGACTGAAAAAAATGGTCACTCTGTCTTAAATCAATTATCTATGTGATATGACTAATAACCCCCACTAAACTCTTCCTTTTCAGTATCCTTTCCTGTGTTAAATTCTAATGGCCAATACTTAATTACTTTTTTACAAAGTAGTGTTTCTAGTGCTTAGGATGTGACATAAACTGGTTTTCAATTTCTCTGTTTTTTTAGGAGGTTGTTTTGACATCTTGAAAATGATTTGACTTTCACACAGGAAAGAAACATTGTGATGAACATACACACACACACACACACACACACACACACACACACACACACACACACACATAAAAAAAAATGTGTGTTGAAAAATACTTAGCCTGCCCCATTTTCTAAAATTTAAATGACCAAATATCAGACCTTTCAATTTTCTAGATTTGTATGAAGAGCTTTTTGGTAGAGATGAGACCATTTCTTCATTAGAAATGAGACATTGTAAAGTTCTCGGTCCAAACCACTTCTCAATCAATATTCCAATGGGTAAACACCAGACTACTAATTTTAGAAAATTAACTAAGCCAAGAACTAATATATATATATATATATATATATATATATATATATAGTCATCTGCACACAGATCTGTTTTGCTGTATCACAGTTCATCAGTATGGTTAGACATCCGATTGCTTTTACCCAGGATTGGGGATCAGTTAGGGATTCTACCTCTGAGCTATGGGCGCTCAGTAGAGGAAGGCAGACTGTAGCGTGTTATATACAATGTAAACACACGCCAGTAGCCGAGAGTGTTCAAATTCATTACTGAATTAACTATGTGTAGATGTGTGAGTAGCTACCTTTTTTTTCAAAGTCTACCATACCTCTATATATATATATATATATAAGTTAGTCATCCTCAGGCAGATCTGTATTGCTGTATCACTGCTCATCAGTATGGTAAGACATTCGATTGCTTTTAGCCAGGATTGAAACTCGACCAAATTGACATCAGTCAGCAATTCTACCTCTGAGCTATGGGTGCTCTGTAGAAGAAGACAGGCTTTTAGCATGTGATATACCATGTAAACATAGTCATTATCAAGAACTTGAGGTTGTTAATATCATAGAGAAAAGTTTTTACTTCATTCTGGCATTTTATGGAACCCTATACATCAAGTTAAATGTATGTCTCAAGTGATATCATATTTAGAATGATATAAAATATTTAAAATACATGTCTAATATTTAATAATATGGTCATGTTCTGCAAAATCATTCACAGGAACAGTTTCTGGTTATTGAACAAAATATTAAATTAATAATGGTTGAATTCTGCTGTATTTTGCATTTGAATGCTATATATAGAGGTAAAGTTTCAATTTTTTTCAACAATATTGTTAGTACTCTGTTAGTCACTTTGTTTGCTAAGTTAAAAATTTGCCCTATCACTGCAATATCTCTCATCACTGTTGTCATGTCATACTATAGCAAAAGAAAAATGATTGTAATTGAAAACAATAATCAGGCTATTGGTCAGTGGAAAAGAATACAGTGTAGGGGAATCTAATACGTGTGAATAATACAGTATTTGGGTGGTGATGGCACAGCATTGCCGGGTGGATGGCTTCCTAGACCAAAGTAATGGCCAAGGTGGAGTGTTCTCACAGTGGAATCAATCCATGACCAAGCCTTCAAGTCAGAGGACCTTAACTGATAGGTATGTACTCTGCCAAGTTTACTTTGCCCAACACATGAATGATTAACTACTGAGAAGTGGAGGTAGCTATGCAGTGACTCTGACCACACAAACTATCATGGGACTGATGATGATGATGATGAATGCACTGTTAAAGGTTAACTTTGCAGATTTTCTGCACAAATGAAATATTTCTGGCAACAGCAAAAATATTTGAAGCATTAACTTGTACACAGTGCACTAGGTAAATGATAATATGGAGAAAAATAAAGGTATTCAGCATATTTTCAAAACAATTTTATGTATGTTCAATTTAGAAAACCAGAAATAGGATTTTCATTAAAACCACCTTCATCCCCAAGAAGAGCCTCAGTTTTTGACTGCATAGTGTGATCTTTTTGTTCAAATTGACCAGTATGTACTGATGTTGGTCTTCAAATCTTTGGTATAATATAGTTGTATGTTGGTCTCCCTATTGATAATGCTCTAGCTCTAGATATAAGTTCAGATATATTCAAATCAGGAGAGCTAGGAGGCCACCAATTAGGATTGAGATGATTGTAAAAATTCTTAGCCAGCTGTTTACTAGGTTACATGGGCTACATGTAAGAAAGAATAAAGTCCTGCTAAAACATGTCTGGCCACTACATCCAGCACCTCGATGTGTTGTCCCTGAAGTACAATGGGAAGAAGTGTAGCTCTCATTCCTTATAAATGCAGCACCATCACAAATGATACAAACTTTGTGTTCATCACTGTGAGTATCTTTGCTACCAAACATCACTCTTGTTTGTCTGACTATTTCTGAGTTGGTTAGCTATTTGTGCTATGAGCACAATAAACCTTTTCATTTCTTGTATTCAGTTTGGAAGTTAAAAGATAAAGAACTTTGCATGAGTTGTGTAAGACTATATTAGTGTTATTATGCCCTATTCTAGAGTGGAATGGACTCTTCCTACTTCAATAAATACTAATCTGTGTGACCTCCGGGGAGGCAGTCATGAGGCAATCGAGATGCAGTGTAACTGGACAGTTCGAATGTACACTTCTATCTGCTGGCTACTAACACTCTTACTTTGTATATATCTTCTGTTATTCTAATACACTGATTGAACCTACCTACCTTGTTTCTGTGTCTTTCTTCCTAACCCTAACAGGTCACAACAACTTGGCGACAAAGATTTGCATGAAGATTTGTGAGGACCACTGGGATTAAAAAGAACTTTTCTTAAAACATGGGCAAATGAGTTTTCGCAAAAGAACTACACGTAATTGCCAGTAGAAGTACGAAAATGTTTTTATTTTTTTCTTCAAAGTTTTTCATTTGTAAAGCATCTGGAAAAAAAACAGTGAAGTAAAATGGGAGAAAAAAAAAGAAGACCTATGGAGGATTTCAAAAGTATTATATCTTGTAAAGTACCAGAATGCACAGCAAGAGAAGTTGTTAAAAAAACAACTGCTCTCTCAGCAGGAAAAATGGAAAATTTATTTCTGCAAACCCAGAAGGAACATCAAGAGAGACAGCTTGAATTTCAAAAGCAAGTTTTTGAATTAACAAGCTGTAGGAATTCCATTGAAAACAAATTTTCTTTTTCCGCAACCCACCATTTGGAGTGCGATAGAGAATTTTTCATATGCTTCTGAGGAAGACCTAACCTTTGTGTCATATATATATATATATATATATATATATATATATATATATATATATATAGACATTACAGATTGTGAAAATTGGAGTTATGCAAAAAAAATTACGTCTTCTGAGGAATCTTAGCACAGCTGAGCATATAAAATTCGTAAATTACAATCTGCTGTGGAAGACTAGTGAGTTGACATTCACCGAAGCAGTGAAATTACTCACAGAGCTTTACAGTCCAAAGTCATCTCTTTTTCATAAAAGATGGAAATATCTTCATCTAACTAGGAAACAATGGGATGATTATACCACTTTTGTGTCAATAGTAAACAAACACTGCAATGATTTTAGACTGTTGGAGCCAAGTGCAAATAACTTCAAATGTTTGATATTTGTGCAAGGACTAGTTTCAACAAAAGATGCAGGAATTAGGCGAAGAATACTTAATAAATTTGAGCCAAATATAATGCTTCAACAGATCACTGAAGAATGTCAGTGTAAAGCAGGATTCTAAAAATATCGAAACAAAATCATTTAAAATTACTGAAACAAAGAAAAAGCAAAATAAATTGCCTCCTAACACATGTTATGAATGTGGGGCTCTACACTTCTACAAAAATTGTTTTTTCTGGAACAAAATGTTACACATGTAATCGAGTCAGACACAAAAGTTTGCATTGCCGATCCAAAAATAAAGCCAATAGCTGCAAAAAAAATACATGGCCGGACTAACTAGAAGGTGCTAGTACCAGAAAATTTGTGCACATAAAAATGTTAAAACAAGTGTGAAATTTCAACTTGAAAATAATAAATTTGCAAACATGGAAATAATTGGGTAAGCCAACCATGATAAAATTTAGCAAGATTGCAAGGTCTGTCGCAGGGGAAAAAATAAAATTCAAAGGAGAATTAATTGTTAATACAACATTCAATGTGAAGACTCTTAAATTAAAATTGTTCTTCCTGAAAAATATTAACAACCTATTTAGTACTGATTTGATGACATAATTTCAGCTTTGGGACTTACCTGTAAATTCATACTGCAAAAAGATTGAAAATTGGAATGCCAGAGCTGAAAAACTATAAATAAAAAAAAAAAGTGGAAGGAAGCCTATCCAGAAATCTTTTCTGGTGGGTTAGGCAGATGTACCAATATGATGGCAAAAGTTGAACTTAGACAAAGTTCAGCCAGTATTCAAAAAGAAGTGAAATGTGCCTTTTGCCTTGTTGGAACAAATTAACAAGGAACTTGACAGATTAGTAAAAACTAGTGCTCTATCAAAGATAGAGTACAGTGAATGGGCCACACCAGCAGCTTATGTAAAAAAAAATATTGAAAGACATACGCGTTTGTGCTGATTTTTTGACAGGATTGAATGCTGTTTTGGAGGACTATCATTACTCTCTTCCTTGTCCTAAAGACATTTTTGGAAAGCTTAATGGGGGTTAATGTTTCTTGAAAATTGACCTTAGCGATACTTATTTGCAAATTCCTGTTGAAGAAGTGAGTTCAAAGTTATTATGCATAAATATGCATTGTGGATTATATAAATCCAAATTTACTGTTTGGGGTCAAGGTAATGTCAGCAGTATTTCCACGAATCATGGATACTATGCTGAATGCCCTTGACTTTGTGATTGCTTATTTAGATGACATTCAGAAAAGCCAAAGCATAGTCAAACATAAGGATCATGTCCACAAAGTTTTTGCTAAAATTTAAGATTACGGTTTCAAACTTAAAGAAACTAAAAGTGATTTTTTTTCATAGAATAAATCAAATACAGAGGATACATAATAGACAAAGATGGTAGGAGACTGAATCCTGAATGGGCTACCACGATTAAAGACATGCTGGTGCCCAATAACATTGTTTCATTGTTGAGCTTTCTTGAACAAGCAAATTATTACCAGGCATTCATACCAAATATGCATGATTTACGTGCCCCTCTTAATGAACTAAATAAAAGCTCTGGGTTTGGACAGCAGAATGCCAGCAGACAAAGAAAACACTGACATCAGATTTATCTTACACATTACAACCTGGACTTGGAAAACATTGTTGCCAGGGACGCTAGTACCTATGGTGTAGGAGCATGCATTTGTCACAAGATGACTGATGGAACAGTACAACCGATAGCTCATGCGTCAAGAGCTTTGCTTCCTGTGGAAAAAAATTATTTGCAGATTGAAAAGAGGCACTTGGGATTATATTCACATTTGTGAAGTTCCACCGCTATATTTATGGTTGACATTTCACTCTATAGACAAACCACAAGCCACTACTCACCGTTTTTGGCTCAAAAAAGGCCTGCCTATGCACACAGCCAACAGACTTCAGAGATAGAGTACAATCCTGTTAAATTGTTGTCTTGGGAAAGGATCCTGGTGGTTGAGTAGGTCATGACCCAGGTGCTAAGAGGTCAAGGCCCAGCAACACACCACTTTGGCCTTTCCCTGGGCTAGATGGGCGATCAGAGAGGCCTGATCCAATCAATCAGCTGGTCACGACAAATTCAGAAGACATAGCCATCACCTTTTGTGACACATGCACATATCACAAATAATGTCCCCTAGATTTTTAAATTAGAAGATGGTGGCTGTAGGATCAATTGGTTTGGAGGAAAAGAGCTGTGACATGGCTGTACTCCTTTATTTATTTTTCTATTTCTTGGGTGGCAAAACGAAAAAGAAGAGCAGGTGCTTGTGAATCCTTTCAAATATGAGTATACCACCCCTGTATCTCTGTTTTGCGAGGGCGAATGGGTTTCCCTCCTCGTATTTCGCATTAGACTAAACTATTGCCCGGTTCACACTCCACCCATGTCTATCGAACAGGTAAAGAGGCTCATCCCTTGTTTAGGATGTGGTTTCCAGCTTTCTCTTTTCCAATCTTTTCACTCTTACATAGCCCCCTGCGCTTCAGTAGTGTTACCGCCTTGCTCGGGGTGATATGATAAAAAAAAAAAAAATTGGACTCTGTGGTGGGTGGAGAGCAGGAACTATGAAATCTTACAAACAAGTAAATTTCAAACAAACCAACCAAGAGATTGCATATCGAATCCAACTTGGATTCCAAAAAGAAAAGCAAACTTTCCAAGATTTATTATCCTCAAATAAGATGATACCCACTTAACAAAACTATCCCCATTCTTGATTCAAAGGGTAATCTCAACAAACATAACACCAAAAACAGTTAAAAATTTACGCAATGGAACAATACTAGTAGAAGTGGAAAAAAAAAGACATGCTGATACCCTACTAAAAATGGAAAAGCTCCATAATAAAATAAATTAAATATTACCCACACAGAAAAATGAATATATCAAGGGGTGTAATCCAAAGCGAAGAACTAATTGCACAATAGACGAAATAAAAATTAACCTGAAATCTCAGGATATAATAGATGTCAAAAGAGTATCCATTAAAAAGAACCAAAACACCATACAAACACATATATTATGATCTTCAACACACCAAAGACCCCAAAAGAGATAAAAATTGGATATTCAATAGAAAAAGCTGAACTGTTCATACCAAACCCCCTCTGGTATTATAAATGCCAAAAGTCCAGACATCATGAAGATACATGCTATAACACACCTATGCCACCCACTCATACTTATTGAAAGGGGAAGAAGTACCAATCTGCATAACATGCCAAGAGCCCTACACAGTACAGCATATACTGGGCAGTTTGTACATACGCTTCTATCTGCAGACTACTAACATTCTTATTTTGTATATATGTTGTTATTTTAATACACTGGTTGACTGTACCTTCTTGTTTCCATGTCTCTCTTCCTGGCCCTAACAGGCCATAACAATTAGGCCAACTATTATTTATGGCTTTCTAGTAACAGATTTTCAAATACCTGTATTATTTGAAAACTTCTGATGTATACATTGAATAGGACAAAGTAAAATGTCACAGTTGTAATTTACTTAGGAAGTGTTTTTGAGTTCCATTCAATAAAACATTTGCTTGATGTTATTTTTGATAAGGAATAAGACATAATAATTCACTGAATTAACTAAAGAATTCTTGTAAAATTCTCATTTATATCCCATCTTCATTATTATTTATTTTTGTAGAAGACATCTCATTAGAAAATGGTGACTGGGCAATGATTTTGTCAAACATCCAATTTCCTGAGCTGAATCTGTCAGAGTTCTTGGAAGAAGCCCAACAGCAGGGGGCCTACCTCACTTTGTATGCTTACCTACAACAAAAACTTCCATTGACAGTTGACATCAAAGAGGAACAGGCCCTCATTTGGAAAGTACTGGACTGGAGTGCCAAAGGAAAATCTTGGTGAGATAAATTTCTGATTTATAGTTGGTGAAAATAGCCAGAAGTGAATCAATCTGATGGATTATTAGAATCAATTAGAGGGAAAATGCTTGTGAAAGACTATATTTGATGGCATATAATCCTGCTTAACATTATTTATATTTAATGTGACAGTTCTAGCATTATACTTATCAAAATTGATGGATCAGCACTTCTGTTGAATATCTGTGAATTCTGCCTATGGTCAACATGTTGCATCTCCGCATTTCTTACAAAGATCTATGTACTCTGTGAATAAAATATGTATGATTACATGAATATGCATTGCATTTTTATGTCTAGATTATCAAGATAATTGAGGTTAAGTACTGATAATCAACAATATCTTGGTAAATATTAGCCAGCCAGGTACCACAAATTTGTTTATAAGATTCAGGGGAGATTATTTTGTGGAAAAAAAGGTTGGGTTTTTATATATCATGAAATGTGTTTATTTACTTTGGCACTTGAACTTTTGCTTCCAATATTTCTCTCATTCATATATATAACATACATACACCATAACATTCACCCTGTACAAGGCCGGGGAGGGGGCACATAAAGTAGAGGGTTATGCTAAGGGGTAGTTTATATGAATAATAGGGGAAGATAACAGTTGACTCTAGACTTGAACTTGTTAAGATTGTTAGTGACTGAGAAAACATTCTTTTTGGAGTCTGTGTCATAGGGTAGTGGTTTGTGGAAAGTGAAACTTTGGTCTGTTTGAGTGAAACTTCTTGCTGATGAAATATGGAGGGAATATGGGTGCTTTGCTACTATGTAAGTGGTATGGTGGGTTTTAGCCATTAAGGTTAGACCTGCCAGAATCAAGAAATGTAATTTGTCTGAGTACTTTCTATGGTAGTAGTGCTAGAAACATGAGACTTGCCACATTTTGCCTATGAGAAAAAGGTTGGAGGGTTCTTCAACAAGGCAGATGCATTTGGAATTTATCAAGATTGGAAAGTGAGGTCTGAGTAACTCCCACCCAAATATGGCAGCAGTACTTCATTTTAAGCCTGATGTGGTAGAGAATAACATAAGGAGTCAGGTACTTACAGGGAGCTGATCATTTTTACCTGCATCTTTAGTGAAAAGTTTTACTTAAGGTTGGGTGTAGGTTTGATATCCAATATCCTCTCAAGAGGGCATCTGTATGTGTCTGTAAATATATGGACACTAAATTCAACATTCAGTGGTGTCTCAGGCTTAAATGCAATTGTCACATCTGGCTATTGTGCTTAAGGATGTAACAGACTGTGGCCATTGGGTGTTCACTTTTGTTCATTTTTATATTTATATACACTGTATGCCTGATATTGATCACTTTAACCCATAAATATAGCATATCTTAAAACTATATTTTTATAATGCATATACATTATATATATATATATATATATATATAGTGTTGTGATAATGTTTAGTCCCAAGATTATTTCTTTTCAGTAGTTTGCTGTTAAAAGGTATTTTGGCAAGCAGGTTTCTTATCATAAAGTGCTTGATATCAGTGTGGAGATAGTGTTGATAGGCTTAATACAAAGAATTTGTCTTTTAAGTGAGCAGGTCCAAACTAAGGACGCTATTATGATGTCGTCAGTCATTAGGGCTGTTTTTTTTTTTCCTCGATCTGCTGTCATGTCTTGGGTTTTCTTATTTATATAGAGCTTGGTGCAATTTGATATTTTGTAGGATTGGCCTTATTTGCAATTGGTTGGTTTTCTTTTTATTGTGCAGATGTTTGATATCTTTTTATTGTCTTTTAATGTATGCATGAATGAATGTCTGCTTAATTGCTTTATTTTGAATAGGTATTCACTTAATAACTTTTTAGTTGGTTTGTTCTTGTCATTTAGGTTGACCTCTTTTTATTGGCTTGACTTATGTGGTGAATTTATTTTTAGTGTTTCTTGTATATCAGAGGTCGTCTCTTACATTAGAAGTTTGCTTGGTCTACTGAGCATATACAAGTCTTTCTATGCTCGGTCTTTCAGTTGTTTTATCTTCCAATATTTTCTGTCTGTTATTTTGGCTTCATTCCACAGAGTTTTGGCTGCTATATATGATCAGCCATGCTTGATTTCAATATGTTTCTAAAACAGTTTTTACAGTTTCTCTTTTCTTTTAGTGAGCAGCTAGTCTCTCCATTTTATTTGTTGCCACAACTACACAAGATAGAATATGCACAGTTCTTGCTAATGTTTTCTTCTGTGAAAGGGTTGGTTTGGTATAGATATATCTAAAAATTTGTATGAAATGCAAAATCCTTTGAATCTTTTCAGATGTAATTGTTGTGTATGATAAACAGACTTTTGGGACATGTGTGTTCTCCAACTGAAGGGTTTGACTTAAACTTGTATTGAATCACTGATAAAACCTAAGTGAGAATCTTGGTGAATTGACTTAAATCATCCAAGCTCACCATCTGGTTTATGTGTTGATTATATCTATGAGGAATCTGTTTAGCTAGTGGCAGACTGGACCCTGACAACTGGCAATGAGCCTAAATGGAATATAGTGAATTTTGGAAAGGTTGTACATGTGTAGTAACTTACTGTAGTGATGGATCAGCTGTCTGTATTCATTCATTGTGAAGTAATAATTTTTCTTGCTTAGAACCTGTTGTAATTTTTCTTGGGTTTAGAGTTAGATCTTTTTTACCTTGCTGTAGTTACCATCCCCAATTAGGTTAAATAATTTTTCTGAGAATGCCAACTTATCCATCACCATCATTACATTGCTCATCTGATGGCAATATGCTAATCTTTGTATTGCTATATTTGATTTGGAAAACTTGGCTTCATTGCCTGTTTTCAGTTTATCATCCTGAGCTGTAGAGATCCTCAAAGCAGCCTTTTAATTGGAGCAATGATGATGTCTAAATATAGGACCTGCTTGATGGTAGAAGAAAATTTTAGGCATTTCTTCAGAACTCTTTCTTTAGATACATGCATTTGCCAATATTGAAAATTGCTTTTACTGATTGATGCTAGACATTATTGTAACTCAAAGTGTGATAGTTCAACTGCTGGAGTTAGTGTTCCTTGACCCTCTAAGATTCTTGTTTGTGTGACATGCATGTTGAATTTGATTTCTTTATACTTCTGATGCTACTTAATCATAATTTGAACACCAGACAGTTAAAAAAAAAAAGTGGGGGATGATTATATCATCTCCTGGCTGTTTAAATGTCTCTATCCCATAGAATGTTACTTTTTCCATTCTCTAGATCCACTTTATATATGTACATATAAGTCTCCATATCACCAGTCATTTACACAATTCTCAATAGATAACCATTCTTATCAATTCATGTTTATTTTTTCTCTTTCTATGTTCATTTGCTGAATATATTTGTAAGATTTACAGTTTCACTTCTATTTCTGCAAAGGTATCATTTACTATTCTGTTATGTCCTGTCAGTCTTGTCCTTAATAAATTTTGTGATTATCCACTTATTCTCAGCAGTTATTAATAGTAATTTAATTTCTTTCTTCAAGTATCCTCTGCACAACCATTCTCATGTTTTCTGTCTGCAACACTTTTTTTGTTTATTCTGTGAAATCTGTTTGTTTTACTTCACATTTTTTGGAGTCTGTCCTCAGCAATGTTTGAGGTGGGGGGGTGCAAATTTTAGTTGCCATATTTAATTTCTCATTAATTTGTTTTGTTTAACCCTCAAGTTTTTGATAGCTTAGTTGATACATTGTTAATTGTTGATTAATTTGATTTCTCTTTTTTCAGTTGACATCATCTCATTATTATAATCAGAAGGTTATACAAACTGTATATCTTTACTGTATTTTTTTTTGTCTTTTGTAGTAGTGACAATGAAGCCAAAATGCTGTTGTGGTGGTACCAATGTATCAAGATAATGGTGCAGCAGTTAGACAGTCAATTATGTCCTACAATGCCTATCTCTGAATTGATTGCTTCCTTCATTGTGGTACTAACTCCACTTGCTGAAGATAAAGATACTACAGGAATTTTAGGAGCCATTGGTCTTGGCCGAAGGTCGAATCTGTCTATCAAGTGAGTATTTCATTTTATACCTCTTTTTTTTTTTTTTTTTTTTTTTTTTTAATCATTTCACCCCGAGCAAGGCGGAAACGCCACTAATGTGCAGGGGGTTACATAAATGTAAAAAGATTAATTAGAAAAGAGTGAGGAGTACAAACTAGTTAGAAAGGAACAATAGAAAACTGAGAAAGCAGGTGCGATGACAGATACATAGGTGGAGAGAAAGGGGAGGGGAGAGAGCTAGAGGCCAGTGGTTAGTAGATGAGTATTGACTTTGCATTTAAATTTCTGGAGGTTGTAGCCATCAGGAAAGCAAGAATACGGGAGTGAGTTCCACAGGCGGGAAGTGCGAGAGAGGAAGCTGCAGGAGTAGAATTGTCGTCTGCATTTGGCTAACCTGACTGTGAATGGGTGGGACCCAGTTGCCAGTCTGGTTGCACGAGTAAACACCTGTTGAGGAGGCATCAGTGACTTAAGCTCATCCAAGCAGAAGCCATGAAAGTATTTATAGAAGAGACAAAGGGAGGCCACATTTCGACGATGGGGAAGTGGCTGCAGTCGAGTCGCCAGATCAGTACCTATCACATTACAGACTCTCCTCTGGAGCCTGTCAAGAACACTGAGGAGATGAGGAGAACAGCAGGGGCACCTGACCATAAATGGCAGCAGTACTCCATGCATGGACGGATGGTTGACTTGTATATATGCAGGATGGATTCAGGTGGAAAAAACATCCTGGATCGACATAGTGACCCAATCTTCTTAGCAGTAGATTTTGCTATGGATTCAATAAAGTGGTTCCATTTGAGGTCTGAGGACAGGGTAAGTCCGAGGAGGCGTAGTGTATTACTCTCAGGGAGAATCACTTGGTCCATGCTTATGGGAGGCAGGAGATGTTGCCTGTAATGGTTGACAGACAACAGTTTGGTCTTAGATGAATTGAAGTTGACAAGCCACTTCTTGCCCCAGTTCACCACAGAGTGTAGATCCCACTCAAGGTCAGCAGCGAGATTATGTCTGTCCGCCACGACAGGTTTCTTACTGGAGCGGGAGTATATTGTAGTGTCATCTGCGTAGATGCCTACTTGGGACTTGATCTCATCTGGGAGGTCGTTGATGAAAATAAGGAAGAGCGTCGGGCCCAGGATAGAGCCCTGTGGGACACCAGCATTCGTGCTGTAGGACGAAGAGGCACGCCCATTCAGAACGACCTTCATTTTGCGGTTATTTAAGAAAGATTGGATTAGGTCAAGCAGGCGACCGGTAATACCATAACCACGTAGTTTGCATAGGAGGCCAGAGTGCCAAACCCTGTCGAAAGCCTTGGAGATGTCAGACTCATCAAGGGCCTGTAGCATGTACTCTGTTACGGTTGTTAGCAGGTCAGCCGTGGACCTGTCAAAGCGGAATCCATATTGCCTGTCGGAGAACAGTTTGTGGGCGGTGAGATGATGAACTATTTCAGCATTGATTATAGCCTCGAATACTTTCCCGAATATCGGTAGAAGACTGATAGGGCGATAGTTGGATGGGTCCGAGGGTTCACCACAATTCTTAAAGACAGGAACGACTGAAGAGAATTTCCAGCATGCAGGAAAGCAGGAAGCAGAAAGGCAGTAGTTAAACAGTTTAGAGAGGACAGGGGAAAGTTCAGGAGCACACCTCTTAAGGACTATCACCGGGATTCCATTGTCTCCACACGCCTTATGGGGGTCGAGTTTTGAAATTACTCTGGATACTACTGTCGGGGTAATATATATGTCGTGCAGTTTGGCCTCAGTTCTAATAGGGAAGTCGGGTGGGTGCACTCCGGACGAGTCGAATGTGGAGTTGGATGAGAATCTGTGGGCAAAGCACTCAGCTTTGTCCGCAGATGATGTGAGAACCTCAAATCCATGGATGAAAGGAGGTATTGAGGATTTCCTATTGTTGAGCACTCGTTTACAAATCCTCCAATAGTCCTTGGAGCCGAACTTGCGGTTAGCTATGTGTTGTCGCATTCTCTCAGCAAACAACTGTTTGGCGTCATTTAGGGTTCTCTTGCACTCATTGCGAGCAGATGTGAACAGGCGACTATTGCGATCAGTTGGCTGTCTCCGGAATAGACGGAAGTAATGGTTCCTGTGGGCAATGGCGGCTGATCAGGCCGGAGAGAACCACGGAGAGGAATGAGGTTTTAAGCAATACTTCCTGGTGGGTATGAAGGCATCAATGCCAGCTTTCACCCATGACGAGACCTCAGAGGCACAGTTATCAACTGATAGGTCAAACACTTTTCCTCATGGGACATCGCAGAGGAAATCGCGAAAGGCATCCCAGTCAGCTTTTTGGTAGAGGTAGGAGGTTCTATAAGTAGGGGGCTCCTGGGGGGAGTGAGATTGGAAAGAAATACTGAGGGAGACTACAGCGTGGTCGGAGTTGCCGAGAGGGCAAAGCTGTGAGACTTGACAGGCGTCAGGCGCAGAGGTGAAACATATATCTAGCAGTGAGGAATGACCCTAGGGAGTGCTTGGGAAGCGAGTGGGGAAGTCCACCACTTGCGTAAGGGATTGGGAAATAGCAAAGTTCATGGCGTGAATGCCCGCCGGATCAGTAACGGCGTTTTCAAGCCACTCAGAGTGATGGGCATTGAGGTCTCCAAATACAAATATGTGGGCGACTGGGTTATAGGAAATAGCCTTATCTATGTCGTCAGCAATGCTATCTAGTAGGGAGCAGTCAGGAGAGGAGGGAGAATGGTAAAGAAAGAATAGGCAGCTAACCGAGCTGAGGAGAGACAGGCGGAGACATATGTATTGGTGGTCAGTAGATTCGAGTGAAGTCACCCTAGTTATGGGGAGGTGTTCGCTGACATAAACACCCAGCCCATGCATGTCGACAGTGGAATCCTTCCTTAAAAGGGGAAGATAACCAGGGATGAAGAGGTCAGAGGAGGGAATAGCTGAGTTGACGTTAGTTTCGCAGAGCGCGAGGCTTTCAGGGGACTTTTCATGCAGGAACGCTTCTACACTAGGAAAGTTAGTACGAATGCCTCTGATATTAGTGAAGGAGAGGTTAATGGGTTTAGGTGGTTTGGATTTAACTGGTTTAGGATCATTTCTGATTTGTTTAGTCATGATTCTGTTTGTAGAAAGGGAGCTAGGGTAGAGGATACAGGCGGTCATTACCCACGATCATTGCTGGGAGGGAAACTGGCTAGGGCTGCAACAAGGCTACTATCTAGGTTTTCTTTATTCTTGTCTAGAATTTTTCGGAGGTGAATGTTTTACATAGATGAAACCAATACATTTCTCATTGGATAATTAAAAAAAAAAACCCCAAAAAACAGGAATATCTCAGTGTATAGTGGAGACCCTATGATAATGTTGTTGAGAAAGTTAAGGACTGATCAAGCCCTGGTTAGTGTATTGTTGGCAGGGCTTCAAAATACACCAACTGCATCTCTGCAGGAGATAAAATTTCCCCAAAAGGGTCACCTGTTTTCTGTGGATGGTGAGCCATGAAAGTTGAGGGTTTTAGGAGTTGGGCTATACAGTTTCCAAAGTAGAAACATATATTCCAAACCCATTAAAATATTTCAACTGCCAAAGATATGGAAATGGTAAGAACAAATGTACAAAGAAGTTGGTATGTGGAAAATGTGAAGAAAAGGATCCTGACTATACAGCGATCAAATGCCCTAGTTGTAAAAAAAATCATAGGGCAACTTTTAGGGACTGTGAAACCTGAAAAAATAAAGATATTAAAAATTAAACGTACCAAAATAATCCCTACTCAGAAGCAAAAAAAAAAAAGCATCAAAACAAACTTCAGAACACTATCAACTGCAAAACTTACGCAAGCAACATCAAGTTATATGAATGAAAATCTAATATCAAACAAATTACATGAAGCACAAGAACTAACATATTCAAGAATTAAAAAAAATATACTGACAAAAAATTAAAACTTGGAAACAACCCATCCCACTGAACCAAAACTATCTACAATGTAAAACCAAAACAAAATTCACTGATAACATCCTCTTAACAAGAAAACATTAAAATCTTCTCAAATGAAAAATTCCACAAACAGAAAACTTGCTGAATAAAAACTAATCAAACCTCAAAACAAAATTAAAATCCAAAAAAGTAGAAGAAACAGGATTAAAAGTAAATAAACAGAATGTTGACCTACATAAAGATAATAAAAAAAAAGAAAATGAAAAACTTACAAATACTTAATGAAGAACCAACTTTACAAACAAGGAAAACTGTGTAGAAAGTATGAAATATATGGAAATAGATAACCAAAAACATAAAATAATTACCACTCAAATGGACAAATGGAACACAAGCATTGTACAAGGAACTGTAGAGGGGTTAAAACAAACTATGAGGAAATCAGACAACAACTTAGAGATTATAATCTAAGTATAGTCTGCTTGTAGGAAAGGAAACCGAAAACATCTTTTTTAAAGAATATGAAACTTATCACAAAATAACTGTATCAACAATAGAGAATAGGCCAAGTGGGGATTTTTTGGTTAAAAATATCAATACCCCATGAAAAACTACATTTAAACACAAATCTAAAGACCATGGCAGTGAAAGCATCAATTCATTGAACAATAACCAAATGTTCAATTTACATTCCTCCAAAACAGACTGAATAAAATTGAAATAGAAGGGTTTATTGGTCAACTTCCTATTCCCTTTCTACTAATGGGAGATTTTAATGCATAGAGCAAAATGTGGGACCTTAGAAACCCCAATTAAACTTGTAAAATTATAGACTCTTTACTAGTGTCATCAGCTCTATGTATCCTTAATAATCAAATGTACATATACCTCCATCCAGGTATTGACCTAACCATATGCTTCCCATCAATTTTTTTTGATTTTCAATGGAAAGTTCATGATAATCAATGTGGTAGTGACCATTCGTCTATTTCTTTTAAATATAAGCAAGTATGCCAGAAGAAAGAAATCCAAAATGGCAACTACACAAAGCTAACTGGCTAAAATTCAATAAACTCTGCTCGTCCCAAATCATCATGGAAATTTTCAGGGGACCAGAACAATTATTCTTTTTTACAACCATGCTGACACAAATAGTAAGACAAACAATACCCAGGTTTTCCTTTGAACCACACAAACTAAATCAAAATCTTGGTATCCAGTGGAATACAGCAAAGCAGTTAAAACCGGGACAAAATATGCTAAAGATATTCTTATACAACTCAACCTATGAAAGCAAGCTTGAGCAAAAGCACACTGTACAATTACAATATCTAAAAGATAATCTGGGCAAGACTACATCTCCAGACTAAATAACAAAACTTTAATAAATAAAACATGGGAAATAAGGAAAATTAATGGGAAAACATCACATACTGCAACAATCTATTTAACCAAAACAAATGGAGATAAATGCACTGGAAAAAAAAAAGGAAATACCTAAACTAATAGCAACAGAATTTTCAAAGAAACTCCAAAATATCAAAAATATAAAAACATTATGGAACAAGAAAAACTTACATTCACTTAAAACAATCCTCCCTATTATAATAAAGACTGTTGTGTGTGTGTGTGTGTGTGTGTGTGTGTGTGTATATATATATATATATATATATATGAGAGAGAGAACATCATGACAGCATCCTCGTGAAACCTCGTGACATAAATCTGCTTTGTTAAAAAGGCAAACTTATCAATGCTCTATCTAAACCCCGATACTGAGCACTTTACGATAAAAAACCTGCTTGGCAAAATACATTTTATCAGTACAATCACTGAAAAGCAACAGCCTTGACACTAAACATTATCACAACTAAGCACTTTATATATATATATATATATATATATATATATATATATATATATAAACCAATAATACAGAGGAAAGCAGTTAACAACTGTTTCCAGTGGTATGAATTAATGAAAAAGCGCTTGATACAAAATTCAATAAGAAAATAGAGCAAAAATATACTTAATAAGTAAGGTTTAAGACCAGGCTACCCAGGTTTCTACCATGAGGTATCTTCAGGCACAAAGACTTTGTGCCAGAAGATACCTCACGGTAGAAACCCGGGTTGCCTGATCTTAAACATTATACTTAATAAGTGTGTGTGTGTGTGTATATATAACGAAAATGCCATGTAGGTAAAATCCTAAAACAGATCTTATTAATATTAAAAATGATCTTGGTAGATAACTCTGTAAATAGATAATACTATTTACGTAGAGCCAAATAGGTATATTTTCAAATAAAACTCTGAAAATTACATATGCTGTATGACCATTTCAGCAAGGAAAATCCTCACTTCTTCAGTGGAAAAATTCACTTATGCAAATACAGTACAAAATTCATTTCCTGGAAGTTTACATGAAAGAAGAAAAAAAAAGGATAATATCAGAAAGAATGATGGGAGGGGTGTTAAAAGAGAGTAGATTTTGTTAAAAGTTTATCATCTAGACTTTGATACGGAGGGTAAGGAAGAAGGGGAAAAGAAAAGAAAATAGAGATGGCAAAAAGGATTCAAGATCCAATCATTGAATATGACTTTCACATAACATCTATTTTAAGAAATTAAAAATTAAGCATATTACAAGAAAGTAAGTGGAGGAAAATGAAAAAAGGAAAGAAGAGGAATAAGAAATCAATGGGGTAGACGGGGGAAAGAGTTAAAGGAGGGATTTGGTGGGGGAGAAAAAAGATCACACCAGACAGCTGTCGAAAGGGACGCCAGCTAACCCTAACCCTGCCTTCTACTTCCAAAAAAAAATGTGCTGCTGTTATACTTCTCTCCTCTTCTATCTTTTCTTTACTAACCTTTATTTCTGGTATACTAGAATTTCTTCATTTTACATCCGACTGGGGTTGACAATGCGTCTCTAGCAGACATGTTGAAATACTTTTTCCCCAAATGTAAAATTTGAATTTACATATAAGATGGATGAATATCTACTGTTTAAGTTAAATTTACATCGAGCTCTCTGTTGGATCAGTTTTAATATTTGACATAATATTACTCGGCTCTATTGGGATTATTTACCAATATTTTCGTGGAATTATTACTTATATATATATATATATATATATATATATATATATATATATATATAGCCATGAAAAAGTTTACAACACATTACAAAAATTCATTTTAGGTATTTCTAATACATTACTTAAATTTTACTGGTCATAGAACATATATTTAGGTATTCATTCAAGCAATCAGATTTTTTAAAAAACTTCAAAAAAAAGTATCTCATGAAGCAAAACCAATATTTAGTAACTCAAAAGTTTACAACACATCATTTTATTTACAACAGCTTTTTTTTATAAAAGTGTTCAAATTTTACTAGAATGTTCCAAATTAGGATAGGGTTGATTTTTAGAACATTCCAGAATAATTTTATGATTACTTTTAGGAATGACTAAAAGTATTACATCATTCTTTTTTGTCAACCATCCTTTAAACATTGACAAAATGAAGAAAAGCAAAATAATTGATAAAGTCCTCTAAATGTATTGTTGACCTTTGTACAAATAGACTTGGTTATAGGAAGTTATCTAGTCAGTTACATGTGCCATTGAATTCAGTTAGTTTGATAGTTTATCACTGGAAGTTGTGTCATTCCATTTGTCCCCCCAGCTCTGGTTGTTCTAGAAAAGTGACAGAACATACAGTATGGTTATTGATAAGAAAAGTTGGTAACTGGCTCAGAGTTATGCTTAAAGAACTTCAGAGAGAACTAGAAGTATGTGGAGTAAATGTGAGTCACAGATACACTCAGTCATTCACTTTGTCGAGATAACATCTTTTCGAGGACTCCAAGGAAAAAAACACTACTTAAGCGAAAATCTTTTTTTGCTCGACTGGATTTTGCAAACAAACATTGTATGAAACCTGCAGCATTTTGGGAAAATGTACTTTGGTCATACGAGATGAAAATTGAACTTTTCGGTGGAAATGCTGTAGCAAAAGTTTGGAGAAAGAAAGGTACTGAATATTCGCTGAAGATTACTATCCCAACAGTAGAATTTGGAGGCAGATCAATCCTGATCTGAGGTTGCTCTAGTGCCCACGGTGTAGGGAACGTTGAAATAGTAGAAGGGAAGATGAATAGAACATATAGGGATATTTTGGAGAGAAATTTACTTCAGAGTGCACATTTGCTAGTCTTGAAACTAAGTTAGGTATTTCAAGAAGATAACAATCCTAAACATATTACAAAGCTTACAAAATCATGGTTAAGTTCAAATAGTATAGACATTCTAAAATGACCAAATAAATTTTCAGATCTCAATCCAGGCGAAAATTTATAGAGAGAGCTGAAACAGAATTCAAAAAAGAAACTCACAAGACCTGCATGAACTAAAGGAATTTTGTAGTGAAGAATGGAAAATATTAGCCATGAAACATGCAAGAAATTCATAGGGGACAACTCTAAACATCTACATGTTGTAATTAGCAATAATGTTTATGATATAAAATATTAATAAATGATTTAATGTATTGTAAACTTTTGTGTTAAATATTGGTTTTTCCTTGTGCAATAATTTTATTAGTTATTTTTAAAACTCTGATTGTTTCACTAAAGACTTAAACGTATATATTATTAGCTGCAAAGGTTTCATTAATCTGTATTAGAAATACCTAATGAAACACTTTTTGTAATGTGTTGTAAACTTTTGCATGGCACTGTATATAATAATCCTCTCAAATATTTTGCCATCATTTTTGACAGCAGGGGCATACTTGTAAAAAAGAATACGGTATTCTCTTTACTATGACAGAACTAAGACTATCAACAAAAGGAAAATCTCTACAACTAGTCCAGATGAAACTCATTACCAATTTTTAAAACACCTGCCAGAAAAATCTTTTTTAATACTTCTCCAGATCTACAATGATATCTGGTGTTCAAACAAATTTCCAAAATTATGGCAAGAGTCTGTCAGTGTTCTAATTCCTAAACCCAGCAAAGACTATTCCAGCACATCAAACTACCGACCCATTGCACTAGCAAGTTGCATTTGCCAGATAATGAAGAAAATAGTAAATGCTTGACTAACTGGAGAGAAACAATCTATCTACCAAAGTGGTTTCTGGAAAAATCAAGTAACCAATGATCAACTTGTATGGCTAGAATCCTTTATTCATGCTGAATTTGTTTGGGGTCATTATTATCAATATTCTTTGAAGATAAGGAGCCCGAAAATATAAACTTCCTATCTAGTTTAACAGCAATTAAAGAAAAGAATACAAATCATCGCTATATTCAAGAAATTCTAGAGTTAATAGCGTGCAAAACAATAATATTGACTTGGATTCCTAGTCATATAGGCATCAAGGGAAATCATGAAACTGACACACTAGTGAAAGAGGCAACAAAAATGAAAATAACCAAACATCAAACTCCCATATACAGATTGCAAACAAAATTATGCAACACATCAAAAGGAAATGACAAGCAATAAACTTTATAAACATCAGCAAACAATAAGAAAGAAGAATATAGTCATTGGTGGATTGCAGACAAGACATAGTGCTCAACAGAATAAGAATCTCTCTCTCTCTCTCTCTCTCTCTCTCACACACATGGCAGAAACTAGGCCTTGCTGTGCTCACTGCATCCGATTTCTCACCATTAAACATATCTTGATAGAATCCAAGAACCACCAAAAAAATATGTACCAAGCACAAAATCTTAACATGCATTTCAAAAATGTACCTACTTCCCAAATAATATGGTATTCGAAGAAAAGAAAATACTCATATTATTTGGGAAGTAAGTACATTTTTGAAAAGCATGTTAAGATTTGGGCCTGGTATACCTTTATCAATCTGGGTGTCATCAAGAGTATATTGGGTTTCGAAAATTTGTAGCTCAGAATCACTTTGTTGACATTCTGTTTTCTCACTCAGTAAGTAAATGGATGAATACTAAATAATATAGAAATCTTTTTATTCTTTCTGTGTTAACTTAAAGATTTTATATGTGCTTAAAAGAAGTAACTGTAAATCTTTTCATATAAATCTTTGGATAGGTTCATTATAGTCTAAGAAGCAAGACCCCCTTTATTTTGCTTTTTGTCTAACCTTTGTGATCTCTTGCATACATGTTGGGATTTCTATTATCATTCAAAGTTTTAAGATAAAGCATTACAAAATTTAAATAAGAATAGTTTTCCTTTTAATTTTTTTCTTTTAGGTTCCGTCTGATTGCTAGAGTGTTGGCAGTTTTTCTCCACACCACCATCCACCCTGATCTTTCACTGCGTGTTCATCCTGAGATGTCTATTATATTCCAAGGACCAGGAAAACAGGCTCTGAATTCTTTGAAAAGTCTTAGAACCAGCCGTCAATATTCCTCACTGATAAATGAAATAAACTATTGCTGTGATTTTGTGGTCAACCCAGCCAACGTTTTTCGACACTCTCTCTTACTTCTTGAACACCTTGTGCGTAACTTCTACCCACACAAAGGCTACTGGACTGTGACATTGCCACAATTACAGCCTACCACACCAGACTCTTGAAGATCTCACACACAATGCAAAAAAAAGTTGAAATATTTAATGTTTCTAGACTATAAAACCTAAAATGGTGGGGGAGTATTGTTGCAAAAATTGACTGTAGATATCAAATGTCTTAAAATCATTTTTTTTTCTTTTTTAAATAAGGAACTGTATGTTCTATTAGGTTTTAAATTGGCAGTTTTAACTGGCCAGTCACATGTCAATTTTAGGTCACAATGTTTTGATTGGTAATCTCTTGTCTTCTTCAAGTGAAAATATGTATCAAAGTTGATGGCTGATCACTACTGTTCATGGGACACAATTTAAAGCAATGTTCCTCTGAATTTGTAAATAATTGTGTGCAAAAATATTTGCTTCACAAAGTTTGTTTCAAACAAAAATATGTGCACACTAGATTATTGGAATAGTAAAATTATTACATTATTTTTTGCTTTGTGTGTGAGAAAGAAAAGTGAGTGAATGAATGAGTTAGTCTGAGAAAGTTGGCTGCATTAATATTTGTATAAAACATTCAGAATGTTAGCCTTGACTCTTTGGTCATTATGTCAAACCCCCAACAAAAATTGATTTCAGTTAGTTGCTGTAATTTGTCTTGTTTCTGCTTGATGTTTTACTTTAAAATAGTTTGTTACCAATTAAATTGCTGTAATTCATCAATGGAAAAAAAGGAAAATTAACATCTCAAATAGAATTTTATGTTAAAAAAAACTGCAAAAAAAAAAAAACGCTGACAATTGAAAGGATGTTCATAGTTAATCAATATTTGATTTTTAAAGCAGTCAATTTAATTTTTAGATTTAACTGATTGCATCATGTGCCTCTGAAGATGATGCAAAAAAAAAACAAAAAAAACATTGAAATATTTAAAAATCTATCAAACTTCTCACAAGTTTTTTTTTTTTTTTTTGTGGGGATTAATTTCATCAGGAGATGATAATATATTTTAATGGAAGCACAATTGCATCTTCATAGATTCCAGTGTCTTGGAGCAAATTTTAATCATGAATGTTTCTCCATCTTTGATATACAATGGCTCAGTTTCTTCCCCTTGATCTCTTTTGATGCATATTTGTCTTTTCACCAATTTACCTGATGATGACAAAAGAATTTCTAGTTGAAGCTTTATGAACTTCTGCTCTCTAGAGTTTGGATGAAAAACAAAACAAAAAAATTTTTAATGTGTTTGTTGAAAACCATTTTTTGTTAAAGTGGGTCGGAGCTCAATTCTCTTTATCAATGATTTTTTGGTAAAGTTCCTTTAAGTAAATTAGTTATATGTTTTTTTAAAAAAAATAGTACGTTTTCAATGAGGTAAACTTTTTTTGCCACACAACTTTTAGCAAACATACCTGATTTAAGTTTTGTCCACATTAATGAATTCATTAATTCATTTTTATGAGCAAAAAAATCAGTTGTAAAAATAAAAACTCCACTGAAACTAGTTTTAATTAGTTAAAAAAAACTTAATGTACATTTTCATATTATTGAGCAAATTTAAATTTCAATAAAAAATTACTTAAGCAGTTTTTAAAACAGATTTTTTTAAATTAAATTTTATCAATATTTCTCAAAATATAGTTTATTTATATTGACTCTAAGGTTTAAAAAAAAAAAGTCATTAATTTGGTAACCGAAAAAGATGTGGACGCACTTTGTCCAATACTTCTTCACCCCAGTTTGGTTGACATTTTTGTTCACACTAATTACAGAGAAGAACCCTATGCTCCAGCAGGGTTAATCCTAAATATAAACCTTTACACATAAGACATTGCAAAGTATATTCTAATACCTTATATTATATACAGGAATGTTGCCCACATACACTCTATTTAAAATATAGATATTTTGCATAATGCTACAACGTGTGTATATATATATATATATATATATATATTTATTCAAAATATTACATAATTTACTTGTATAATGCAAATACAATAATGTAAACATTCCATATTATTAATAATTACATTTACATACATAAGATTAAATAAGTAACCTTGTGGTTCTTTGGATAAGATGGCCATAGTATTTCTACTTAAAATAAGAACCTTCCATAGAAGTTAAATATGAGCTAGAAACCTGGCTGAAGCAATTTTTTCTGAATTTAATCTCTTTCTCTCTCACTATATATCTATAAAATCCTAAGGTATTTTTTTATATTTTAAATGCTAATTAAATGTAATTTAAGATCATTAAACTTTTGTTCTGAATTTGATCTTTTTCATGCATAATGACTGATATATATTCATTAACAATTTAGAATTTTTGTAATCTTATTGTTTAACAGGGAACAATTTTTGGCATTTCATTCAAAAAGTTATACATACTAATTTAGAAGCAGTTAATATATAGCATTTTCTTCAGCATATTTTATAGGGTTTACAATTGGCATTTATAATAATACTGATGACATTATAGAAAATATCCTGCAAGTAAAAGCAAAATAGTTATGGAAATAAGATTTCATCATTTATGTTAATGCAACCAATAATTGTGCATGTTTGTACAAAATTCTGCACACACATACAAATATATTCCAAACTCCCCCTTCCTGGATTTCGCTTTTCTTGTGTGAAAATTTAATGAAAAATAACATGAAAAGCTCAAAGTATTTACTTTTTTTCAAAGAAGTGTTTCTAATGTCTGTAGGATTTTGAAAATGATAAACTTGTCATAACATTCTCTGCATTTTTTCAGGAGGGCACATAGTTATCTACACTTTTGCTCATGACTAGAATATTCACATGGTATTAAAGCTCTCAGAGCCTGTATGCACTGAGGGAAAGAGATTAATGTTAGATTTGAGCTGAATCCTTGAGTATCCACACAGAAAAGGATACCCCCCCCCCCCCAAATTTTTTTTTGTGGATGCATCATAAGTTGTAGAAAACATAATAGGTATTCATAAATCAACTTATATATGTGTGTGTAAAGTCTCCAGTGTATTTAATCTTTAGTTTTCAAAAACGAGCGTGGGGAACTTTTGCATACACTTGTATGTAAAACTAAACAACTTTACTGATTATGAAGTATATGCAATTTATCAAACTTAAATAGTTTTTTTTATCATTGATATTTGGCTCATTATGACTAATGTTTATAGTGAATCAAAAAAAATTATCTGAGGACACAAAATAATGATTCAAACGCTTACTGTGTCCATTTGGACATCACAAAAGAAATTATATAAATATTAGTAATTTTTTGATATAGATTATTTTCCTTATTTACGTGATAAGTATGTTCACCATTTTTATTTTGAAGAAGACATGAGTCACCCCCACAAGAAAATTATAAGGAATTTCATAAATAATATTTGAGAAATTAAAATCTTACAATTGTTAAAAAAATATAAAAGTTGAGCTTTGAACCCAAGCTTATTTTATTTCTAAATGTTTTGGCCTTGCAGAAAAAAAATGATTGACTTTGGGAAATCATCAAATTGATACTCCCAAAAAATACATAATTTTTTTTTTAAATCTAAGAAGAAACTATGTATTATAAAAGAAAAAAAAAATGTAAATTATTCATAGTCCCCCCCCCCCCCCAACCAGCCGCAATTAATTTTTAAAAAAAAAGCAAGGAAAGTTAACTCCTTGTACCTGAGCTTTCGGATAAGAGTTATGTCCCTTAGACTTCGAAATAATTCCAGCAGAAATGGAGTTGTGTAAATTTTGATTGCTTAATTATTGGAATTGAGTAGGAAGTTTTTTTTTCTGATCCTCAGGTACCATGGGTTACATTCTAGTATGTATTTATTATGTATATACATATTTTTTGTATATTTGGAAAACTATCGACAGATTGCTAATTACGTTGTTTTTGTTGTTGCTGTGGGTGGAGCTATGCATGCATGCATGCATGTATGTATAGTGTGCTGAGGCATTGTTGGGAGTCACAGTAGAGTCTGATTCTAAAAAAAAAACAACAACAACATAGACCCTCCTCTTAATGTTTCCCCACCACACCTATTTTCATTATTTTCCTTTTACAGATTTTAGCAAATTTTGTTATTTTCTTGTCTTAATTTTGATTTACAAATGACCTTTTTAAATTTTTAAAAATTAAAATGGAAAATGCTGTTCTTAAAGAAAAACAAAATAAACGCAAATGCAAGTATAAATTTTTGTTATTGATTTAAGTGCCAGTTTCTTTGTTTTCTTATTTTGGGGAAAAAATAGATTGAGTTAAAGTAATTTCCTTTATTAAGATTGGACACTGTTTGACAAAATTCTTGGTCTTTACTATGGAATTGTTTTTTTATACTATGCTATTAACCAAATTTATACTGAACAGAGTGTATCTTAACTGCATACTTCTTAACAAGAAGTTATCAGTCATATTGTTCCCACACATATGGAGAGTAATTACATTGTTTGGGTTGAAGATAATTAAAAGAAAACTGATTATCAGGGTTGTGAAAGTGAGTTGTTACAAATTATGTAGTTATATCATGGGCAAGATTTTATATCTCAAAACTGTCAGTCATTCAAATATAAACTTATTATAAAAATATTACTATAAATATTGCTCTACTAAGTATCGAGCATTCTTCAAAAAGTAAATTACTATGAACAGTGGACAGTTAACCCATTTATACTACTAAGATATATAACAGCAAATTTTAACAGTACGGAAACATTTTATTAATGTCAGCATTTGAATTTAGTTTACTTGCATAAATAAAATGGCTGTCTAGTAGAGGAAAGATTTGATTTTTAAGTGGAGAATTTGGCAACTCTTAGTACCCAATTTACATTACATATTATATATTGAACATCACAAAAGAGATTGTTGCTGATATATCAGTGATTAGAAATATAATTAAAAGAAATAATTCTTAGTCAAAATCAATCCCCCCACTGCATTTTTTGTTTTGTTTGGCAACAATTGTTCAAATGACTGCAATTTAAAGAATATATTCATGCCTAGTTGCCAGTCATTTTGAGTATTATTGCCTTTGTTAGATAAACAATGGGGACAAGTTCATGCAAGTTGTTAACCTAAAAAAAAAAAACAGAAAATTTTTTATACTTTTATATCTAAACTTATGGTATTTCTTTTTAAACTCATAATGAATGCAAAATAAAAATTTAAATTGTATTTTCAAAGATTAAATTAAACTGAGCAATATATATATATGAAGGTAATCAGTATTTGAATTTTGTCAATAATTCAGTAAAAAATTAACATTAAAAATTCACTTGTTTACTAACTGAATATTGAATATATTATTAACTCTCTTATGTGTGTTTTATACTTATCCCAATCTTGATAAAATCATGGTCTGCTATGACTGTCATCAGAAAATAAGGCGTTCTGAACTTAAGGAGAGATGACACATTTTGTGAAGACTTCCCCACCCCCCCACAAAAAAAGTTTAAATTACTTAAAAGTAATATAATTTGAAATTATTTCTTTTTTTTTTTATTATATATAATCATTTTATTTATATATGTATTGATTATTCTTTTTCCACAGTTATTGTGATTTTTCTACACCTAACCTGAAGATTGTTTGTCTTATTTAACTTTGTTGTTGCTTACTTAGTTATATTTATCAACTTTGTCTTTTTTACTATCATCTAGTTTTCATCAATTGATATTTTAGGTGGTGTTATAAATAATCTTTATTTTATGCTTAAATCTCAATCTATATTTTTATCTTTTTTTCAGTTACCAAACTTTTCTCTATTTGTGTTTGTTAATTTAATGTTATTTATTTATTTATATATATATATGAGCTTAAAGCAAGTAATGAATGTACACTACTGGCCATAATTATTAGGCCACCTCAATTTCTTAAAAAAAAAAAAAAAAACTATGTATTTCATAGTATTTTTAGTATTTATTGCCAAATGAAAATAGAATGGTTTCTTTTGTTATTATTAGTTTGCAAAATTTTACAAGGCATGAAAGCAAAGATGAATTCATCCGATTCACCCTTAATTGTCTTCATTCTTTCATTGATGAAACTGTAATATAGATAATTATTAAATATTTATAAATTCATTTGATGCACATGTTATTGTGCAATATTAAGAAAAGAACCATTCTATTTTCATTTACAATTATTCACTTGGCAATAAATACTAAAAAATAGTATGAAATACATCATTTTTTTTTTAAACAGTGGGGTGGCCTAATAATTATGGCCGGTAGAGTAAATATATGTACAAAAGCTGTCATAGCTGGTAGTGGGGACAAACTTCTATTGTCAGTAAATGTTCCATGGCATGCATCTGAAATAATAACAAAGTAAAATTCAGTTACAATCAACTGACACTTCATAACCAGCTTCTGCCTTGTGGTCAGATTCAAACAGGGAAAAAGGCTATAAGAGTAAGTTAGTATTGTCAAGAGAGAGGCCACATGGTCTGGACAGTGTACTGCCTTTATGTTATTTAATATCTTAAATTAAAGCATGCCTGGGCTAGCAACCTCACATGCCGATCAACCTTTAGGTTCAGACACTTAAAATAATAAATACCCCCAAGGGATCCTGAGAGGGAGGGGGAGAGAATGAGATCTCTACTAGGACAGACTATAGTGGCAATAGAAGGCTGACAAGAGAATTCGACACTTACGGTAGGTGCAGGGCATTGTATTTAAGGAAACAGTCTTTAAAGTATCTGCTCCTTTGGTCGGTCAGTAGTTTTGAGACAGCATAAGATAAGATAAGATAAGATAAGATGAGAGGGAAGGGAGGCTAGGATAGTAAGCTCCTTGACATGGTCAAGGGGGATACTAATTACACTCCTCTCTCTTTAGTCAGTCCATGTGGGTCTGTCTGTCTGTCTGGCGATGCTTTCTGTATCGCTTTTTTATATCTTCTTTTTGAATCGCAGCAGATCATTTGGGAATTCATATCCGTATTTGATTCTGGGCTTCCTATTGGCCGATAAATAAAATTCGTGTAGGCTCACGAACTGGAAATTTAATATTAATTAATTTTTAGCTTTCAACTGGAACATCTGTGCAAACCCAGATGCGCACCGACGAGTTTTGGTCATTTGCTTTCTGGTCATTAAAGTGCAAACATCAGGTCCATCGCTTTTGCTCGGTTGGTATCACCACAAGACCAACCGGAGTCAAACCAAGCCACACTCTCACGGACAATGATCATGGCATGCTCTTGTAGGAAAGAATGCAAGAATATACGCGGCCTAAAAATCCATCAACCCAAAATGAAATGTCAAATGGAAACTAGCCAGAAGCAGCGCACAGAAACTCTTTCTGGTGAGATGCAAGAAATACAGGGCCGGAAAGCTAACCACAGCCCAGTTCTTCCAAGCAGCAGCACACGTTTCCACCGAATTACCATCTGAGACATTTTGGGGAAAGATCAAGTGGCTTGTGGTCAGTGATAAAAAAAAGCTTGGCATGACTGACTCGGACATCAGTGAGATACTGAAGTTAATTTCAAAGGACTCGGTGGATACATGTTTAAGAACTATGGCGAAAATCATAGTCAGTTACGCTTCCGATCAGAGGAAAAGGAAACAAGAGAAAAAAAACTGTAGAAAATCGAAGGGTAAATAAAATCAAACAATGCAGAGTGGAATTAAAGGCCATCATGAAAGCAAAACCGGAAGAAAAGGGACCGTTGCAAGAGCTCTGTGACTCCATCCATACCAAGCTGAATGGCACAGGAATAAGAGAAAGGAAAGGGCATGTAAATGACTAGCTTTTGTCTCCAATTCATACGGTTTCACTAAAATATTATTAGGCGATAAACGTAATGGAAGACTAACATCGACTCCAGACAAAATAAATGACTTCCTTAAAGAGACATTGTGTGACCCAAATAAGTTAATACAGTTGGGAGAAAACTCATCTCTAATAAGTCCGAACCTGCCTACATACCCTTTTGGCTTAAGAGAACCATGGTGGAAAGAGATACAGACGATATTAAAAACAGCCAGATCGGGATCAGCCCTGGAACCTAATGGAGTCTCTTACACTGTTTATAAATATTGCCCAACACTGCTACGTATGTTATGAAGGTTACTAATAATTGTCTGGAGAAGAGGGAAGATAGCTACTCAATGGAGATATGCAGAAGGCATATGGATCCCTAAAAAGGAGGGAGCAAGTACAGTAAATCAATTTAGGTACATCTCCCTATTGAATGTCAAAGGGGAAATACTTTATAGTATTTTCAACCAACGTTTAACAGATTTCCTCTTAAATAATAAATACATCAACACCTCTGTGCAAAAAAGGAGGTGTTCCAGGCATACCGGGGTGCATGGAACACACAGGTGTCATTACACAGCTGCTAAAAGACGTGAAAGCACACAAGGGTGACACGGCTTTCTTGTGGCTGGATCTTAAGAACGCCTATGGCTCAATCCCACATAAGTTGGTAGAAGAATCCTTAAAATGCCATCATGTTCCCGCCAAAATTATAGAGACCATAGTGGACTATTATAATAATTTCAAAATGAGAACAGCTGCAGGAAACATAATATTTGCATGGCATAGATTGGAAAGAGGCATTATAACAGGCTGCACCACCTCAGCTACCCTTTTTTCCTTAGCCATGAACATGCTCATAAAAGCTGTGGAAATAGAATGCAGAGGTCCTTTAATAAGATCTGGGCAACAGCAACTTCTAATGATAGCATACATGGACGATATGACCATTACATCCTCGTCGCTGATTGGCGTGAGGTGGCTACTAAAAGGTTTAGAGAAACTTATTTTATAGGTGAAGATGAATTTCAACGTTGCCAAATTAAGGTCACTCATGTTAAAAAAAAAGGAAAAACATCTGAGAAGGATCATTTTAAATTGTCCGGCGACTTTATCCCGATAAAGCAAAACCCAATCAAGAATTTGGGTAAGTGTTTTGACAATATCCTGAAGGACTATCATAATCTAGGAAACAAAGGACATTTTTAGGAGTATGGTTAGACAAATCTGGCTTACCTGGTCGATACAAGGCATGGATTTATCAGCATGTTATCCTGCTCAAGATCTTGTGGCCATTGTCCATTTATGAGTTCACTACTTTTGCCATAAAACTGATAGAAAAGAAGATTAATGCTTGTTTACGAAGATGACTAGGTCTACGAAAGAGTCTTAGCAGTGCTGCCCTTTACGGTAATTCCAATATTCTTCAACTCCCATTTAAAAGCCTTATAGAAGAATATAAAGTTGCTAAGTGTGAACGGTATTACAATATAAGTTCTCCAAGGATCCAAAAGTGTCAGGAGCAAATATTGAAGTCTACACTGGGAGGGAATGAAATGCGCTAAAGGAATTGAAATTGGCAGAAGAGCGTTTTTGTTGTGAAAAAGTAGTATTGGAAACTGTTGCCACTGGTCATGCAGGGCTGGTTGTTTTCCCCCACAGTTAGAATTGACAAAGCCATAGGCAAAGAAAAACATTGACTCTTACTGGACGAAATTTGTGCAGGTGAAGAAGAAATGAGAGTAGCAAAGATGATTGGTTAAAACAACAAGGAGTGTGGACAAAATGGGAAACAATGATTCATAGGAAAGTTCGATCTTCTCCCAAGTTCAGTTAACCTAAAACTATTGTCTAAATCGGAATCGCCCTTATATTCCTTATGCGGTCAATTAGGGTCATTAAAACATACTAAGTAGCTGCAAATCAGTGCTGGCTGATGGTAGATACAGATGGCGCCATGAACAAATATTAAAAGACATAGCAGAAATCGTTAATACAGCCATCTGTACAAAAACATTTAATTCAATCTGTACAAAAACATTTAATTCAAACAGGAATATTATTAATTTTATTAAAGCTGGTGAGAAACTGAACCCCCCCCAAAAATACTTGCACCTAATTGTCTGTTGTGTGCAACAGACTAGGAATTTAGAATAGATATAAGCAAAAGATTAAAGTTCCTAGATCGCATCTTCAAGACCCTATTGTGACCAGACTCAGTCCTCTTTTCAAATAAGTTAAAGAAAATCATTATGTGGGAATTAACAGTATGTTAAGAGGACAATGCAGAAGAAGCGAATGAACGAAAAAACTAAAATACAATGAATTACTAGAAAATTGTAGGAACAATGAATGGAAGGCAAGCTGCAAACCAATTGAAGTAGACAAGGGGTTTTGTAGCAAAATCCCTAGTCAGCGCCCTAACAGATATTGGGGTAATGGGTACAAAAAGATGAAAGGCTATTGAAACTATTACTGAGACTGCATAAAAAAAAACAGCTAAATGGTTATGGCTAAAATGAGTTTGAGAAAGACGTTTTTTGTTTTTTTTAAAACTTGTAATTATTCTATGCAGTGTAGTTTTATAAATCTTTAATTGTATATATGTCACTGCTTTTTAATAATTATAAATACATATTTACTAACCAAATTTGGCATAGTCTAACTAATCTATTTTATCTTTAGTCATTATTTTACTTTCATTTATTTATTTTAATCTCACTTGTTGTTTAAATGTTGGTAGGGGCACATTGAATATTAACTGTAATTTCCAATTTTTTTTTTTTTGATAGTGTTTCCCACCATTTTTGTTCTTTTTTTTAACGCTCAAAATCTCAATTTAATTTATTTGTTAATTTTAAGCGTTAATTGTACCACGTTAATAGATATATTTAATCATTTTTTTTTTTTTAAGTTTACTTGTTTAACATGTTTTAAACGATATTTATTTTGGTTTTAACACGCTGCAATTTTTATTTTAATCTTAAAAATATAAATTTCATATTTTAATTTTCTTTCTTCTACTAACAGTAATTATCAGTTGGGAGGTAAACTTGTAAAAAGGGAAAAACAAAAAAAAGAAAAATCAGAAAACACATAATTGCCTTACGAGTATTCACATCAAAGAAAAAGTAAAAATCCCCTGTAATCACCTTACAAAGAGCTCACACCATCGCAATTGGCTGTTGGTCAACTTCCAATCAAATGTGCGACAGAGGGGTATGGGTTGCCTATACAAGTCAGTGTCTGCAGGCTGTTTATCTCAAAATGGGGGGGGGGCATCAGAGACTGATCAGCTCTGATGGAGTCGACTTGGTTGATCTAATTCAGGAAATCACTGACAATTCCCTCCAGTGCGACTAAAAAAAAATGCATATTCAAAGTAATGCATGCCTCTTAGAAAATAATTAAAATAATCAGATGGAGTATGAAGAAGTTATGACCTTTTAAGTGCAGTCAAGAAAATGCAATCTTTTCCGTGAGGATAAGATAAAGAATGAAAATATTTTGGTGAATTTTGTTATTGAAAGTTACTTTCATTGATTATATCAGTTTAATTGGACTGTTCTTGTTTTTTAATCCTGAAATTGCAGCTATTGTACACTTAAAATCTTTACATTCCAATGTTTTAGTAAACAGGGTGACATTTAACAGCAGTTTTATTTTGGGAACCTCAAAAAAACAAAAAGGCATATTTTAGATGAAAAGTAATTATAACAACTATTATGGGATGGAAGTTGTATTATTTGCATACACATTTATTATACTAAATATAGCAACTATTATGAAAAAGAGATTGTATTATTTTGTAAATCTAAGTTAGCAAGACTATTCATCCTTCACTTATTGTTGCTACCTGCAGCCTTCCTCGGGTTTACAATATATACGCCCCCATCTATTTGTTTTCCAATATTGTGGAAGGTGAGAGGGAAGTCCTCTTTCCTTACAAAATGTGAGAAGAAAAAATATAAGATCAATAGTCTAAATAACATTTCAAATAATGTATGTCTGAAATGTTTATTTTAAAAACAAATGTGCTCAAAATGTGAGAGTATGAAAAAATGTTTTGGTAGCTAATCTTGACAATATCCTATTTCTGTGTTAATCAGTATGTATCTTGCAGAACATAGAACATAGAACATGACCAAGGTTACTTTTAGGAAAAGAGGCTGATTTCAAAAGCAAGTAATGCTCCTTATTTAGTAAATATATTTAGGGACAAGGGTCTGTAAATATGTTCCTGAAAGGGGTAAAAAAAGGACGTTTGCCATGTTGCAATGATCATACTAATTTCAAAGCGCCGCTTAGATGTGGTACAAGGATCGAACTCAGTTGTAACTGGTCTAGCGAGACAAACTACACAGAGGTGGCCCATCCTTTTCAAAGCATAGATTCATGATTTCTAAAGCAAAAAATAAATTTTAAATTGTTTTGTAAATGTCATTTCTTTGAAAAGATTTTCAGGTGATAGCATGCATTTCAGGCAAAATAACTTTTCTGTAGTTTCTTTCTAACTCTTTCATGTAAACCAGATGTTCCCCAACATGGAAGCTTTTCAGAGCCTCTTCCTGAAATCATGAAAAGAAAGAAGGGTTAGTTATGTGCTGTCAAGAAAGTGTGAAAAGTTATAGATGGCTTTTTCTTCAAATTTTTTGTAAGTAAAAATTCAGAAGACTAACTTTATGATTAAATGTGAATGATAAACTCACTGGTTGAAACTTAAAGGCAATAAATAACCTTGAAGCTTACAGCTGCCTTTTCAAGCCGATTATTTCCCCTTAGCATCCACACTCATCTACATAATCGGCTGATTACGTTCTTAGATAATTTTGTTGCACTTCTGCTTTGGCCGGTGTGCCCTGGTCCAGGGAATTCTGAACTGAACCCTTTATTTAATCTGTTGGGGCAACCTATCTAAGTTTTAGTTCTAATCAGTAGAAACAGGGACAGCAATAACTGAGTTCAAGTACACACTACCCAGCCCAGGGATTGAACCCACAATTATTATGTCATCAAATTCAGACAGAATAAGATATTCGCAACTGCAAATTTTGAATTCAATATTGAAACAGAAATTCTTTCAAGATCTACAATTGGAATCCCATTTATGGATTCCGCTTTGCCAGGTCCACGGCTGACCTGCTAACAACCGTAACGGAGTACATGCTACAGGCCCTTGATGAGTCTGACATCTCCAAGGCTTTCGACAGGGTTTGGCACTCTGGCCTCCTATGCAAACTACGCGGTTATGGTATTACCGGTCGCCTGCTTGACCTAATCCAATCTTTCTTAAATAACCGCAAAATGAAGGTCGTTCTGAATGGGCGTGCCTCTTCGTCCTACAGCACAAATGCTGGTGTCCCACAGGGCTCTATCCTGGGCCCGACGCTCTTCCTTATTTTCATCAACAACCTCCCAGATGAGATCTAGTCCCAAGTAGGCATCTACGCAGATGACACTACAATATACTCCTGCACCAGTAAGAAACCTGTCCTGGTGGACAGACATAATCTCGCTGCTGACCTTGAGCGGGATCTACATTCTGTGGTGAACTGGGGCAAGAAGTGGCTTGTCAACTTCAATTCATCTAAGACCAAGCTGTTGTCTGTCAACCATTACAGGCAACCTCTCCTGCCTCCCATAAGCATGGACCAAGTGATTCTCCCTGAGAGTAATACACTACGCCTCCTCGGACTTACCCTGTTCTCAGACCTCAAATGGAACCACTATATTGAATCCATAGCAAAATCTACTGCTAAGAAGGTTGGGTTACTATGTCGATCCAGGATGTTTTTTCCACCTGAATCCATCCTGCATATATACAAGTCAACCATCCGTCCATGCATGGAGTACTGCTGCCATTTATGGTCAGGTGCCCCTGCCGTTCTCCTCAGTGTTCTTGACAGGCTCCAGAGGAGAGTCTGTAATGTGATAGGTACTGATCTGGCAGCTCGACTGCAGCCACTTCCCCATCGTCGAAATGTGGCCTCCCTTTGTCTGTTCTATAAATACTTTCATGGCTTCAGCTCAGACGAACTTAAGTCAGATGCCTCCTCAACAGGTGTTTACTCGTGCAACCAGACTGGCAACTGGGTCCCACCCATTCACAGTCAGGTTAGCCAAATGCAGATGACAATTCTACTCCCGCAGCTTCTTCTCCCGCACTTCTCGCCTGTGGAACTCGCTCCCGTATTCTTGCTTTCCTGACGGCTACAACCTCCAGAAATTTAAATGCAAAGTCAATACTCATCTACTAACCACTGGACTCTAGCTCTCTCCCCACCCCTGTATAACCTTCCCTTTCTCTCCACCTATGTATCTGTCATCGCACCTGCTTTCTCAGCTTTCTATTGTTCCTTTCTAACTAGTTTGTACTCCTCACTCTTTTCTAATTAATCTTTTTACATTTATGTAGCCCCCTGCACATCAGTGGCATTTCCGCCTTGCTCAGGGTGAAATGATTAAAAAAAAAAACGAAAACAATATTTTAATATAGTCTGCACGATCTTATACTGATTCATTATATTCTACTGAATTTTGGTGAAAATACTTTCATCATAGACTTAAAGCAAACATTTCTTTTTCCCATGTAAAGAAAAATAAATCACATCTGAGTTATTTTTGTTTTAGCTTTGTTGCCTAAATACACTTTATATCTTAATTGATCACATGACTTGTGTTAGCAAAAATAAAAATTCAAATCTTGTTTTCATATGTGAGAAGATGAAATGTGCACAAGGAATAAAATCACAGTAAGTTCAAATGTGGCAAATATTAAGTTTATTTCTCTTGCTACATTTTTTTGAATTGTATGAATTTTAATTCTAATTATTATAGGGTTGTTTGCAAATTCTGCCCCACTCCAAAGACTTACCTTGAGGAAAATATTGAGGTCTTTTTGCTGTGTATGCAGAGCAATTTCAGTTTGCAGGTAACGCAGAATAGCCACACACAAATATACTTGGTAGTCTGGACCAAGCACGCAGCATATGCAAATGTAGTGGACAATGTCCAGCCAGTTAAAGTAGTTCCAGAAACCTTGCAGGAGCCACTGTTGACAGACCTGAAAAAAAAAAAAGATTTAAAATTTTGGCTGAGACAGACAGTCTGGTTAAGTCTTTCACAAGATATCTTACCAAGTTCATGGTGATAACTTAATGAAACCACTCCCTCATAATTACCTTACCTGTCAAAAACAATAAGAGGAAAATGCTATAAGATTTTAAAATTTACTCATGACAAATGTAATCCTATTTGTTATATGCTTGGTGAAATGTGTAATATTATTGATAATCTAATAGTTTCATGTATGAAAGAAAAAGAGATCAAAGGACACCAGATGTGAATTCATTTAGTAATTTACTAAATAAATATATGAAATAAAACCAAACATAGAAATCACCAAAATGAAAAAAAAAAAAAAAGAAAATCACTGTGTCCCCCTTTGTAATACCGACTAGTGGTTCAAAATGAGCTCATCTGGTTCCCTGGAAGATATGAGTTCAGTTCCTGGTTTGGGTAGTATAGAAATATATGCTAATTTAATGAAGTAGCAGATTGATAGCCTAAAGAATCTGAAAAATCTGGTAAAAATCCTAACAATTCCTATCTCAAAAATTCAGGTAAAATAAGCCTAGTATAATTTTAAATTAAGTAAATTGTATATTTATCGTGTGACTATTTTAGTTGATATGATTGTGGGGAAGGGGAGACAAAACAACACAATTGCCATTAAGAGAGATGATTCATGAGGCATCAAAACACAGTCATTTGAAATAGAAAAATAGTTTTCCTGTGTAAATGAAATTTTTGAAGTAGTTTTAACCTTTACTGGGAACAAAGAGCCTGTATGGCGATAGAGAATCAACTTGGTGAATACAGAAATAAAGAGTATGACAAGGATACATTTTCTCACCAGATTTAGGTAACTTGTATAGCAAACTGATCCTGGGAGATCAGGAAGACAACAGGATTTACTATTGACTGCCTAGAAAATTTTACACTCACAGAACACTGAAGACAAGAGAAATAGCATGTGTGTAAAATGATAAAGTGGGAAATTACTTAGAACAACAAAAGACAGATTGTGAGGAGACATGATTGGCCACGCTCTGAAAGGATATACACTCCTGATCAAAAATTTAAGACCACTTAAAAATCTTTAAAAAGAAATTTTTTTTTACAGATAGATTTTAAACTCCTACCACTTAAGGTTACCAATACTACAATCTAAAAGGTTATGGAAACAAAAAGCTACATTCTAAACATTTTATTTAGAGATTTACATTTTTATAAAATGAGGCTTTTTACACATGATCAAAATTATAAGACCAGGGGTATAAATTGTTAGATCTATGGTAATTCCAATGTTTTTAGTTCAGTTAGAGATTAGCAATCACTGCGTAAAGGTGTTACCATGCCTAAAGCAAGCAAACTTACTAAAGTTGAGCGTTCTCGAATTCTAGAATTCCATAAGCAAGGTTTGTCACAGTGGGCGATCACAGCTAAGGTAAATCGCAGTAAAACTGATTTGCAACTTTCTAAAGAACAGTGAGAATTATGGAAAAGCAAAATCCTCTGGTAGGCCCCAAACAATTTCTCCTGCATTGAGTAATAGAATAAGACAGGTTGTTATGAAAGAGGGGGGACTTTCTTCTAGTCAAATTAAGGCAGTCACAGATGCTGATTGCAGTCCCGTAACCATCAGACGACACTTACGACAAAAATAAAAAAAATAAAAAATAAAAATCGTAAACAAATTCCTTGTCTGCTTCCACGTCACAAGGTGGACTGCTTAACCCTCTAGGGCCATTCGTATCATATTTGATACAGTATTTCCCTATAAGGAAACATTTGGTATTCATTGAGTGAGCAGTCAGTACTGCTTTCATTTGAAATTTATAAAATATTTCTCTTAAAAAATTTTTCAGGAAAATATTTCTTTCAAGGCTTGTTTTCATACTGTATCAAATATGATACGAATGGCCCTAGAGGGTTAAAGTTTTTTTGTGAATACCAAACATGGGATGTTGAGAAGTGGAAGAAAGTCCTGTTTTCTGATGAGAAAAAATTCAATCTAGATGGTCCTGATGGCTTCCAACAATATTGGCATAACAAAAACATACCTCCTGAAATTTTCTCCACACATCATAGTAGTGGAGGGTCCCTAATGGTATACGGGTGCCTTTTCTTACAGAGGGACGATGGAGCTCCAGGTGGTGCAGGGTTGTCAAACAGCGGCTGGTTATGTTAGCATGCTACAAAAAGCATCATTGATGATGGAGGGCCATCGTTTGTGTGTGGATGGATGGTTATTCCAACAGAATAACGCTGCAAGACGGACCTTGACCTTTCTACAAGAAAATGGGGTCCATCTCTTGGGACATCCTGCATGCTCACCAGACTTGAACCTAATTGAAAATGTTTGAGGATGGATGACAAGAGATGTTTATCGAAATGGCAAACAATATTCAACAAAAAATGAACTTCGTGAAGCCATCCTCAGAAGCTGGAGCAACTTCCCCCGCACCTTAATGGAAACGCTTATTTCTAGCATGCCTGACAGAATTTTTGAAGTCATAAAAAACAGTGGAGGTAGAACTCATTATTAAATTTGGTTGTTGAATGTTTTCATACACTTTTTGTTCAATTTCGTAGAATTTTTGTCTCTGGTCTTATAATTTTGATCATGTGTAAATCGCCTCATTTTATAAAAATGTAAATTTCTAAATAAAATGTTTGGAATATAGCTTTTTGTTTCCATAACCTTTTAGATTGTAGTATTGGTAACTGTAAGTGGGAGGAGTTTAAAATCTATCCATAAAAAAAATATTTCTTTTTAAAGATTTTTAAGTGGTTTTAAAATTTTGATCAGGAGTGTATAGCAGAACTTTTCAATGAATAAATTTTTTTCTTTATTAAAATAAATCTTGTAGATATGTAGTAAAGTTGGTTTTAGATAAGTTCATAATTCACATAACATAAAATCTATTTATATACAAATTATTAAATTACATTTTTTTTCCTCATTTTTAAAGAATGGGATCAAGTGTTCAAAGTTGATAAAAATAAAAAACGGAAATTTACTTTTCTTTATCTTAAATTTATTTTAATCCCAAAATATATCATGACCATTGTGCATTTTTAGTTTGTTAGTCTAGAAAATAACAGAATCTGAGTGATGGAGAAATCAAATGGGCAGTAACAAAAAGTCAAACATAGTTTCAATATTTTTCCTTCTACTGTCAGAATTTTGCTGTCACTAAATCTGTAATCATTTGATGTCAGTATTAAGTTTTCACGTATTTGATAAACTGTACTCATTATATCATGGGTACAGAAACAGAATCGGTGTGAACATTGTTGATTCACGTTTATTTATAAATCAAGGCGTGGAGAATAGACTGATCAAAACCAATCTCCAAGGACAACAAAAATGTTACTTCTGCTTCTAACAAATCTAAATTCTGTTGCTCACATAATTTAAAAAGAAAATTCTTTTTCAGAATCAATCAAGTTCAAATTTGACGCCATGTACCCAAAAAGAATAAAAACTGAAGAAATTAGTGTTGCTTCAAACGGCAACAAACAAATGTTGTATGCAATGAATGTTCTTATAACGAATCTATATTGGATTTTATTTAGATTACCGAGTACACATGCATCTGAAGAAGGCCAGAGTAAAATGTCTGCAAAAATTTTAAAAACATAATTCCGTCCTCATTGAACATTCCATAAAAATTAGGCCTTTTCTGAATAAATCATTATTACAAGAAATATTTCTGAAATAAACATTCTTAATGACATGATAGAGAGTTTCATTCTTTCAAGTCATTTTCTGAAACTTTTAATGGATTATTTTCACTAGTAACATTATTTTTATCTTTTTTGATGTGTGCATTCTATAGAAATCTAAAGAAATTGCTTTTTAAAAAGTGGATGCTAAGAAGACTTACATGAAAACTTTAGTATTTCAGAAAGAATAAATATAAAAAATACTGAATATCACATCTGATGAAGGTTAGAGAAGGAACCAGCTGAAATGTGTTCAAACAAAAATGTTACCAGTTTGTGTAATTAGTGAAATAATAATCTTTTTCAAAGCATATGTTAACAGCTAGCTTACAGTTGTTGGTTGTTAAAGATTAAATTAATTAAATGTAGAATTAATTTAATAATGCAGGTTGGTTAATGATTCTTTTTGATTCTATTAAACTGGCAATAAAGCATGAATTCATTAATGTTCTAATATCCTTAATAGTCTCAAGACATAAATGTTTTACTGACCTGAGCTGCTGAGAATCCAGACATCCTGAAAGCTGAAGCTACAAGGGGCAGTTCCATCTGCAGAATTAAGTCAACCAGGTAAGATGTTGTTGAGTAGAGGATGGGGATGCTACTCAATTTTTGGCTTGGAAGCAGAGGTGTCTGTTGACAAAATAGTCATTCAGTTATAACAAAACGGTTTACAAGTAGGAATATCAGAATCAGTTGTGATTTCAAATTTTTTTAAAATTAAAAATGAATGTCCTATGAAGAGGTCAGTCAGTTGAGTGCCATATGGGATACATGCTTGTGGGATCATGTCTCAAAAGGGACATGGCTGGCTGGCTGGGCAGAAGATTATCCTGCAGTAGGTTGCCATTACATTCTGCAGTAGACTTGTTGCCAGCCAAGGCTATAGAACCAAATCTGTCCTGTTATTTAACCAATACCTGGAGGGAAGAAACAGATTAATACCTTTCTAAAGGGTATTTGTGCATAAGTGAATGCAAGGAATTCAACTGGAAATTTATCGTTCCAAGCCGATATTCACTGCATCACAATGCACATATGTACCTTAAAACTCACACACTGAAAATACTTTGTATCTTTGTGGCTCACTTGATTTATTATTTATATATAGACTAATGTCCTTACTTTGTTGCTGTTATCTTTATTTCGGTCAATTGTGCCTTCTAGCCTTCATTAGGTAGCTTGTCAATCTCGGTAACCTTTAGGCAATTTCAAACTGAACCCTTTATTTAATCTTCAGGATTGGTTGTAGTAGTCTGCTGATGATGACATGGAATATTTTGTCTAGTTCTTAGTAATGATCAGTTATTGCTTAATTTTGAGAACAAATTAAAGAACAGAGTAGGAATAGCCAAAAGTCCCATCATAGTCTAATAAGAGCAGTTTTCCATAATAGCAATTGGCAGTTAAGTGCCTCTGAGGAATCAGTGCTACACAAGGGTCTCAACTTAAACATCAGACATATCCTGATATTATAGCTTCAGTTGATGTAGTTATCTTAAAGATTCCCGACCAAAGCATAAGAAGATTACTTAAGATGCAAAGTAGGACAAGAATGAGAAAAGGCCAAGCTGCCCAAGTCAGGCATAACAAAGGGATAAAATTTACCATTAGAGTGACACTCGTACTGCCAGCTGACAAAGACAATGCCACAGTGATGATGGACAAATTGGAATACTCTGGGAAACTGGCAAGCCAATTTGGGGATGGTGCTGAAATGGATCTGATCCTAAAATCCAAAAAGAAGTACTTCACTAAATATAGACAGCTGACTCAATGTTTTACGAAGCTGCTACATATGTACAACCTTCCCAAAATTCTCTAAATTTGTATTCCATTGAGGCCTATAGTCAGCTGCAGAGGCTTGGCCTCACACCCACTGGGCAGATATCTTGGCAGTTATAGTCAACACACTAACAGAGAAGTCCACATATGTTAAGATCTCATGATATTTTGTGAAATTGTTTGGAAGGGCTATAATAATCAGATGGTAAGTACAGATGTTGTGCATCTATTTTACCGGCAATTCCTATAGCTGAGGCATTGATGGTTGTTTTGACATTGATTGGAATTTGACACTTTTCTTGAGGAATGTACTAACATTCCAGTAGATAACCCGATGGTAATGTTGACATTCTGTGGACAGACAACATTCTTCCAACTCAACTTACATCAGGAGAAGAAAGGCTTGGCTATGGGTTATGTGATGTATTAACAATTATTACTGAAAGAGAGCGTCAAGCTTTATATTAGAATGGCAAAGCTTGAACTATAGCTTTAGATATCTTGGTGTTTGGTATACTGATCTTCAGATGCTGAAAGGCTATGTCTCAGACCGAACATTTTATTTTTCTTAAATCCTATAATGAAAATAATAATAATGTTGAACAGTCACTCTTCTAGACTCTTTCACATAAATGTTTCTTCATTAACAACCTTCCAGATGCCATTGGTTCCCAACTTGACATGTGTGCCTGTTTTAATAGAAAATCTGATAAAGTAAAAACTTGTAGCTGATCATGAAAATCTGTCATTAATTGGCTTTTGTAAATTTTAATGTTTCTAAAATGAAATTTCTATCTTTTAGTTTTCAATGTTGCCCTCCATCTGTAAGGCTGATGCTAACCTCCAGAAGAACAACTTATTACACACCGTTCTCCCATTTCCCAATAACATGAAGTGAATGCTGAATCTATTGCTAGTTTTGCCTGCTAATAAAGTTAATTCACTGTGTTGCATCAGACACTTTCTCCTGCCAGAATCCATCTTGCAGGTTTATAAATTTATTATTTGTCTGTGTATTGAATATTGTTACCACATTTGGTTTGGTGTTTGTATGATATATCTGGAATTTTAAATTTATAAAGTTATCAGCTGTGTGGCTTCCCTTTTCTATAAATATTTTTATAACAGTTGTTCTAATGAGCATTTGTTTTTGGTACCTTGACCTCACATATTTAATTGCAGTACTAGATTGGCAACTAGATCTCATCATATCAGATTTGAAATTGCTAGATGTAGCCATTAATTCTATTCTGATAGTTTATTCTCTTACTTCTCATCAGTGGAACTCTCTTCCAGCATTTTGCTTTCTTGTCAAATACGATCTTCAAAAATTTAAATGTAGCCTCAATTGTGAATGTCTGTCTTTCTGAATCCTGCTCCTCTTTTATCCTTACTAATGTTTTCTTTTTTTCTTTAATTATCAGTAACTCCTTGTGTCTTAGTGGCATTACTGACATGTTTGGGGTAAAATATTGGGCACAAGTTTTGGAGTTTTTCTAAAGAGAAATCTCTTCCAATTAAAAGAGAACATAACCAAGAACTGTGTGTATTCCTTTGCAATTGGTGTACAGAGGGAAAATAGTTTTTCCTCATTTCCTGTAGAAAGAAATAAAAAATACTAGAACACTGGGGACTTTAAATAAATATATGAGAGTAATAAAGAGAAATGACAGCAAAGCTTCAGCAGCAGCAGTAGTAAGAAAAGAGAAACTTTGATGAAGCAGCAGCAGTGATAGATCCAAATTCTGCATTCAAAATCTTTGACTTGTCATATCATAATTATGAGTTCAATCCCTGCGATAAGCAGTCTCTGCACTCAATAAAAAAAAAAAAGAAGCTAAATTACTAAATAAGAACTAGATTAAACATCCTTAGACATATTAGGTAGAATAGAATTAGATTACATAAAGGGTTCAGTTGAAAATTCCATGAAAGTTTCCTGGATTGACAAAAATAAAAGCTAAAGGGCACAATGGCCAAAATGTTATAACAAAATTCAGGAGAGTTGCTCGCATTTAAATGATGGTAATAATTAAAATACTTGCCTAAGTTTTTTTTTTTGTTTTATTATTGAAAGGTAGCGAATCTCCCAAGGGCAGATAATTCTTTATTTTATTTTTAGTCAAGTTGCTCCCCTTTTTTGTGAAAGTGCTGAGAAGTTTTCGGCCTAACTAGAAACTTTCTTGTTTGGTCAGAGATTTAGAAGCCCCTTCCCTATATGTAATCATGTTTACAAAATAGTATTTTTAAGCACATGCCTTTTTATGAGACTCCATTAGCATTAAGTACACCGATCATCCTCTTAGCATTGAAACTTGATTAAAGAAAAAAAAAACTTAATAAAATAAAACTACTTTTTAAATTATCCATTTTTCTAACAGATTTGTATTGTGTGTGTTGGGATCTTAACAATGCAACATTTATGATATTAGAAATTTATAACTTGAAAACTCACTTTGTTTTTATTTTTTTTTTAATTTTGTAACAATTTACATATTCTATTGAAACTTTTAGTCACCAATTCCTGTTCTTTTGAAGTTTGTTTTCTATCAATATAATGAAGTGGAAATAGTTTTTTTTTCTTCTCATTATGTGGGCAAGTATAATTTCACCAAGAAATACAAGATCTAATCAAATTTATTTCAGAATCTCTTCTTGATTGACCAAAGAACTTTTCAACATTACCCTGTGTGTGGTGTATGTGTATCTAAACACACATATGTATATGGTGGGTAATTATTAGTAATGCCTTTTGTTCTGAGAAGGAACTTCTTCAGATAATGATTTTTATAAAAAGTTGGCCAAAGGAGAAATACAGCAAATACTGGGTACAATTTTCATCAAAATGTTAAAGATACAGAAATGATCGGCTTTTGAATTTAAATTTTGATTTCTGATGTATCCCATTCAACGTTTTAATTATCTCACATTGAGTAATTTTATGAGAAAGGGATATTGCATAATTCTGGACACAAATTTACTGTAAAGGATTCCAAAATTGGTGCACTTTCAATATATTTTCACTATAATAAAATATTTTTTTCTTTTAATCAAAACTGTATTCTTTAAATCAAAATTATGGTTAAACCTATTCTATATGACTAATACACTGAGAGTATTGCTTTGTAAAAGATCCATTTTATATTCATATAACCTTTTATTTAAATTCCTAGATGTCTCATATATTTATTTCATAGATCAATTTTTGCAGTCTATTTTAGAAATTCCTGCATCTGGTTTAATTTTGTTTTGTACCGATTAAATCTTTTATTGTTTTTGAAGTTGCAACAAATTTTATATTAAGTTTAAATAAATTTTTGTCAATCATGTTGTCGCTATTGAGCTGATATATTTTATGCATGTCTAGTTTTATCAAGGCTATTTGCATTAATTTCTTTTTTTGATTTTTTGTGAACTTTTAAGCTTTTCTCATTGCACTGAATATGAAATGGGAGATTGGAAGCCTTTAAAAGTATTCTGAATGCATTTCTCTTCATCACGTAAATAGTGAGGATTACAAATTCTAAGTGATCTGAAGTAGAAACCTATAATTATTCTGGATCTTATTTTCTTGTGATGTTAATGAGATTATTTTTGATGGACATTAGCATGGTTTAACATAATAATAAAAAAAAAGTTAATGTTTATTTCCATTTTCTATTGTGCATTGTAGATGTTCTTTAATTTATTTATAAGATCAGATAATCTTGTTTTCTGCTCATCGTTTGTCATATAAAAAATGTTATACTTCACTTAAAATAGTTTTGAAAGAAACAGTTTCTGGAAATTTTAAAGACATGCTAATCCACCACTAAGATGCCGTCCTATTGGTAATCCAAATTCTGCTTAGTGATTGTCATATCTACATATTTTCCCATTAAGCCCAAAATAAAATTGAAAGTTAATTTTCAAAGTAGGCAAACCCACACCACTTGTAACATTGGCACAAAACAATTTTTTTACTCCTTCCCATTCGGCCTTGTGCCAGACTATGTTAAAAGTAAATTTCTATCGATGCCTGTTGTCACTTAAAAATAAAGTAATTTAAACTGACCAGTAAGTGAAGACGTGCAGGCCAAATGAAAGCAGAAACTGCCAAATGAGAAATTTGTGACAATAATTTCCAGGCTTCGTCCTTGTTGCCATTATAAATGAGAAAAATGGTTGCAACAAACCAGTCAAAACCTGGGTAATGTTTCGTCAGATATTCTGAACAGTTTTTAAGGATCAAACATCACAAAATAAGAGAAAAGTAATTATTTCATAATAGAAATTTCATAAAGGAAATGAAAATTTACAGATATTTCTTTTTGCTATAAACATTGTTGTTAGTGTAGACATGTTTGAGTAGACATTTTCATTATTTTAAAAATTGAAAATAATATCTCATCAATCGCCTAGGAATCGAAAATCTTATTAAAGGAATATAACCACAAGAGGAATAAACACACGTATATATCAATAGTCTGAACGTAGGTATTGCTACTGTGTGTTAAAAGTATTTCTTATAAAAATATTGTTTTCATTGAATAGAAGTTTGTTTAAAACATGACTCCATATAGAAAGAAATCTCTCCTGAGTTAAAGAAACATATTTATTTGCACAAATACAACAATGGCTATTAGAAAAGTACTACAAGACAAGAACCACATAACTAAACTTATTGTTAGGATTTCATTGAATAGAGTTTGGTGGAGAATTAGACATTAGGAAATGATAAGAATAATATTAATTGTTTTCTTAGAAGAAAATATTTCTTAAAACAATTTTCAGGAAAAACAGATTTTCTCACATTCACATATCTTTTCAGTATTAATGGTGTTTTTTTTTGTTTTTTTTCCCCCAAAACTTTTGTTTGGAGAAGTAAGTTAACAAGTGATGTTGTTTCTGTTATTTGATACAGTTTGTGATTCTGTAGCATGAGTCCACAAGGTTCGAGGGAAGAGTCCACACTATGACTTACAGGTTTCATTCTCCCAGAGCCATTTTTAACCACTCATTTGAGAAAGTGGTTTTATACGGCTGATAGTTTAGATATTTCTGAACAATGCTTTGACATCTTCATGTGAAAGTCTTAATTTAATGAGACTATTTAAGAGATGACTTATTTTTAGGTAAATGCTTTGGTTTTGTAGTGACTTGTGGTATTGAGCTAAATTAACTCTAGCACAGCCAATTCTATTTTCAATTTCCTTTTCTTCTTTACTGATCTTTTCACCCCAACCATAAAATGAAGGATATAAACTGTTTAGTATTGATTAATTCCCCGTTAAGAATTCCTATAATAGATTCAGGGTAGAAGCCATCACTGCTTTCATTCTGATTCCACATCAGAGAGTTTCTGTTTTGGAAAGGTTTCTCAAAAGAAAAGAGGATGTAGATTTTTTTCTGTTCAAGACCATTCCTGTCCCAACTAGGAACACCTATGTCATTGGCATAGATCATTTCCTCATCAGAGCATTGGCAATGGAAAGAAAAGTAGAAACATTGTTTTCTATTAGTAGATTTGTTTGGGATGTGGTATGGACTACTTAAATAATCAATGCCCGTTCCTTTATTTATGTTTGTAATATGCACAGGACATAGCTTAAGAAAAAATTAAATAAACTGGCGCTCTCATTTCCTCCTTGTATTTCTGATGAGGTTTGAAATTTTTCTGTATTGGGGTCTTTGCCAGACATATAATTTTGTGAATCAAGATAGTTCCTCTGTTAGATTGAGACAGATTCAGTGGAGCCCTGGAATATAGTTTCTAATGGATGAAAAGACAAAGTCTCTATTGATGTTTGTCAAATAGAGTTATAAGGTCAACATAGCAGAGATAGAATTTTTATTGAAGAGGTATGCAATCACCTGAACTTGATGACATATATATCATCATTACACCTCTTACCAGAACAAAAATCTGGCTTGTGAGAAGTTAACTTTCATAAAATGATAAGAGCCTATTTAATCCAACATTCTTCAGTACTTTCACTATAATGAATCCAAGTAAGTATGTGAAGGTCTTGAAGACATTTTGTTTCCATAGTGTATTAATGTGTGATGGTATCTTGAAGTGCATATGATATAATTAATGGGCACACATATTCCATTAGTAGTAAGCTAGATCATTTCAAATGTCCAAATTCCTAAAGAATTCCAGGATGTGGACAAAGGAATTCTGTCATGCAGGCACTACATCGGTTCTTGATAATGATTGTGAAAATACTAGAACAAAAATAACAAAATATGAATGCCAGACAGTTTATCCACTCCATCAAACACAATACTCAAAATCTTATCTGAATATTGGAAAAATATAATAAAAAATTAAACAGACTTGTCAGTCTTTTTTTTAATCAAACTTGTTTATATATTGTGTGTGTCTGTGTGAGAGAGAGCAGCCATTACTTTATTTAAGTGGAATTTATTTCCATGATATATTTATTTCCATTATATAAACTTTATAAGGGACTTTTTAGCAGGCCATTACTACTGTAGTAACTTTCAACATCATTAGCGTTTCATAAATTTAGCTTTATAAATATTTCCAGCACTTTGCCATGGATCTCATCTGACAATTTATTACTGCTGTTGTCAGTTCCATCCAATATAGTAATGGGCTTTAAAATTAAATTGCAACAATTTAAACCATTAGCATTAACTTCAATATCAGATAAACTTGCTATAATTACTAATATTTAAGTTGAAGGCTGAAGAATATCTTAACAATGGAATAATAGGATCAAAAGCAGCAAAGATCAATGTACAGATAATGGAAGACGTTATTATGAAACCTCAAACAACTGAAAAATACATCTATTTTTAAATATAAATTGTGAGCTGCCTGTTTAAACAAAATGAAGTGTTGGCCTGACACAAACAATAAAGGATACTCGGTTGGCTGTCGATTGGTTTCTCTCTTATCATTTGCTGTTGCTGAGATAGGTGAGCATTTGTGAGACAAAGCAGTTGACTTAATCCATCAAAATAATCCTCATTTTCTGACAACAAGCCAAGTGTTTCTCCATATCTTTGAAAGACATACAAAGAGAGAAAAAAAAGAAAATAAGTAAAGACTCTTCTGTATATTTTTCATATTTATAGAGACAAAAGGTCAATTTTCAAGATCAAATTTTGAGGGGAAAAAATTGGAGTGAGGTGGGCTGTTATACAAAGTAATAATTTTCTTGTGTTAAACTGGAGGTAAATGCTAGAGAGTCAGTCAGTTAAGTGCCATATGTGATACATGCTTGAGTGATCATGTCTCTTTTGAAACATTACTGACCAGGCAGAAGATTTTCCTGCAGTAGGTTGCCATTACTCTCTGCAGTAGACTGGTTGCTGACCAAGGCTATAGAACCCAATCTGTCCTGCTATTTAACCCGTAGCTGGAGGGAGAAGAGATGAATAATACCTTTCCCAAGGATACTTGCACGTAAGTGAATGCAACAAATTCAACTGGAATTCGAAATTGGCACTCCAATTTCTCATTCCGAGTCAAAATCCACTGCACCACAATGTACTGGAGAGTATACAGTCAAAAATGAAAACACAATATTAAATAAACCCATGTATAATATTCTGAGATGAACAAATAATTGAATTGAAACACTGAGCGGTGTGAAAATATTTTGTTTTTGATGCTAAAAGCCATGAACATTAAATTTTCATTTACATGAAATATAGGCAATTTTTTCATTTCTTTTTTAAATAGTTTCATAAAAGGATTTTTCTAAGTCATAAAACATACTACAATATGAAACTCTCATCAAATCTCTTATTTGTTGTCCACCATGTTGAGTGACTTAGACAAAAACATTAAGGATGTTTAGCTTTAATTTCATCCAAAACAAATCACTTTAGACTTTATTGCAACAAATGCTAATATCCTCAGGCAAGCTTTTTAAAAATATTGCTAAAAATGGAATATTTATCAAGTGATGCATTTTTATTTTGAAAAATATGAGAAATTTGTTTTAACTGTAAAAAGTATTTGTGCAATTTATGAAGAAGAAACAGTGAATCATCAAATGTGTTAAAAATAGCTAATTTAAAAATACATTTAAAAATAATTTTAAAAATAGCTAATAAAATAAAATAAAATAAAAAATAGCTAATAAAATAGCTAATAAAAATAAATTTAAAAATAATTTTAAAAATAGCTAATAATTAATTTTCTATTAAATGGTGATCTGTATTCAGGTTGACCAGTTTGATAGCAAACAAATCAAAATCTAAATTTGAGAATAATCAACATGATGCTTGAATGTAACCTTAAAATATTTGAAACAAGCATTGAAAATCATTTGCACCAATTTGGTTATATTTGTTGTCTTGATGTATAGCTTCTAGATATGCAGTCCACCATCACAAAAAAATAAATTGGATCCTATCTCAAAGTTTTATTTTTCAAACAAATTGTGATCATTGATGAAAAGTGGATACTTTATAATAAAATGGAATTTTTTTTTTTTTTTTATAAGCGTTTCACCCCGAGCAAGGCATGTCACTGCCACTACTGTGCAGGGGGCTACGTAGAGTGGAGAAAGGCTGGTTAAATATAGGAAATAACAGAGGGTGGGTGATAGGCGGGTGAGGATACCGAGAATGAGGGTTGGGTAGATGAGAGTGTTGTGAGAATAGTTGGGAGTTAGTGTGATAGGAGGTGTCTATTGATCCTACATTTAAACACCTGGAGATTGTAACTGTCGGGAAAGCAGACTTGTGGAAGGGAGTTCCACAGGCGGGAAGCGCGAGAAAAGAAGCTGTTGGAGTAGAATTTACGGTTACATCTTATTTGTTTAACTGTAAAAGGGTGGGACCTAGTTGCTAATCTAGTATCTCGTGTAAATTCGTGCTTAGGCGGCACCAGTGATCTAAGCTCATCGGAGCAGAAGCCATGAAAGTACTTGTAGAAGAGGCACAGGGAAGCTACATCACGCCGGTGTGAGAGCGGCTGCAGCCGGTCTGCCAAGTCAGTATCAACCACGTTACAGATCCTCCTTTGTATTTTGTCAAGAAGCCCAAGGAGAGCAGCAGGGGCACCCGACCAGATATGGCAGCAATATTCAATACACGGGCGGATGGTAGATTTGTATATGTGCAGAATAGTTTCAGGTGGGAAAAATTTCCGGGCCCTGCACAGAGAGCCGACTTTCATAGATTTGGCAATGGATTCAATATAGTCATTCCATTTGAGGTCCGCCGAGAGTGTAAGGCCAAGGAGGCGTAGTATTTTACTCTCTGGGAGGCTAGCCTGTCCCATGCTAATGGGAGGTAGATGCGATTGTCTATGGTGGTTAGTTGATAACAGCTTTGTTTTGGAGGCATTGAAATTTACCAACCATTTCCTACCCCAGGTCACTACGGATTGGAGGTCCCTTTCAAGTGCGGCAGCGAGGTTCACTTTGTCGTCCAGACCTGGTTTCTGATCGATGCGGGAGTAGATCGTTGTGTCGTCGGCATACATGCCAACTTGGGATCTAATGGTGTCGGAGAGATCATTAATGTAGATCAGAAAGAGCGTAGGGCCTAGGATAGAACCTTGAGGGACGCCTGCGTTCGTCTGGTAGTTTTGGGAGGCATGCCCATTTAATACCACCTTTAATGTGCGGTTAGAGAGGAAGGACTGGATGAGGTCAAACAGATGTCCAGTTATCCCATAGCTCCGCAGTTTGCACAAGAGGCCAGCATGCCAGACCCTGTCGAATGCTTTGGAGATATCCAAGGCAACGGTTCGGGCTTCACCATTCTTGTCGAGTGCCTGGTATATGTACTCGGTGATGGTCGTTAGCATATCAGCAGTAGACCTGGTGAAGCGAAACCCATACTGTTTGTCAGAGAGAAGCCCGTTGCAAGTGGTAAGCAAAATTGTTAATGATATCAAAGGCTCATTTTCGTTTAAGTGAAACTGTTGACATGGGAGGATCAGAGATATAAGTCTTCAGAGTTTTTTATGGAAAAGCAGACAATTGATTCAAACAAGTATAGCTTTGGATTAGATTAACTGAAGGCATGAATCAAAGAAAAAATATGACCAAGATTCAAGAAAATGGCATAATATTCCTTCAGGATAATTCTAGATGAAATATTTCTCTGAGACTAAATCTGGCTGAAAGGTTTTTAATCATCTGCCATATTCATAAAATAAATAAAATATTTTTTTTAGCATTAATTTTGTCTTTACAGATTTCTCTGAATGAAAAAGAAGTTCACTTTCCTGGAAGAATGACATGTTTTTGCATTGTCTTTTGATGATCTTGGGGTTTGTGAACAACTAGGGCCATATAATGCCACCCAAACTCTTCATGCAAGGGCCTCAAAGTTAATGCTACTGTCTACATCAAAGTGTTGCACCCAATGGTAAAGCCTTAGATCAAGGTGGTGGCACAGAAGAGGCTGTACATGTTCCAATATTCCATATGGATTGTATGACTCTGGAGTTGCTGGCTAAGAAATTTCCTCATTATGTCGCCCTCTATGTGTCACCTCCTAGCTAGCTCTCTAGATTTGAATTCTTGGAATCATTATATATCTGGCATATCATCAAAAGAGAGAGCCCAAATAGTTGATGGTGACCATTATGAATGTGAAAATAATTTGGTCTGTACAGTCAATTTTGAATCTGAGGGTAGTTTTACTGAATGACTTTTTCTGTTTTTCTTAGTTGAATATGTGCCACATTGTTTTGAAAATATACTGATCTATTTTTTAGTTGAATGCTTTTGTCTTTCTTTATAATTTATTCTCAATTACATGGCTCACCCTGTATATATAAATCTAAATTTATATTTATATCAATATACAAATAAATATAAATTTACACACACATCTACAAATAGAGTTTAAACCTATTCTTTCTGTTTTACAAAATATTCTGAGACTGGCATGCCATTTTTCAGATAGTCTTATCAACAGACACATGAAGATTTTCTTTCCCTGAAGAAATGAGACCTTTTAAGATTTGAAAGTTGTTTTGCATACAATCATTTTGACTGCAACTTTACTATGTAAAGAAAGAAAATCAATTTTTTTCTTGAGAATCTGTTAAAAAAGAAATGCTGAGATGATCACAGCTCATCTTGATTCTTATTCTTTTTTCTGTCTCTTAAAAAGCAAAGTTTCATCCTAGGTTAATAACTTACACAGGGCAACACTAACACATCACTCAATAAGTCCTAGGACTGACATATAGATGGTGCCACTAATAAAAAATTCATATTATTTTTATGAAGTACTAACCTTCAAATAGCACGTGACAAAATTTGGGCCCAGTCAGATTATTAGTTCACAAAATACAGTTATTTAAGTGAAGCTACTGTTGCAAATTTTCAAAACAATGGAAAAATCTGAATTTTGTGTGTTGATAAAGCATTGCTTTCTGATGAAGAAAAATACTGTTCAAGCAAAGCAATGGCTAGATAAGTGTTATTTGGAAACTGCTCTGCTGAAGACAACAGTTAAGAGGTAGTATGCTGACTTCAAATGCAGTCATTCAGACACAAATGTTGTTGAATGCTCAGGTCGTCCAAAATCGGCAATTGTCCCAGAAAACACCCAAAAAATCTACTCTTTTTGGTCGATCATAAATTGAAGTTGCATGAGATAGCAGAAAAGTTGAACATATACGAAGGCAGTGTATTCACTATTTTGCATGAACATTTGTCAATGAGAAAGCTGTGTTCAAAGTGGATGGCTTGTTTTTTCACAGTCAATCAAAAAGAACAATGTATCAACAATTCAGAGTATTGTTTGCAACTGTTTCAGTGCAACAAGAAGGAGTTTTTGCATAAATATGTGACAATGGATAAAACATAGATCCACCACTTCACTCTGGTCAAATCGACAGTCAGCTGAGTGAACAGCAGCAGGTGAAAGCAGTCCAAAGTGACCAAAGATGCAAACATCAGCAGGCAAGGTTTCGGCCTCTGTATTTTGGGATGTGTAAGGTATTTTGTTCATCAATCACCTTGAAAAAGGAAGAACCATCAGTAGCAAATATTATTGGTGTGTTTGAAGGAAGAAATCACCAAAAAGCTTTTGTGGCCACAAATGAAGAAGAAAAAAGTGATCTTTTACCAAGACAACACACTATGTCACAAGTCAATTGCAACGATAGCAAAACTACATGAATTGCACTTTGAAATGTTTTCACATCCACCCTATTCTTCAGATCTGGCCCCCAGCAACTATTGGCTGTTTGCAGACCTCAATAGAATGCTGCAGGAAAAGTGATTTGGTAGTGATATCAGAAACTGAGTCGTATTTTGAAGCCAAAAACAAATCATTCAAGGCATCGAATTGTTAGAGAAGCGTTGGAATCAGTGTATCACCCTAGAAGGAGACTATGCTGATGAATAAAGTCAAATTTTGCCTAAAAGTTTTTGTTTTATTAGTTAGGCCTGGGATTTATTGAGTGATGTGTTAAATTGTGTCAAAAATTGATAGAAATAAAAATTCCTGTCATTACCTGATGACCATTTTTGATCCCATAACTTGGAGGGGAGACAAGGTACTTTCTTCATGGGCTGTTTCAGGGTCTTAAGAAAAAAAAAAAAAAAAGAAAAATTGACATTGAAAATTATAAAAAAGTAATAACCATTTTTTTTTCCATAATGCTTACCATTATCAAAATTCTGTTTTTTCTGATTTAAAATTTTTTTATATGTGATGATATAAATAATTGGTAGACAAAAAATACAACATTAATTAAAAAGCATGTTAGGTTAAGATGGTTATGTGTATAAAATTGTTTTTAAATGTTCTAATGTAATTTATATATGTATGTGACAGGTTTTTTCTAATGCAAATGTGAATTGACATGGGGAAGGATGCATTCCAGAAGCCGATCAGAGTCTTAAAAGACAGGAAAATTTTGCTAGAAATAAAGAAGAGAGTAGGAGATTGCTATGTGATGTCAATTCTTCAATATGGCAGCAAATGCTGAACAATCTTATCAAAGATAAAGGAAAGACTTGAAGCAACTGAAATGCAGTTCTACAGAAGAATGCTGAGGATATCATTCATGGATTAAGCATGGGAGCAATGGTGAGGTTTTGGAAAGAATGAAAATGAAAAGGAAATTAATACTGAGCATCAGGAAAAGACACCTAAAGTTTCTGGGACATGTAATGAGGAAGGTGGGCTTAGAAAATCTAATACTCACAGGCCAGATAGAGGGAAAGAGAGACAGGGGTAAGCAGTGGGTAACATACTTGACAGGCCTGAACAGGTGGATAGCATAGCAAGGGGGGTGTAACAGGAGAAAGAGTGATAAGAACCACCAGGGATAGGAAGACGTGGAAGGCCATGATCGTCTACCTCCTGAAAGGACATGGCACATAGAAGAAGAAGAATCTATGTAAATGTAAGCAAACAACAAGCACTTGTGTAAAATGTATCAGCTTTCAAAGTTTCAAAATTAATAACCACATCATGAATTTGAAGTTTTAAAAATGGGTTGTTAAATTGATTTAATGAATAAAGACAAATTTTTAATGTGTTTAGAGCTTGAATTTCTCAGAAGAAGGCAAATGCTTCAAAAGGAAACCAAATGTTTTCAGACGATTTTTATGCATGATAATGCACCATCAGTTTTGGCAAAGAAAATTTACAAATATCTTACTAAAAAGACACTTGTTTGATGAAGGGAGTGATCAGTTCCCTTTACTTCAGTTGAATTGAAATATTATGGCATATTCCGAAAGGAAAGGTTTACATTTGCAGGTATGACAAATTAACCTTAGAATTCTACTGTGGGTGCTGTGCACACTTTTTCATATGAAACAATATGTTGTCTCACAAAATCGATAGATTTAAAACTAAAACTAATTTCAGAACATGGAACACACGTTTCACATCAATGTCATCTTTATAACTTTGTTGTTATTATAAAGATATCATTTCAATTTATTTTCCTCATATTCCTCTTTTTAAACTGTACATTTTTGTGCATTCTTTAATTATAAATTTTAATTTCAGCATGTTTTTGGTATTTACTGTAATTTATACATATTAGGTGAAATATCCTGCTCATTACATATATTGCAAATATTTCTGTAATTTTCTTAAAGTGCTTAATAATATGAAATGAGGGAATAAAGAATTAGCAATACAAGAATTTAAAATAGTAATAGAAATACTAAACTAGATGTGCATCTAGTAAGAAGGATGGAAAGATAGGCCAGCATAAGTCTTTTTTGTTCATACAGGACACAATTTGCCTAACGAAAATATTAAGTTGTCCCCCTTTGACTGGACGAGGGAAAAGGATTTTGATCATGTCCCTTGTTTGGAAACAGGGCATTCTGGGACAGTAGAGTCTGTGAAGACACCAAGTTGAGCACTACAGTTTTCCAAGGACAGTTTTTCATCATCATGCATTCAGCAGCTTCAGTCAGCATTCAACTTGTAATTAAATTAGTAAACCTTTAAGAGTCATCCTCTCATCCTTTTATTTTTCTCCACAAAACCACATTTTCATCCTCTGGAAACATAACAAAATTGACAACAAGGTACGTCCAAAAAACGCTGACACACACAAGAATAGATTGAACAATTCAGCAACTTTTACAACAACAACTATGCTTAAGAGAATTATTCTCTGAGAGATTTTCAGCATCCACATCAGCATCTTCAGAAACACAAATATCCATATCAACAGAAGTAGTAGCCTGTTCAATCACAGAATTTTACTGTGACCCGGCTGATAAACAGACTTTCTGCACATGGTTTGCATGATTTGAGGATTTTTTTGGGTGGAATTCAAAGAATAGGTGGACGACTGGAAAGTCAGGCTCTTTTTACAGAAACTTGGACCCTTGGAACATGACTGCTATGCAAACTAAATTTTATCAAAACACACACAACAACAATTTCAATAAAACAATTGAGATACTACGCCAGATATTCAGTGAGCAAACTTCTCTTTTTAATAGGTGGTTTAATTGACTTTTTACAAAGTATTACAAAGTATGACTCAGTCGATTTTGCTATGTATGCTGGCATTGTGAATGAACAAAGAATGTGAGAGTTTTAGAATCATCAACACACAATTTAATCTTTGTATGTGGTTTGAGGTCGGCATGTGATGTGGACATTTACACAAGGATTCTATCCAAAATAGAAGAAAACCCTGATATTACTCTGCAGCAAGTTGCAGTGAAGTGTCAATGACTGGTGAATCTTAAGAACCATTCATCTATGATACAACAGTCGGTATCCTCAAAGACGGCTGCAGTAAACATTGTTCAAAGACAACACTGTACTACACCATCAAAATTGACAGACAAGAAACCATCTACTTGCTGGAATTGTAGTAGCTGGCATTTTGTTTGGTATTGTTCATTGAAGTTACATCATTGTTAGGAATGTAACCAAATGGGACACACACAGGGATTCTGCAAACCAACATGACACAAATCAATACACAACAGCCACATACAATCAGCGTAGGAAAACACACACCAACAGTCTGGTTGCATATTTTCTCCCAAACTCTAAGTCTAACCACAAACATGGCGGTAAAACAGAATGGCCATTCTGTTTGTCTACAAATTGACACAACCTCCAAGATAACACTTATATCACAAACACTATGGAAAATCATAGGCCCACCTTTGCTAACACCAACCAGCCAGGTAGTGCAGAGTGCATCCAGAAATTGTGTCCACATCACGAGGGAATTACCATCAATCATCATACTCAAGGACAAAACGGTGTCTAGAATTATTTACATTTCAGATCCAAGTCACAACCTACTGAGACTTGATTTTATTGAGTTACTGGGTCTTCTGGATACTCTTCTCAATTCTGTGTGCAATGTGTTATCCAGACCTTCATCTTAGGGCAACATTACCGACCTGACCGAACAGATAATCAGAACATCTCTCATATGTTCTACCAAAAGCATAAGAGGAGGAAACAATGACAGTGGAGACACTACACGCTTTCCTCCTTGCTTTCTAACCAACACCAAATGGAACCGTGAGGAGTGCTCTATCACCAGCAGAGGCACTCATGAGTCAAAAATTCCATACGACACTGGACACCTTTTGACTGTAACAACAGCACTACACAAACCAAAAAGAAAAGGACAGTACGTATGATATGCAAGTTGGAAATCAACTCTGGGCATGGCATAAAAATCAAATACATTCCAGATACACCAAAAAAGACATAGCAACAATCCAACTATTCCATTTAATTTACTAACGGACACTTGACTTGCCATCTCTTTCACCCACCTCACAGATACAGAAAAAAAGCACAATCGCACTAGGGTGAGATACCTTTAAGCTGACCCTAAGTATGTGTGATACGACTAAACAATTAAAACAGGGTAGTGTTTGCTCCAACAAAAATATTAAGATGAGTTATCCCCCTCTGACCGGATGGAGGAAAGATAGGGGTTTTTGTCACATCCCCTGTTTGGAAACAGGGCATTCTGGGACAGCAGAGCTGGCGATGATACCAAGTTGAATGCTACAGTTTTCCAAGGCCCACTTTTCATCATCACACATTCTGTGGCTTTAGCAACTATCTGACTTGTAATTAAATTAGTAAACCTTTGTTAAGAGTTATCTTCTCGTTTCATCCTTTTATTTTTCTCCACAAAACCACACACACAATGGTTAAGGTAGATGTTTATTCTTCACTGGTGACAGTAGTTAATGTTCTAGTTGCTGCTGATTAAGGATAAAGTCCAAGATAGTAATAAACTTCAATGCATCATTATGTATTATAAAAAGTTTAAAACTCTTAATTAATAAAACTTAATTAAAATCAAATCCTTTATATAAGATTAATGTTGTTCACAAATTCACTTGCCCTATTAGAGATAGTATTCCTGAAAATAATGAAGTTAAAAGCTCAGGACCTTAGCTAAAACTAAAATGTACTCTGGACAGCTACTATAAAATATCTTTAGATCTTGGTCTTAATCAGCAACAAGATAAACTGATAAAAAATATAACAGACATAACTATCTGCGAACTTCAACCAGACTTGTTGAAGTATACATGGTTGATATATATACATTACCTAACATAATGTGCCATGGCATGAATTGCAAGCCTCTGGAAAAAATATTCTTTAAGGACAAAACACTGTAAGGATAACCAATTTCCTTGATAAAATCCAGGACCTCATCAATTATATCCCCAGCAAGTTGATAAGAGCCATTGCCAAGGAGCTCAAGGTAGTATAGAACACTGTCAGATGCGTGGTACACAAGTACAACAAGTATGAGTACTACATGATGAGTTTATATCTGACAAGATCCAAAAGAAGTATGTGGACTGATCAAAATACTTGCTAAGCTCAAGTGCATCCCAAGGAACCATGTATGTTCCATTTCTTTTTTGTGAAGAACTCTAGCCAGAACCACATGAACACAAGAATGCACACAAAGTTCACATCATCCATCATGATTCTGAGATGTTTTTTATACTCTTAGTTCACCCAATATAAGGCCCAAAAGCCACTCACAGTAGTGGGTTACTAAAGCAAGATTATTATAGTTGACATTATATACAAGTAAGAAGATTCTGTTGCCCCATTCACCTTATGAGAGAAGGTCACTACCTTGAAACCTGACTTTTAGATATTCTCAAACTTTGCTTACTACACCTCAGGAAATATGTAATTAAAATGATTGCCGCTGAAACAACCATTTAAGTGGTGATGGTTTGACTACGTTGAAAATCAATATTCACTCTTTTGATTTTTACTTGGGTTTGAATGATAACTATTGAGCATATTAAGCTTGGAAAACACTTTAGCAAATTTTACACTCACATATAGTGGCTGGATATGGGAAGATGGCTTCCTCAGATGAATCAAGGAAGGCTGAGGTAACTTTCTCCAGTAGACACTGTACAACTGAAACAATGAACAAATATTAAAAAGACAAAGAAACAAGGTTTATCAGAATAGAACAAGTGAGTTACCATAACAGATTATAGAACAAGCAATGTGCCCTGACTATGTATTAGAGAGTAAAAGTGATTTGTCTATACTTCTAAGAAGAGGTAGTATTTGCACTATTTACATTGTTTGAACTATTGTCCTCATCTTTATTGCCATGTTTAGGAAATTTTGGCTGTTGTACACTCTGACCTTGTTCAGGTGCTAGGAATGTCAAACCGAACACTTTATTATGATCACTGGGGTATATCATTCTCATTCCATGTAGTTATCTCCCTTTCCCTTAACTCTCTAAGTTATTTGTTAATCACTCTTCCTCCATATGTGGTTAGCCATGCCTAATTTTTCTATCTCCCCTCGTGTTACAGCTTTGCAATGTTCTTGCAGCCTTACCTTAACAGAAATCATTAGCATCAAAGATTGCAATATGAACTCTGGTAAAAAAAATGATACTGAGACATTAGATTTATAAATCCCAGAAATTTACATGCTCAAGGATACATGGCCTAGTGGATATAGATAGATGTTGGTAAGTTCCAGTGACTTGACTCAAAGAGTTGTGAGTTGAATACCAGGCTGCAGCAGTGGTGAACAAATAACTTAGGCAGATAATTACATCGCTACCAGAAATGGCATTGCACATGGAATGAAAATTATATACCCCAATGATCGTAATAAAGGGTTTGGTTTGAAATTCCTAGCACCTGAAGAAGGCCGGAGCATACAATGGCCAAAACATCGTAAACATGGCAGTAAAGATGAGGACAACAGTTCAAACAATGTATTAAAGAGTAAAAGTGATATACCAAAATATATTATGAAAAGTTGTTGAATAAATTCTTAGCCACTAAATTAAAATCTGAATAAATAAACAAATGACAGAGTTTAAAAAAGTTGGTCTGAGAATATTTCAGATGACATACCAATATAGTGCAAATGATGTGCCATGGGACCGCATAGCATGAATGACATGCAATGCAATCACTTTAAGAAAGTAAGGCACATGACAGAGTAACACTAAAACTGAGACTAACTGGATTATGGTAACCAAACAGTATCACTATATGGGATGGATGGGTTCATATTTTAACCAGCGGTTGGGCAAAGTTTTACATCCATGATGTGTTTAGAAGACCTGTAAATGTCGGAAGCTAAGGGTTGAAACACCACATGCCTGAGCCAGCCACAGAACTAATGTTGATGTGATTCTCAAGATTAACTGGTATCTTGTAATAATGACCAAGAAGAGCAAAATCTTTTAACAAGATTTTAACAAAACAGTTCATTTTATTTTCTTTTACCCAATTCTCTTGTTTGATAACAGAATGTAGTGGTCTGAACTTTAAATTTCTCATTCACAATTATGATGATGACAGTATGTATTTGCTTGTTCTGCAACTTTTGAAAAGTTGGGATGATAATTTGGTGGGCATGTTCATTTACTACTGTTACTACAATTTCCTATTCCTGTGTCTGTTAGTTTTATCAGATTCTCTCAAATTGTCCCGTGCACCTGTATGTATATGATCCACTAGCTTGTCACCAATAATGCATTGGTAAATTTTAACCAATAATTTATATTCTTAAATGTCTCTTTTGTTGTGAAAAACACAAAGTCTGTTAGCAACTTGACTAACTTCTGATAACCTATTTCCTGAAAACTATTCTTCCTATAAGGTGAGTATGTTTTTGTATAAACAAACCAAATGGCCCATGGGCTTTGATTAAGTTTATTTTCAAAATTGTTTTGCCTAAGCAACCCCACCAATCAGATGAATAAGTCTCTTTGTAAACATCATAAGTGATTTCTTTTATTTATTTTAGCCAAGGTTGTAATTTATTAGCAATCATCATTTTCATCCAAATTGGAAAATCTACTGGAGTGGGTACCAGTTCTTCTAAGTTATGTCCAATATGTGGATTTTTAGGGTACAAAATGCACCTTATTATCTTTTCCTTATTTTTTTTTTTTTGCAAGAACTTCATTTGATTTTACAAGTCAGAGGACACACAGATACAAAATAATGATTCTATTTTAAAGTGAAACAACTGAACATCCAACTTAAGTAATAACATTTACTTAAATTTCAACAAAGCATGTAAGACAAACACCACGTATAGTGACAATAGTAACAATCAGTGATCACACTCTGATTGAGCACTCTGAAAGAATGGTAGACTTTGAAAAAACAGTAGCTACTCTAACATCTACACATCGCTCATTCAGTAATGAATTAGAGCACTCTGGCTACTGGTGTATGATACGTCATATGCTAAAAGTCTGCCTCCTACCGAGAGGCCATAGCTTAGAGGTAGAATCGCCGACTGACGCCAATTCAGTCGGGTTTCAATCCTGGGTTAAAAGCAATCAGATGTCTAACCATACTGATGAGCTGTGACACAGTGAAACAGATCTGTCTGCAGATGACTAATATATATATATAGTCATTTTAACAATATTTAAATAAACTTATATTTAAATATTTATTAAAGCAAAACTGAATTTTTTTCAATGTTACATTGCAATTAACACAATCAGAATTTTGTTTAAAATCAGTCCATCATTGCTGACTTAGTTGTTATGGATTTTATTTGAATTCCTTTTTTTTTTTATGAGTGAATATTGCATTAACAATTTCTTGGAGATAACAATGATTTTCCAGATAAAAGTCATTGTTTAACCCACAATTTGATGAGAAGTGATGGATTCAAGGTTATTTGCGCATAAGTAAAAGTAATGAATTCGACTTAATATTAATGCAGCTATCCATTTTCTCAGTCTGTCCATTATGCCACCTGCACATTTTTGGTCCATCATCAATTCTAAGTTTTAACTTAAAAACAGTGTTGTAAAACTTATGGCCTTGTAAGGGGTAAAAAATAAAGACACAAAGAAGGAATAGAGTTAAACAAATATATCAACAAAGAACAGTAGTACAAAGCATATACAAAATGAGAAGGTCAATGTTATCTGCTGGAGTAGACTTCTACCACAAAACAGAAACTGCTGCTTATTTATAGTTGGAAGAGTTCATGTGTGCATGGGTAAATTACCATAACAAAAACAGACTGAGATAATCTAAAACATGAGCCTTTCATAGCTTAATTTGTTAAGACATTGCATTAAATAGATTAAAATAAATTAAATAAATTCACATGCCATATCCTAGGAACTAGGATATGGCATGTGAATTTATATCATGTTAGAAGATACATTTTAATTATAGAATGAGAAGTTAGCCTGATTGTAAATAATAAAAATAATGTCCCTATCTTTGTACTCTCCAGCTTCTGGCTTGGTGAATTTAGAAGCCCTTAGCACCACCTCCTTTTGTCCAGCCACAAACAGTGTCACAAGCAATCATGAAGTCTTGTCTGACGACTGCTTGTGACACTGTTTGCGGCTGGACAAAAGGTAGTGGTGTGGTTTGCTGTGAGACATAGTGGTGGACTGATGAAGTCGAGGCAGCCATCAAGGAGAAAAGGAAGCTGTGGAAGGAATGGCAAAAGGGTGGCAATAAGGAAAATTATCTCGTGGACAAGAGGAAGGCCAAATCTGTTGTCTATGCTGCTAGGAAATCAGCACAGGAAGCAAAGTTTGGTAATTTGAAGAACAATGACCAGCAAAACCTACTTTTCAAAGAAGCAAGGAGGACGAAATGTGAAAATCAGGACATTGTCAGTGACAAATGCATGAGAGATGATGTTGGAAATCTAGCTGTTCACAAAACTTAACGCCTGGAAAACTCACTACGAGAGACTCCTCAATGATGAGTTCCCTTGGGACAGGAACAGTCTCCCCGAGGAAAACTCTATCCAAGGCCCAACCACTGACATCACTGTTGAGATGGTATCTCAGGCGCTTAAAAAGATGAAGAAAGGGAAGGTCCCCGGTCCATCTGGTATAATAGTGGAAATTATCCTAGCAGCTGGTGACGACTTGCTGGTAGTAATTGCTCATCTCACAAATCGGATAATCAGTGAGTCTGCTATATCAGAGGACTGGCACCTATCGTACATTGTAAATTGCTACAAGGGTAAAGGTGACGCATTAGAAAGAAGAAACTACCGTGGGTTAAAACTGATTGATCAGGTAATTAAAGTTGTCGAGCGCATACTTGAGACAGTGATCAGGTCTAAAGTCAGTATTGATTCGATGCAGTTTGGCTTCATGCCAGGTAGAGGCACAACAGATGCTACTTTCATCCTACGTCAGATACACAAAAAATACCTCGGTAAAAAGAAGAGTCTTTATTTCGCCTTTGTAGATCTGGAAAAAGCGTTTGATCGCGTTCCAAGAAGTGTGTTGTGGTGGGCAATGAGAAAGCTAGGCATTGATGAATGGATAATTTGCACCATCCAAGCAATGTATGTCAATGCTAAATCCAGTGTCCGTGTGAACGGTCAGTTCAGCTTTGAATTCGATGTGAAGGTTGGTGTTCACCAGGGCTCTGTCTTGAGTCCGCTCCTCTTCATCATTGGCATGGAAGTGCTATCATGTGAATGACTTGGTCATCATTGCTGAGACTGTTGACGAGCTCATGACTAAACTGGCTGCCTGGAAAAACGCAATTGAGGCTAAAGGCCTCTGTGTGAATATGGGAAAGACAAAAATCCTTTGTAGTCAACATAATGCTTCGAAGCCCATTGAAAACAGTAAATATCCATGTGGAGTGTGTTGTAAAGGTGTTGGTCATAACTCCATACAGTGCACAACATGTGAACATTGGGTACACAAAGCCTGTACTGACCAGAAGGGTCAACTCGTAGACAATCCCAGCTTCAAATGCAGACGCTGTATGGGTTTGATCCCTACAGAAACCGCTCCTACTCTTATCCACTTGGAGTTTGATGGAGAACAACTGGAAGTTGTCACCTTGTTCTGCTACCTGAGTGATGCCACTGGTGAGAGAGGGGGCTGCTATGACGCCACAACTGGCAGGTTAAGATCAGCATGGAAAAAATTTAGAGAGCTCCTCCCCATCCTTACATGTTGTGGCATCTCTCTGCACAACAGGGGCCATGTTTACAATTTGTGTGTGAGGTGTGTCCTTCTCCATGGTAGTGAGACATGGCCTGTTATGACTGAGGATATAGCCAGATTAGTCCGTAGTGATCATGCCATGATCCACTGGATCTGTGCCTTGAAACTCTCTGACAGGGACCCCTTACATTCATTGAGGTCTAGACTGGGTTTGGCTAGTGTGGAACAGACTGTGCTGGTATGGCCACCTTCAGCGCATGGACCAAGATGTATGGCCTAGAAAAGTTGAGAGCATTGTCATCCCGGGCTCCTACCCTAGAGGTCACCCACAGAAAAGATGGACCAACTGCATCAATGAGGATCTGAAAAGCACCGGCCTCAAACCTGAGAAAGCAATGGATCGGGGATGGTGGCGAATGAACATCAGACCTGGACGGCATGGCAGAACTTCCAACCCTCGGAGACTTGGAAGACAGGGAAGAAAAACTGAGTAGTAGTAGTAGTAGTTAGCCAGATTCAGTGGAAACAGGATAATGGCAATAACAATGCAATTAATCCCAATAAGATCTCCCTAGACTGGAATGAAGACTATCTAGATGCATAGATTGTATAAAAGGTTTAGTTCAAAGTTCTCCTAAAGTTACCTGGATTAACTAACACTTGAAGAAATTTAGAGAGCGCATTGTCCAAAACATTGTGATTGTAAAAATCAAGATGAGGACACTAGTTCAGTAATATAAATAATTACTTTTTTTATTCCAATTTTAAACAACTTACAGAAGGTGTAAGAGTTGTGATAAATTTCAATGTGGGGGAAAAAGTCTATAATTAATAACAGTAAAATTTTGAAACCACCTTATCAATTTTGTTGGTACTGCTATGTAACAGGACATTGAAAAAGGCTCCTATTAACTTACCTGTTCCTTGCAGTTGATTTGGTTGAGTGAGGAGCATTTCAGAGATGAAGGCATGTAATTCTTTCAGCCATACTGAACTGTGGTTATTATCTCTTGAGTGAAACAACTTTTTCATATGATCATTAATGGCTGAGAATAAAGAAAATGTACAATTAATAAAGAAATAAATGGAAAATAAATAAGATATAAGAACCCACAAATATTCAACAGTTCAATTGTTTCATAATGAAGAGTTATAAACAATACAAATGAGGTTTGTTTCTGTAAATTCAAAGAAACAAACAGAAAACTATTTTCTGATCATGTTTTTGTAGAGACAGAGAATGGCAGGAGGAGTCGGGTACTTTCTAGTGTGGTACAGGAAGTGCATTGTTTTTAGTGATTGACCATTCTTATGGGATCCATTTGAGGATTTGTGTGAGCTTGAGTCCAAATAAAAATTCCAGACAAGGAACCTCATTGAGAGTACAACTGTTTATCATGACTGGAGAGAACTCAGGGTCTTTTTTTTTGATGATGAAATGTTATTTGCTTGGATTTGAAGATAATGAATGTTACAAGCCAGTGCCTCTCCCAATGAGTTGTGCAAGCAAAAGGTCAGATACCAGGTTCTGGTCATCTAGATTTTAAATGGTGTTTCCATAAACCATGATATCTGCATACTCATGACCTGAAAATGTTCCTAATAAGATTGTTAATATATAGCGGAAAAAAAAAGTAGGATGAAGGAGAGAGCTTTGAAGGACACTTGTACTGATCTCATGTGTGGTAAGAGATAGCTCTGGGTTAAGAAGAAAATGACCTAGTGACATGCTATTCTACATATTCTTTGCAGAGTTTGACACACTTGTCACATTATTTCTCACATTTCTTTAACTTTCACTCAGCAATATTTTCATGATAGATCATAGAAATACTGATCTTCTACTGCTATCCTCCCAGACCATCTGAAAATTCTTTAATAGTTTAGAAACAAGAAATAGAGTATGGTCTGACGAGTCAAGTGGATGGTCTATGCACTCAGACCCCAATTTCAAAACATTCATGATCTTGCCAATCCTATGAACTAGACGTTCTCCTGTATAAAAAAAAAAAAAAGGCACCTTTCCACAGATTTGCTCACAGTTTTTTCTTTTAACAGCTCCTTTAATTGGTACAAGTTAGAATTATACTTTTCATTAAGTGTTTGACTCTTATCAAGATATTCAAATATCAAAATACTTCCTTTCTCCCCACAAACTATGGTCATGAGCTTCTGCTACTGTATGGATTGTTGTTTGGTTTCCAGATCAATAATGTTTCATCAATAGTGACATGTCATTTCAAAAAATTATCACTAAATCAATGAAAACCAAATTGGAAGAACTATCATTTCTGACTGGTATTTAAACATTTTGGCAACTACTTGAATAACAGTTTCTGCATAACCAACTACTTATGAATTATAAACCCAATGCATTCCTTGGATATTTCTTATATCTCAGCAATTCTTCTGGCTAAAATTTATCAACTGAAATTAGGTCATGATCAACAACTTCAGGATTTGACACGAGGCTTTTAACTATGCTGCATCTTGGATCTCAAAATCACTCTTCCAGTTAGCAAACCACATCTTCATTTTGCAACATCTTTTGTCTTTCCAACTATAACGTGACTCTGTGCATTTAATATTTTATGCCTACAATGTAAATCTACAGAAATGATCAGTTCATTTGTAATAGTCTTGCTCTTGTACTGGAAATGGAACATAAATCTGATAAAAACTCTTTTCAACGTCTTCCAAAGTGCATATGTTACAACACATGCTAACCTTCGGTGCTTGAGGAAGGAACATATAACTTTCAAAACATTATTCAACCTGTTCAATTGTCCTTTGCACAATCATATCATCCATTATCATTATCTATATTATTATATCATATGGTTTGATGTATTTTATTTATTATTATGATCTATATTCAACGATTTTTACCAGTCTTCTTTTGAACCAATTTACATCAAATGAACACAGATTTTGATTTGCATTTTCTGTCAGTAACAATGTGGGAAAGAGATTTACAGTTTCATTTCTTCACTTTCCTCCTAACAACAAGGATCAGCAGTTTTTTTTAAAACCAACCAACTAAACTTTCTTTTTATATTTTGTTTACTCCCCTCTTCCTTACTTCATTTTTTCCAATCCAAAAACAGAAAAAGCGAACAAATACGAAAACATTATTTCAACAACAATAATCTAAACTAAAATTTCAAAGCCTCAATGTTCTTTTCATTACTTTTTGCCTTAAACCAAAAAATGTTTTACCTTTGTGTATTTTTCAATGGGTTTCAAACAGGAAAAATAGCCATATTCAATTTTGTTTTTTGTTTATACCAAATGGCTTTTCCAGTATTTATGTCCATAACCTTTTACTTGTTGATATTTGGTTTTTATAGTCCTCCCCACCTCTCTATATACATTAGCATTCTATACAATCACTGAAATTGAGGAGTTAAAACTTAAATGAACAGGTTTAAATTTTTGAGATAATTCCAGTATTTTTTCACCAAGCCATAAAGATAATTATTTTGCTGAATAATCCTTGGTTGCTACAATGACAGTTTCATTTCTATTTTGTAGTGAAGAATGACAAAGTTTAGATCTGATTTGAAAACTTTTAATATTTGCCATTGACCAATACAGCAACAAGATGAATAAATCTTTGATATGCTGAGGTTTATCTATGACATTTGTCAAAAGAAAGATCCATGACCTTTGTTAGATGTATAACCTTTCATAATCAAACATTTTGTTCAAACTTACATGTGTTTTGCCAGTGTAAACAAATGCCATTTCTGTCAAATTTTATATACAAAATCCACAGAAGTGATTGTTCTAATCATTTCTTGCAGTCTGAGAAAATAAAGAAAGATTAAACTTCTATAAAATGGTTTCTTTCTAATGTTTACTTTTAATTTTACAAATATCAACTGAACAGTACAGTGTTGTCTGATGTAAATAAATTCACTGAATTAAAATTGAGATGACGAGTATCTGCAATTTGTGAGCAATTTATTTCCCAACGAACCAAAGTAACTGAACTGTCTAAATTACAAATGAAGTGACTTGGTCCTTGACACTTCAAAATATCAATAAGTAAGTAACTTACTGAATCTGTGGAAACTACATACATGTTAACAACTAATATGACATTTTTACAATTATTGACAGAATAGACTTTAATATGAATATTAAATATAAATTTTACACTGATAAAATTAATGAAGAAATAAATAAAAACAAATTATGCTAGAAAGAAAGAAAGGTGAGATGAGATATTAAAAAGGAAGATAAGAGAAACATTAAGCAGTGTCAAAAACCATTAGTAACAAAGACTTCCATGGTTTCCATTGTGCAACAGATATTGAACCTGGTTTTGTTTGAATAGTCAAATGGCTTTAGATGCAAACAAGCAGAATAACAACAACATTTTAACATTCTACCATAAGGAAACTTCTAATGAGCATACACAAACATACACATATCAATAATAGCAATTCTGCTTCTTACCTGCCTGTTAATTGAACATTTTTATAATTACCAAAATAAATTTCATAGAATACAAGCTATACATATATATATATATATATATATATGCACACACACACACACACACACACACACACACACAATTTGGGAATTGTAACTTTGCTCATTACACGAAAATTAATTAAACATTTCAACAAACAAAGTGGGTATAATTATTTTTTGCAGTGAGGGCAGCCTGTATTCTATAACATTCTTTATTATGAAAGTATTTAACTTTCATATAAAAACCAGAATTGCTATTACCAAACAAATGTGACAAGTGTCAGCAGCAGGTAGGAAAGAAGAATATTATGTTTAAGGCTCTCCAGGTCCCAGGTTCAGTCCTGTCCCACTATTACCTAGAAGATTAAAGCATTCTGTTTGTGATCTTGTGAAAGAGTAATTAATCCAAATCAAAATAAAGGTAACACTTTATCCCAGACAGATTGAACCATAGCAGTAGAAACTTAAAATCTAAATACAGTCAACAATTATGCTATGTGTCAGGCTATCATCTTCTTGATGGCCATTTAAATTATTGCAGTAATAAGAACAAAGAGAACAATACTAACTAAGTGTAGTGCAATATAATCATGGAAACAAAAACAAAACAAAAAAAACTATCATGTTTCTTCCCCTGAGGATGCTCCTTACCAATAATTAATGCTAGTATATTATGAATTGAAAAGAAATTGGACATTTAAGACACCTTGGTTTGTATGATTCCATTTTGGTATTTCAGGAATATAAGAAGCAGGAACTGGAAATTTGGAGAATAGTGGGAATGGATAAGGGTTTTCAGAATCCTGGAATAAATACAAAAGGGAAAAAATGTTAGTAAAAGATGAAAGAAAAAAAGAAAGGTTCAAATTCAATAAAACATTTTAAAGAATACCAAGTAGAATGATGGGACATCATGATCTAATTTAAATGTAAATGATTTCTAATATTTTAGCATATGAATTTGTCTCATCCAGTAATATTATCTCAATTTATGGATTAAATTGGAACAAAAAATTGTAGTGTTTTTAGAATATGGTGTTTGAACACATCGTTATGTTTTGCATGTGACTGAAAGTGATGAAATATATAAAAATTGTGAAATGTGAAATTAATGTGCAGATCAGAAATTTAAAATATTTTAAATTAAAGGTAAAAATGGAGAAAAATGAGATGTAACTTTACCATTTAATGCTTTTTTATTTCAATTTTTAAAAAATGCTGTATGAATAGCAAAAAAGATGTGTGCTGTTTATAGATGATTTTTATACTGCTGTAGTTAAAAGTGCTTTTCATTAGTGATTTTTTTTTATGCTACTGTAGCTGAGAGTACTGTTCAGAAGTGGATATTTTGATCTGGGAACCAATAACATTCTTGTAGGCCTGCAGTTGATGATTACCAAATCAAAACACTGATTAAAAATAATTCAGATAGCATTTTTAAATCTATTTGGGTATGAATCACTACACACTTTGGGAAGACATTAACAAGAACAACAAAAGAACCGGATTCTAGATTTTTTTCTGTTGAAAGAATTTTAAATTAACTCTCTGAATTTAAATATGACCCTGACAGTGGTTCAATGTTTCCAGCTTATTTTCCAATGTTTCCAGCTTATTTTTGTAGGTTTGAAACAATATTTGTGAAAAGATGTGAATAATGGTCTGATGAGGAAAAAAATCACTCTACTGTTGCAGAAATTGGGAACAAAAGAAAATACAAAACATGCAAATTTAATCCTCCTAAAGAAGCCAGAAGAAATTACATTCAGTGAAACAGAAATTTTGTCAAAACTTTTCGATAAAAGAGATAGTCTATTTCATATATGATACAAATGTCTAAATATCATAAAACAAGAGAATGATGATTTTGTCATATATGCAGGTATGGTTAATGCAGTGTGAGGCATTTAAATTAAAGGAATTGTCAAGCGACATGTTCAAGTGTCTAATTTTTGTGCAGAGGCTAATGACACCGAAGGACAAAGAAATCAGATCAAGAATCCTCACTATCATGGAACAGGATCCGAAGATTACGCTACAAAAAGTAATGGAAGAATGTCAGCGACTTATAAACATAACAAAAGATAATACTCGGATTGAGGAAAAGAGCATTTCATGAGTACAAACTGTAAGACAACAGAAGTGGATACAGTATAAAGAAAGAAAAATTATATGCAATTTGTGTGGAGGACAGCATATAAAGAAGGAATATTCTTTAGGAATAAAATATGTTTTAATTGTGGGTGTGTAGGCCATAGAAGTTCTCATTGTCTGGCAAAACAGAGAAAAGTAAAATCAAAGTTGCAAACAAAGATGAACGTAGTTTTGTCGAAAAATGAAATTGGGGAGGGTAAAAGAAGAAAATACGTCAATGTAAAAATAAATGGGCAGACTGTAAAATTATTACTTGATTCAGGAAGTGATACCTTGGTAATAAACGAGCAAACATGGAAAAAAATTGGTTACTCATCATTGATTAACAGACAAAATTGCTTGGGGAGTGTCAGGAAAAAGACTTAAGTTTAAAGGTGAATTAAAACGTAACATTTTGTCCATGGGAAAAATTCACAAATCGAAAGTGTATGTGCTCCCTGGACCAGTAACTTCTTTGGTTTAGCCTGGATCGTATTGTTTAACTTATGCGAATTACCGGTAAATGCTTTCTGTAACAAAGTTAATGTCATAGAGAATGATAAGACAAAGAAAACTAAAAGACTTATTACAGATTTGAAAAGTGAATTACCTTTTTAGACTAAAGAGAAAAGTACCATTTTTGGCACTGGACCCAATAAATGAGAAATTAGAAAGGTTGGAGAAAAGTAGAGAAATTTCAAAAGTCGATTACCTGGATTGGGCGTCTCCAACTGTATATATAAAATAGAAAGACCGAAAAATCAGTGTGTGTGTGCTGACTTTTCAACAGGCTGAAATAGCTGTTTGAATGACCATGCATACCCTCTACTGTCTCCGGAGGATATATTCACTAAATTAAATGAAAGTAGAGTGTTTTCAAAGTTGGACTTGTTGGAGGCTTACCTTCAAGTGAAAGTCAGTGAAGAATGTTGAAAGTACCTGACAATAAACATGCATAAAGGGATTTTTAAAGTAAATCATCTTCCATTTGGATTGAAGGTAGCTCTAAGCCTATTCCAACAAATAATGGACACAATGTTGGCTGGTATGGAGTATGCAATCACATATTTAGATGATAAATTACTGAGAGCAGTAATCCAGAGAATTGAGGAATATAGGTTCAAGCTGAGTGCTGAAAAATGTGAGTTCTTCTTAAAAAAGATAAAATATTTAGGGCAGATCATTGAGAGTAAAGGAAGAAAACTGGATCCAGAAAGGGCTGAGGCTATAAAAAGCACATGATAATGTGGCAAAACTCTAGGCGTTCTTGGGATTAGTAAGTTACTAAAGCATTTATATTCCAAAAATGTATGACATGAGAGCTCCTTTAAATAAGTTAGTGAAAAAGGGCACAAAGTGGATATGGTTGAAAGAATGTGAACATGCTTTTAAAAAATAAAAAGCTGTCTATTAGCAAATCTATTGTTAGTGCATTTCGACCTGAAGAGGAAGATTATTGTAGCAGCGGATACCAGTAATGAGGGACTAGGTGCTGTATTGCTTCATAAAATCGAGGACGGATCTACGAAGCCAATAGCACATGCTTTGAGAACATTACTGCCCACTGAACGAAGTTACAGTCAAATCGAAAAAGAGAGTTTAGCAATAATCTATGCTGTAAAAAAATTTCACAGGCTTCTATATGAAAGAGAGTTCATTCTGCAAACAGACCATAAACCACTGTTATCAATATTTGGTATAAAAAAAAAACAGACATACCAACTCACATGGCAAATCGACTGCAGCATTGGGGTGTAATTTTATTGAATTATAATTTCAAAATAGAATATGTGCCTTCAAAGAGGCTAGGTTACATCAATGGGTTATCAAGATTGATACCTGAATATACGGACCCACTGGAAGAAACAGTAATAGTGGCACTAAGAGATGAAAGTGAATTGTCTGGTCTGTGATGCAGCACTATTAGAGAACTACTAGTTATGCTAGAAGATGTGAAAAAAGCAGCAGAGAACAATGATTTCATTAAAAAATATGAAAAAGCAAGTCTGGTTGATCGAGAAAACTAAAAAAGGGAGTAGTGTGTCACCATTTTCAATCTGCAAACAGGTATTACTATACACAGATAGAGTTGTAATGCCAGGTAGTCTGTAAAAGAAAATTCTGAAAGCATTTCACATTGGCCATCCAGTGATTTTGAGAATGAAATCTTTAATTAGAAGATATACTTATTGGCCGAAGATGGACCAAGACATAGAAAACTTGGTGAAACAGTGGATGTCAACTGGCAGCAAGAAATCCACTGGTAAGGATTCAACCATGGCCAAAGACAGGTGACCTATAGACTTGATTGCATATCAACTATACAGGGCCCATAAATGGATCTTATTACGTAATTATTGTGGACAGTTTCACTAAGTGGCCAGAATTGTTAAGTGCAGACATCCGACTGCAACAAAAACAATAAATGCACTTAATGAAATGTTTAGTTGCTTTGGTTTCCCTAGAACTTTAGTCAGTGACAACGGAACGCAGTTTATGGGAAGAGAATTCAAGGAATTTTGTTCATCATTTTCCATTGATCATGTGACAATGCCAGTATATCATCCAAGATCAAATGGACAGGTGGAAAAATTTGTGGACACCTTTAAACGAGTGTTGAAGAAAATTCAAGGCATGGACATGAATGAAAGAAGTATTCAGAAATTTTTGGCAGTATATAGAATCACGCCAAACCCAAATATGACATCAGAGTTATCGCCAGCAGAGTTAATGTTTGTGAGATAAATATGCTCTGTGTTCAACAGACTGTTGCCTAGTCCGGTGAAGAAAACTGCTAAAAAAGAAAACCAGATGACTAAAGCGTATAAGCCAGGTGACAAAGTTTTTTTTCAAGAACTTTAGTGCTGGAAAAATGTATTGGGAAGAAGGAATGATAACCAAAAGAATTGAACAGGTCATATATGACATAAAAGGGGAAAAATTTCAGTACAAAAGACATTGGAATCGATTGAGACCCAGACACACTACAGACATCACGAAAAATACCAAAGAAATTCCAATGGGAATCCTCTATGACACATTTGAAATTCCCATTCCAGCAAGTCAAAATTTGCCAATGAAGGTATTCCTGACCTCAAGGCCAGAGATACCAGTGTGTCAAATGCCACCATGGCAGGAAAGATTGAAGCGAAAAAGACTCAGGAAAAAAAAATCAATCAATTTTTTTTTTTTTTAATCGTGTCACCCCAAGCAGGCATTCCACTGCCACTATAGCGCAGGGGGTTACATAGAGGGATTGGGTATAGGAAATGTCAGAAGGAGGGTGATAGATGACTTAGGACGTATATAGGGAAAGAGTTGGAGAGAGTGGATGTGTGTTAGTGTGTTAGGAGGTGTCTATTGACCTTACATTTAAACTCCTGGAGGTTGTAGACGTCGGGGAAGCAAGCATGCGGTAGGGAATTCCACAGGCGGGAAGTGTGAGGAAAGAAGCTGTTGGAGTAGAAATTGCGGTTACATTTCATTGGTTTCACTGTAAAAGGGTGGGACCTAGTTGCCAATCTAGTATCTCGTGCAAATTCACATCTGGGGGGCACCAGTGATTTAAGTTCGTCAGAGCAGAAGCCATGAAAGTATTTATAGAAGAGGCACAGGGAAGCCACGTCACGCCGGTGAGAGAGATACTGCAGGCGGTCAGCCAAGTCGGTATCAATCACATTACAGATTCTTCGCTGTATTTTGTCAAGAACCCCGAGGAGAATAGAAGGGGCACCCGACCAGATGTGGCAGCAGTACTCAATACACGGGCGGATGGTGGATTTATATAATTGCAGGATAGATTCAGGTGGAAAGAATTTCCGGGCACTGCACAGAGAGCTGACTTTCATAGCTGCGGATTTAGCAATGGATTCGACGTAGTCATTCCACTTGAGGTCTGCTGAGAGCGTCAGGCCAAGCAGGCGTAGTGATTTACTCTCTGGGAGGCAAGCCTGTTCCATGCTAATGGGAAGGAGGTGCGGTTGTCTGTGGTGGTTAATTGACAGCAGCTTCGTTTTGGAAGAATTGAATTTAACGAGCCATTTCTTACCCCAATCCACCACGGATTGGAGGTCCTTCTCAAGCTCGGCAGCGAGGGTCGCCTTGTCACCTACACCAAATTTTTGATTGAGATGAGAGTAAACTGTGGTATCATTGGCGTACATGCCTACTTGTGATCTTATGGTATCGGGGAGATCATTGATATAGATTAGAAAGAGCGTGTCCAGATCCTAAAAAGACAAAATATTGAAGCTGAATTTCACGGGAAAATTTAGCTCAGGAGGAGGTGATGTAATGAATATGCATACACCTTACAGACTAAGGCAGGGATGCCTAGGACTATGCCTATTGGAACACCTATTGACTATGCCTATTGTATAAGCCTATGCCTAAGTATACTTCATACTAAACGATGAGTGCCAGTACATATGGCTACTTGTTAGATTGTCCTACCCAGTTACATTTGCCAAAACCACTTAGCTACTTCTAATAATATATATATATCCCTTTCTGGGACATATCACAATGTAAATTCATATCTTCATGAAAGTAAAACTTTGCAATTAGCAGATTCAAATCTAGTGTTGCATAATTATTTCCAGATTCTGATCAGCTAAAAATGGGGGCACAATTTTCTTTAGATGAGTGGTCTGTAGAAATATTTTTTTTAAGCCTTTCAATCATAAAATTAACAAATTGTATTTATTTTTGTAGATACATGTTTTAACTTGATGAAGGTTAATGAAAACAAACTTGAGTTATAAAAAAAATATCTCAAGACATGTATTTTACTAATTGAACACCTATGATGAACACTCAGATGTTTAGTTCCCTGCTGTACAATGGAGTGTTTTTGCCAACAGAAACAATCTTTCATTTCATTTTTAAATAAACCTATTCACTCTTTACTTGGTTACCAGTCAATTGTACTTTCATTAAACTATATAATGAAACTTTGATACTAAAATATTCTGCTTCATTTTTATCAATAAGTTTTGAGTAGATTTCATGTGTATTGTATTATGAGAGTAGATAATATAAAGTAGCTACAAGCTTTGTCCCTTAGGAGATTTAATCCGTAACAGCCTGTTGTCTAATTTCCCTTGGGAGCCTGACGATGTGTGGATTTAGATCTATTGCAGTATATAAATGAAAGATCTACTTGTGACATCCACTTCCATACATATTTTTGCAAATCCATGATGTATTGATCAATGATAATGAACAAAGGACATTGAACTGAATGGCTTTTGAAGTCAAATATTTGTTGAGAGAGAATAACAAGATAGGGAGAAGCAGATTTGTCACCTCATAAATCTTGTCAAATGTTGCAAACTGTCTTGCATTATTCTTAAGTTTCATGTACAGGTATTTAATCCTGAAAACACCATACATGAGTATGGTTTACATTTGGAAATGAAACAATGCTTGGAATTTGTTCCTTTTTTTCTTAAAAAAAATGAAAACAAGCAACATTTTAACTTCCACATAGCAGGCAGACCTTCCTTCTCAGTCTATCTATATAGAAGTCATTGTAACAAACAAAATATGCCATGCCATGATTAACAGAAGATTATTAGTAAGATAAAGTAAATAATATTACATTTCATGAAATTATAGTTGTGAAGATATAGACATTTCCAGTTTTGTGATTCATTTAATTTTTAGCTGAATTTCACAAGGGTAAAACATCAATCAGATTTTCTTCAAATCAGTGATACAGAATATATGAACCATTGAAACTGTAAAGACAGATTATATAATTCAGCTCTTTCATTTGCAGCCATAGTTGTACATATTCCTTATTGTTTCACAGTGCATGGTCAAACTGATCTCATTAAAACACAGACAATACTCAATAATTCTACAAGTTAATGATTAATGATGATTCAGTGTTCCAATTTGAAGTTCAATTTCTTCTTACGAATATTGTAACATCACCAATTTTGCATGTTATATATTATTTAAAAAAAATACCAAACAAATTTCTTTTAAATATTTCATGCATTTTTTTATTTTTATTACAACATGTTTGACCAATGCATTCTTTAGCCTTCACATTTAACAATGAAAATTCAAAACAAAGAAGTTGCTTCAAGAGAGACTCAAACCTACCTCTCATGCCTGGGAATTTGCTATACAAATCCAGTTAAAAATTTATGAAGGTTAAATTAGTATAACAACCAGACTGAAGTAAAAAGATTGTATGGCACTAATCTTTCGACTAGGGGAGAGCCTGATTGCCTTGAAAATCAGTATTGAAAAAAAATCATGATTTTTTGCTTAGGCTCAAATACTAAGTATTAACATGAAAGAGAAATGTATAACTACCTCAATTGTAAAGCATGTCATAATTTGCTATGGAGAAAATCTCCTGACAAAAGGTTGTGTGGCTTTAATGAGTGTTGCTGGAGGGGTTTGTAGAACCTTGGCTTATTTTCTGCACATATCTGACAAGAGTTCATAATTTTTTTTACGTCTTTAACAGAATATGGCAAGTTTCTGCTTTATTTTATTTTGCTTGTTCTTTTCAGGTTAAACATAAATGAAATTGATTTTTATTTGGTGATCAGTTTAAAACATTGACCAATCAGGTAATGCCTCCATTTTCATAATGCCTCAATTATAGCTTACACCTCTTTTCCTATTGCCAAGTGTCATTGCTCAGTCAGCAAAAGTGCCCTTGAAAAAAGTCTACAGGATGACCAGATTGTCTAAGTGAGGCAGCTATCACACAGTCGGAGGTATCTGTCTTGACTACGAGAGGGATAGAAGGATCCACTGCAGAAAAGGCAGAATTAACAATGTCCCTTTTTATGTTTTGAAATGCTTTTATCATGGAACAGGACAAAGGAAAAGTAGATATGGTGCCATTTTTGATGATGTATCTCAATAGCTTGGCAGTTTTCAAGTTGAAGGAACATTTTTCACTGTTCAATGTCAGATTGTATTTCTTGATGGCAGCCATGAATTGTTTGAGGTTGTGGTCATGGTCAGCTTGGTTACAGCCACATACAGTGACATTGTCTATATAGGCAACAGTACCCTTCAATTTTTTATTGGAGATGATTTCATCTATAAACCTCTGGAAGCTAGACACTTCGTTTGTCATCACCAAAAGGGATTCGAAGAAACTGGTATAAGCAACCACAGACCTCGAATATCATGTAGGGCTAATCCTCTGGCTTGATAAGTACCTGATAGTAGGCAAATTTGGGATCTAGAGTATTGAAAAGGTTGTATTTAGAAATGTTAGAAATCATTTCTTTGATATGAGACAGTGGATAGGCATCAATTAATTTGTTGATGGTTTGGGAGTAGTCAATGACTATCATTTTCTTGTGATTTTCAGTGGCTATTACGAGGGCCTGGGCTCTCCAAGGAGATTCACTTGGTTCTATAATTCCTTCTTCAAGCAGTTTCATTACTTCTGCTGCTATGAACTGTTTGTAATCTTGTGAATAGTGTCTTGATTTTACACATGGTATAATAATCCACTTGCTTATATATGATAGACAAACAACGTCTGTTACAACTATTCCATTCATAACAAAGGAGTGGTGAGATTGGTATCAAGTACTTTTGATTTTAAACAGTCTACTGACATTTTAAGAAAAGTGTAGCATATTTGGTTTATTTGGAAGTCTACTCTCAAAGCAACTTATCCAAATAAAAGAGATGATTTAGTTGATGACCTCCTAATTATAATAATAGCAAATTAGTTGCAGTGTAATTTTTTCATTTCATTAGTATTTAAAAATGCATATTGTTTTTCTTCTCTGTTTTCATTAGTGTATGTACTTTTGTTCAGATTAATTACTCAACTTTTTGGCTGTGTATACTCAGGCCTTCCTTGGGTTTCTACATATCCCATCTGTTGTTTGTGCATCTTTCTCTTCTTGGAATTCTAGTTCTTCTCTCAAACTCTATACTGATTTCATGAATTCTTACTGCACAAAAAAATATGGCATATTGAAGATAGTTTTAAATAACCAAAACTCTTGTTATTGCTGATGTTCTATAGCATACCAAAACCTGCACAGTGATCATGTAGAACCAAACAAATAACAAATAGATTCGAGTAGACTTTGATGTTTTAAAATGAGAATAAGAATATGCTACCAACTTGCATGAAACTCTGTCCAACCAACAGCAAATAGGTGAAGTGTAACTATCAACATTTTTGATCACTCACCTGTTGCAGGACTCGAGCTGGTAGAATTCGCTCAGTTGGTCCACCAACCAAATAAGACCGAACTAGAATGTGATTTCTTTCTACTGACAACATGTCAATCATAATGGAGTTACTGCAATAGAAGCAAATATAATAGTTTTGGGGACAAAGTGATTTAAAATCTGTTGTCATGATAGCAAAAAATTAAATAAGAATGAATTTCTGTTCATTATGGCATGAAGAAATGTCAAATGATAGTAAAAGATTTATGAACTGAGATTGTATAATCAACACATTTTTATGGAATTTATTGAAAATAACTTATTCTTGGAAAATATAGTGGAGTGGTTTCCTGTTAACTTCTCTACATGTTGCTTTTTATATAAAGTGCTATTCTTATTCCTTCAAACTAATTTTCTTATTTTTTTTTATTTCAACCACTGTACCCTACAACACTTCTCAGAAACTTGGATTGAGAAAGCATGCTCTTCTTTTGCAATACTATCACATGAAATTAGTCTCAAAGTTCTTGGAAATGTCTTTTCCTGATCCATGTATCAGACACATGTTCTTCCAGTGAAATAAGTGAAATTCACTAGCACTTTAATTGCTTGGGTCATGTTTTTGAAATTTTAAAACTATCATTTATTTATTTTGATTAGTGGCTCTCTTATGTTATTAATATCTACGCTTGGTTTACCGATTGGGTTTTCTGATTACTTGAACATACTGACTTTGATTCTTTTCCACAAAAGTTTGTGTGCATACTTCTTCCAGGCTTGATCGACTATATTTTATTTTTAAGTTTCTTCACACAAAAAGCCATTTAAAAAAAAATGTTCTTCAATTCATCTTTGTTCTTTATCACAACTGTATAAAAGAAGGTTTCACCAAACTAGTTCAATGTAAGGTAATACATTCAACATGGAGGTCATAAGAGGATAGTTCCAAAAACACACACAGTGAGAAGGACAGGATGTGGTGTGTATGAGAGGAGATGGTCATGGTTCTTTAAACTAAGTTTTCTTATTTCTATATATAATAGTCCACTTGGACAGTACAGTGATCAAAATGTTATGATAAAGATAACAAGGGAAATTAATTTGAATGAGTCACATTACCAATTAGATAAATATATTTGTAATAAAAAACTATCGATTTATTTACCCCCCCCAACCTGTCATTGTATCAAAGTAGGTCTTACGCAATTTAAACTCAAGATAAACTATGTAGAATGTTGATTTTGCAATTCATTATGCATGACCTTAGTCCTTGCTGAAATGCTCAAGAAATTGGAACTTGATGCTAATGTGATCTCTCAATTCACAGCCAGGGAGATTCAAAATTAATTTAAAATGCTAAGTATTTACGTATTTATATCTCATAAAAGAAAGCATTTTAAAAATATGAATATAAGAATAAATATAAGAATAGAAAGAAAGCATTTTAAAAATTTATAGCGAAATGATATGTACAAAATTATACAATGGCATATTAATGAATGACTATGAATGGGTTTTTGATTTGTTTTGTAAAATAAATTATAAGAATCCAAGTTGCGGAGACAGAGTGGGAATTTTGTTTAATATGATTCTGCTCAAAGGAGATTAAAAAATAAGTCCAACTGAAAAGGAATGAGAAAAAATAGGGAGAAAGGAAGAAAATGAGGAAAATAAAAACAGAAAAGAGGGTGAAAGAGAAATATTAAATGAGATAATGAAAGGATAAAGAAAGAGTAAAAGAGCAGGTAACAGGGAAAAAGTGGAGAAATATAGCAGAATAAAAGAGAGTGGATTGGAGAAACAAAAATAAGAATAGAAAGAAAGGGAAAATAGAGATAGAAAGCAAAAAGAGTAGAAAAGAAAGCAACAGAATGAAAGAGGTAAAGAAAACTAAAAAATAGATAAAGCAATGAGAAAAATGAGAAAAAGTGATAAATGGAGAGATATGAAAGAGCAAAAAAAAAACAAAAAACAAATATATAAAAGAAAGAAAGAGAATCAAGAGGAAAAGGCAAGTGCCATTAAAATTGGTCCCAGGCTTTGGCTTCTGGCAAGAAATCACTCTGTCTCCTGTGACCAAAGGCAAGAACTGAAATGTTAGTTTTGATCCGTACTCATCACCAGCCGTCAATGCAGAGTCAGCTTGTGCTTTGAGGAATAATTCTTGGAACTGGTACTGTGTCTCCAGCAGTAGGCAAGTATCCAGGGAACAGACCAATCCATTTAAAACCCTGCAGCCAGTCAAAGGCAAAGAGATAAAAATATAAAATCACTTTCCTTAAATCAGATTCTGGAATAAGGGAAGAGAAATCAAATTTTGTTATATGACATTTTAGATATGGCCATATGTCTGTTTAGTAATATGAAAGCACAATTTTGTCAAAAGTTTAGAATAAGTTTATACTTCATTTATAGGATCTTCAATGTTATTAGTTTGTTATGTTTGTTAATATCTATTTATGTTGGTCTGATCATGGGTGCTTCACTATGAGGTAATAATAGTTAGCAAGCTGATTTTGTAGCTCATTATTACAGAGTAGTAAGTTTTATTGTCTCTTGGTTAAGTATTAAGCCAAGTTCGATAAATACACATCTTGGGTTTATTTTTCTATCAATTAACAATCTATTCAACCCACCTATACACACCTTGAAGTGGTGTAATAGTTAGCAAGCTTGTCTCACTAGAACCTGTTACAACTGAGTAGTGAGTTTGATACTCACTGGGTACTCCATACTTTCAGCCTTGTGCCACATCTAAGTGGTGCTTAGAAAATCTACTACTCAATCCATCTAATTCATTATCTATCACAGTCTATTCAAATCTATCAATATATCATACCTGTTTTTCTGTATTTATATATTATGCAATAATTTCTAATCAATATAAAAAACTAGCCTGCAGATCAATACATTGATCATGTGAATAAAAGCATTTTATTTTATATCATAGCAATTTTTATGCACTGGTGTGCAAAGATTTGGGGCCACCTTGGTAAAGTAATTATCTCGTTAATTTTATCCCAAAGCTGAGAGTGATTAGCTGTATGCTTTCCTTGGTATATTTGATCTTTCAGGGTCAGAAAAAAGTTACAGCTTTTTTGTTGATGCTGTCTAGTGGATGATAAAGCATTTTAAGCAATGTGATGCTAAAAGAAGGCCATGCAAAAATTCAAGTTAAAGAAATGTTTAAGTTAAAAAGGATTTATCTTTTGACAAAAAGTGATCTTTCTTTTATTACAGAAAGTAGATTTCAAAGTATGGCATTAGTAATTACTGTTACTGCCTTTTGCTCAAATAATTACCTAAAAAAAAAATAATAGGAGTAGATAGGTCACACTATCGCATAGTCAATACTCCTCCCACGTCTATTGAACTGGAGTAGAGGCTCGCCCCTTGTTTCCTGTTTAGGATGTGGTTTCCGGTTTTCTCTTCTCTCTCTTCAGACCTTGGTACTGGTGCTTCCGGTGGTTTCCTGCGATCTGGCCGGTTGGTGGCAACGGCTCATCACTGTGAGGGTACTGGGTTGGCAGTTTCCTGGTTGCTGCTTCCGACTGGTAGTTAGGAGCCCTAACTCTTGCGTAGCGTCAAGAGCGGCTGCTCTGATCAACAGTTGTATAATATCGGGGTTCTTGTAGTGCCATGTCGCGCATGGATAGGTGTCCCTGCAAGCGCTTTCGGTGGGCAACCCCGAGGCCACACCTTGTTGCAGCCCTAGCCAGTTTCCCTCCCATCACAGAACGTGGGTAATGACCGCCTGTATCCTCTATCCTAGGTCCCTTTCTACAAACAGAATCATGACTCAACAAATCAGAAATGACCCTAAACCAGTTAAATCCAAACCACCTAAACCCATTAACCTCTCCTTTACTAATATCCGAGGCATTCGTACTAACTTTCCTAGTGTAGAAGCGTTCCTGCATGAAAAGTCCCCTGACATCCTCGCGCTCTGCGAAACTAACCTCAACTCAGCTATTCCCTCCTCTGACCTCTTCATCCCTGGTTATCTTCCCCTTTTAAGGAAGGATTCCACTGTCCACATGCATGGGCTGGGTGTTTATGTCAGCGAACACCTCCCCATAACTAAGGTGACTTCACACGAATCTACTGACCACCAATACATATGTCTCCGCCTGTCTCTCCTCAGTTCGGTTAGCTACCTATTCTTCCTTTACTGTACTCCCTCCTCTCCCGACTGCTCCCTACTAGATAGCATTGCCGACGACATAGATAAGGCTATTTCCTATCACCCATTCGCCCAAATATTTGTATTTGGAGACCTCAATGCCCATCACTCTGAGTGGCTTGAAAACGCCGTTACTGATCCGGCGGGCATTCACGCCATGAACTTTGCTATTTCCCAGTCCCTTACGCAAGTGGTGGACTTCCCCACTCACTTCCCAAGCACTCCCTAGGGTCATTCCTCACTGCTAGATATATGTTTCACCTCTGCACCTGACACCTGTCAAGTCTCGCAGCTTTGCCCTCTCGGCAACTCCGATCACGCTGTAGTCTCCCTCAGTATTTCTTTCCAATCTCACTCCCCCCAGGAGCCCCCTACTTATAGAACCTCCTACCTCTACCAAAAAGCTGACTGGGATGCCTTTCGCGATTTCCTCTGTGACGTCCCTTCGGGAAAAGTGTTTGACCTATCTGTTGATGACTGTGCCTCTGAGGTCTCGTCATGGGTGAAAGCTGGCATTGATGCCTTCATACCCACCAGGAAGTATAGCTTAAAACCTCATTCCTCTCCGTGGTTCTCTCCGGCCTGATCAGCCGCCATTGCCCACAGGAACCATTACTTCCGTTTATTCCGGAGACAGCCAACTGATCACAATAGGCGCCTGTTCACATCTGCTCACAATGAGTGCAAGAGAACCCTAAATGACGCCAAACAGTTGTTTGCTGAGAAAATGCGACAGCACATAGCTGACCGCAAGTTCGGCTCCAAGGACTATTGGAGGATTTGTAAACGAGTGCTAAACAATAGGAAATCCTCAATACCTCCTTTAATCCATGGATTTGAGGTTCTCACGTCATCTGCGGACAAAGCAGAGTGCTTTGCCCGCAGATTCTCATCCAACTGCACATTCGACTCGTCCGGAGTGCACTCACCCGACTTCCCTATTAGAACTGAGGCCAAACTGCATGAAGTATATATTACCCCGACAGTAATATCCAGAGTAATTTTAAAACTCGACCCCCATAAGGCGTGTGGAGACGATGGAATCCTGGTGATAGTCCTTAAGAAGTGTGCCCCTGAACTTTCCCCCGTCCTCTCTAAACTGTTTAACTACTGCCTTTCTGCTTCCTGCTTTCCTGCATGCTGGAAATTCTCTTCAGTCATTCCTGTCTTTAAGAATTATGGTGAACCCTCGGATCCATCCAACTATCGCCCTATCAGTCTTCTACCGATATTTGGGAAAGTATTTGAGGCTATAATCAATGCAGAAATAGTTCATCATCTCACCGCCCACAAACTGTTCTCCGACAGGCAATATGGATTCCGCTTCGACAGGTCCACGGCCGACCTGCTAACAACTGTAACGGAGTACATGCTACAGGCCCTTGATGAGTCTGACGAGGCTCGCGCGGTTGCTCTGGACATCTCCAAGGCTTTCGACAGGGTTTGGCACCCTGGCCTCCTATGCAAACTACGCGGTTATGGTATTACCAGTCGCCTGCTTGACCTAATCCAATCTTTCTTAATAACCGCAAATTGAAGGTCGTTCTGAATGGGCATGCCTCTTTGTCCTACAGCACGAATGCTAGTGTCCCACAGGGCTCTATCCTGGGCCCGACGCTCTTCCTTATTTTCATCAACGACCTCCCAGATGAGATCAAGTCCCAAGTAGGCATCTACGCAGATGACACTACAATATACTCCCGCTCCAGTAAGAAACCTGTCGTGGCGGACAGACATAATCTCGCTGCTGACCTTGAGCAGGATCTACAGTCTGTGGTGAACTGGGGCAAGAAGTGGCTTGTCAACTTCAATTCCTCTAAGACCAAGCTCTTGTCTGTCAACCATTACAGGCAACCTCTTCTGCCTCCCATAAGCATGGACTAGGTGATTCTCCCGGAGAGTAATACACTATGCCTCCTCGGACTTACCCTGTCCTCAGACCTCAAATGGAAGCACTATATTGAATCCATAGCAAAATCTACTGCAAAAAGGTTGGGTCACTATGTCGATCCAGGATGTTTTTTCCACCTGAATCCATCCTGCATATATACAAGTCAACCATCCATCCGTGCATGGAGTACTGCTGCCATTTATGGTCAGGTGCCCCTGCCGTTCTCCTCAGTGTTCTTGACAAGCTCCAAAGGAGAGTCTGTAATGTGATAGGTACTGATCTGGCGACTCGACTGCAGCCACTTTCCCATCGTCGAAATGTGGCCTCCCTCTGTCTCTTCTATAAATATTTTCATGGCTTCTGCTCGGATGAGCTTCAGTCACTGATGCCTCGTCAACAGGTGTTTACTCGTGCAACCAGACTGGCAACTGGGTCCCACCCATTCACAGTCAGGTTAGCCAAATGCAGACGACAATTCTACTCCTGCAGCTTCCTCTCTCGCACTTCCCGCCTGTGGAACTCACTCCCGTATTCTTGCTTTCCTGACGGCTACAACCTCCAGAAATTTAAATGCAAAGTTAATACTCATCTACTAACCACTGGCCTCTAGCTCTCTCCCCTCCCCTGTATAACCTTCCCTTTCTCTCCTCCTATGTATCTGTCATTGCACCTTCTTTCTCAGCTTTCTATTGTTCCTTTCTAACTAGCTTGTACTCCTCACTCTTTTCTAATTAATCTTTTTACATTTATGTAACCCCCTGCACATCAGTGGCGTTTCCGCCTTGCTTGGGGTGAAATGATTAAAAAAAAAAAAAAAAAAAATTGATTTGGCATTATATTGAACAAGACCCATATTTTTCAAGAGGGAATTTGTTCCCATTTTCTTTTTTTATTACAAATAGTAGAAGTTTTCAATGTATGACATTAGTAATTACTGTTACTGCCTTTTGCCCAAATAATTACCTTAAATTGATGTGGCATTGAATTGAACAAGGTCCAAATTTTTGTTATAGGGAATTTGTTCCCATTTTCTTTTTTTATTACAGAAAGTAGAAGTTTTTAAAGTATAGCATTAGTAATTACTGTTACTGCCTTTTGCTCAAATACTTGCCTTAAACTGATATGGCATTGAATTTAACAAGGCCTGTATTTTTTTAGGGAATTTGTTCCTTTGGTCTTGACAGTAATCCCAAAGCTCTTGAAGATTGTGTGGTTTTCACTGGAGCCCTTGTTTCTTCAGTTCTCACCACAAGGGTTCAATTTTATTGAAATCAGGACTTAGTGCTGGCCAATCTACCAAAACCTGAACAGGAAACCTTTTTGTTGCACCTGATGTGTGGCAAGAAGCAATGGCATCCTGAAAAATGTCTTCAGCTTCATAGCTGAGCAGAAGATTTGACTGTAGTAAATATTGTTTTTGTTGTTTAGATTACAATCAACTTTTCCCTATTTTCTTCTACCACTACTTTTGATGTTACCCAATACCATTACGTGTCCACCACCAAACTTTACTGTCTTTGTATTGGATCTTGTATTGTTATTTTTTGACCACTGATTTTCATACATATTCTCTTGCATGAGAATTTAACTATTTTGCATTCATCACAAAAACATACTTTTTGCCACTTTTGAATATCCCATGTTGGATGTTCTTTTAACTGACTCAAATTTCTATTCTGATGTTTTTTTTTGGTTAATGATGATTTATTGCTGCTGCACACTCATTCAAGTTAGGGTTTTATTTGTAATACTCTGTATACTGTATCAAATGAAACCTCACTGTTAAGACTGCATTAACTCTTCACTTGTTAATTTTGGATTGGCTACTGAGACTCTAACAATCTTTCTTTCATCTCACTTTTGTCGTATTCCACTTTTTTGCATTGAAAATAATTCCAGTAGTAGCAAACATTTTTGGGTGGTAGGAATGTTTTCTGGAAATTCCAAGCTGTCTGGCAATCTCATTGAGTTATTTTCTTCAAAATCTCATTTTTCATTTGTGTTTTTCAGAAATTTTAATCATAATTTTAATGCAATAAAGCAACATGATGATTAACTACAATGACTCACCAAGGCACATTACACTCATGTTATTAAGATGGAACATTTCCTACTTATATATTTGTTCATTAGCATGATAACTTTATGATCTGAGATCTTTTATTAGCCCAATTCTTTGGTATGACCATTTTTCAGCTTCAGTTGGTTAAAAGTGTTTTTCTGTTATACAACAACTATGAAAACTTATTTTCCAGTTCACAAGGTCCACAGTCACACTACTGATAAAAGAATGCTGCTAAAAAATATTCACTTCTTAATCAAATAAGCTTGTATAATCATTTTATAGAGTTGGCTTAAAACTTTTACATGCCAATATAACACATTACTCAATAAGAGATTATATATATATATAGATGGTGCCACTAATAAAAAAAAATCCAAGATTTCTATGAAATACTAACCTTCAAATGGCATGTGACAAAATTTGAGCCCAGTTGGATTATTAGTTTACAAATTACAGTTATTTAAGTGAAGCTGCTGTTGCAAATTTAAAAAACAATAAAAAAAATCTGAATTTTGGGTGTTGATAAAGTATTGCTTTCTGATGGGAAAAAATACTGTTCAAGCAAAGCAATGGTTTGGTAAGTGATAATAAGACTGTTCTGGTAAAAACAATGGTTAAGAGGTAGCATGCTGACTTTAAATACAGTTGTACAGACACTAATGATGCTGAATGCTCAAGTTGCCCAAAATTGGTAGCTGTCCTGGAAAACACCAAAACAAATCCACAAACTCATTTTGGCCAATTGGAAATTGAAGTTGCTTGAGATAGCAGAGGAGTTGAACATATCAGAAGGCAATGTATTCACCATTTTGCATGAACATTTGTCAATGAGAAAGCTGTGTATCAAAGTGGGTGCTGCGTTTGCTCACAGTTGATCAAAAACAACAATGTGTCAACAATTCAGAGCATTTTTTGGAACAGTTTCAGTGCAACAAGAAGCAGATTTTGCATAAATATGTGACAATGGATGAAATATGGATCCACCACTTCACTCTGGAGACAAATTGACAGTCAGCTGAGTGAAAAGTAGCAGGTGAAAGCCATCCAAAACAACCAAAGATGCAAACATCAGCAGGCAAAGTTTTGGCCTCTGTATTTTGGGATGTGCAAGGTATTTTGTTCATCGATTACCTTGAGAAAGGAAGAACCATCAATAATGAATATTATATAGCATTACTGGTGCATTTGAAGGAAGAAATCACCAAAAAACAGCCACAAATGAAGAAGAAAAAAGTGATCTTTTACCAAAACAACACACTGTCACAAGTCGATCACAATGAAGGCAAAACTACATGAATTGCACTTTGAATTGTTTTTGTATTCACCCTATTTTTCATATCTGGCCCCCAGTGACTACTCGCTGTTTGAAGACCTCAAAAGAATGCTCCAAGGAAAGAGATTTGGCTCCAATAAAGAAGTGATATTGGAAACTGGGGCATATTTTGAGGCCAAAGACAAATCATTCTACAAAAAATGCTTCGAATTGTTACAGAAGTGTTGGAATCAGTATACCACCCTAGAAAGAGACTATACTGATGAATAAAGTCAAATTTTGCCTAAAAATTGTTGTTTTGAGTTAGGTCCGGGATTTATTGAGTAATGTGTTATGATTGTCATACATTACAAAGGAAATTATTTGAGTAGATCCTGAAAGTATTTTCTTTTAATATCAAAAATGTTTTTTTTTTTTAATACATAAGATTTCAAATTTAACCAACTGAAACATTAAATAAGGATAAACTATTAAACAGCTTGCTCAAAATATAACCAGAAAATGTGAAGAGGTGATGCATTAGCCTTTCTGAATATTTCAAACTCTGGAATGCCTACTCATCCCTTTGTTGTTTATTGTTCAATCAAAATATTCTGATCAAATTGATGGGAGGGTTTTTTTTTTTTCAATCAAGCTAGCTCTAAACATATTTTCATATTTCAATCTTTGAATTATGATAAGTGGGAATAATATTTTGCTATATTGTAAAGAAGTCAAAACAAAATGTCGATATTGATTGAAACATTCAGATTGCAAACTTTTCAGTTACTGACATCATTCTGTAACTACTGGCTGATAAAGGAAAAAATTGATTAGGTAGTTAAAAAATATAGATAGGTTGGTTAATTTTACACAATATCATCCCTAGTTGAAGATGTATTTAAAATATTAATTTAGATATGAGAATGTATCTGAAAGTTCCTAGATTGTACATACTTTGATTGTAGCATCCAATAGAAAAAAAAACAAAAAAAAACACACACACACACAATTAACACTCTTTGGTATTCATTCTATTGAGTCAGTCTACCATTAGGATTTGAGCTATCTACTTGTGGCTATTATACAGGATTTTGTGTTGGAACATTCCTTCTGTCAGATACTAGTGTAGCGAAGGAAGAGACTTACCCTGTAGAGCAAAGCGTACAAAGACTTATCTCACATGTAGGTCCATAATTTAGGTGAGGTGTTGCCAAGGTGGCAGAGTAAAAATATGGCTTGTCTCTCATGAGACCAGACATAATCAAAAGAGGTTCATGAGAGAATGTCCCAACTATATGAATAATTGCTTGTGCTGAAACCAACCAATCAGAAATGAGCCCTGGTGATATAATGCAGCATCGCCTAAGTCTGACCTCAGAGTAAGACAGTACTATTGGAAGGTGAAGTCAATCAAGGAAGGAATTTTGCAGCTGCTCTTACAACCTACACCTTTGGAATGGCACTTTAAGGCTAGTTGAGGGTCAGTTCAAGATAAAGGGTTCTTATTTACCCTGAGAAAGATGTAGAAGCATGACCTGGGTATGTGTAGAATTTTGAAAGAAATAAAACATAAAGCATGTCATTCATAGCAAGAAATTACTTCCAGGAATATGTAAGTAGCATAGAAATATCTTTTGTCTCATTGTGTAAATGATCTTGGATTTAGTTCTGCATAAAAGTCATTTTAAAGGTAACTGCTGTTAGAAGTTACATACATTTCATTGTGGGTATAGAACATGCATGAAAATTTGTTTGTAGAAGAATTAAACAAATATTATTTTCTTCAATTTACCATATTTTCTTGTGTATATTATGACTTGAGTATAATACAACCCTATATTTCTGAAGCTAAAAGCAGGGAATAAATTACATTCTTGACTAAAATATGGTAGAGCAGCCACCCCTTTGTAGCAATTTTTTGAAAAGCTTTGACATTTTATCCATTTAAATCTCAATGCTGTACATATATTTTCACTAAAACATTTAAAACATCTTAAAGATTTTTCACAACATTAAAGAATAGAAATGAACCAGATGTGTGTTTCTTCTCTTGATTTCTCTTTCAAAACATTTTTGAATTTTCAGGGAAAGGTATTATTTAGACATACATGGTAATACATTTTAAAATGTTAATCTGTCATACTTTTCTGTTTGATATGACTTCATAATATTTCTACACATAAATTATGAAAATAAAAAATTGTGTTTCATTAAGAATAAAAAACAAAACAAAAAAAAACAAAATCAAAATATTAGCAAATTTTATCTTTTGAGCAAAACCGAGACAAAACACATTTAATTATGCTGATTCCCTAAAAACAAATATGGCCAACATATCAAATAACTTTGGTAAGCAATTGTTATCCCCACCTACCTATTTTGTGTTTTATTATCAATTGCATCAACTGAGTGTATTTGAAATCTTGCTGCTTCAAATAAGAGGTATTTTTAAACAGAGTAAACATTTCTGAAAATGTCTACTGATGTATAATATGAACTCCTCCAATTTTGCTTTTAACATAGAAAGAAACATTAAAGCCTGCAGACATTTGGATAATGGAATTGATAGCCATAGGAAATTGTATAAAGAAAAAAAATTATCCATTTAAATCTCAATGCTGTCAATTTTGGATAACTATTTTCCCAAGAAATTAGAAATTATTTAGTGTAATTATGAAATCAATCAATGAAAAAAATATAAAACATTTTATTAACCTTAACAATTTTTGCATTTATGCAGCAAAAATTTATTTTACTAGCATGATTTTTATGAATTTTCATGGACCATTTGAAAGGAGAAGAATTCATTATAATTAATTTAATTGATTCTATTAATTGCTTAATGTGAATTCATCTCATGAGAGTAAACATTGGGACAAATTAAACATACAAAGAAGATTCTACCTGCATTTAAAATATTAGTCCAAATAAAAATGAAGATTCTTTTTACCTTAATCCAAAACCATGAGATTCTTCATAATTAAATAAGGAATGAATTTTTGATGGACTGTTAAGGATGATGAGGCGATCCATGAAGTCCTGGAGTTGAGACAAATTAGCAGAGTTAGTATTTTCAAATATGACTGAAATGAATGGCATATTTTATACAAGTTTGTAAATGCTAAATGTTAAGAATATGAAGGAACAATTCTATGGGCAAAATAAAAAACATTGTGAAGATTTGTCGAGTATACTAGGAGCCAGAAAACATCAAACATTTGAAAAATCCCATGATTAACAACTGGAGATTTAATTCCTAATATATAATGTTCAATTTGACATCAAATATTCTTAATGTAGGCACCATTGGCTGATAAGGACATCAGTTCCTGTTACTAAATTTGTCATATTCTTTAGAATCTGAAAACTAATCAGGCAGTGACAAAGCACACCAGCTGGCTGAAGAAGCAGTGCCATACCTTATGGAGGAGGACAGATCAGTAGAAAGATTTCTACCGTAAGGCTACAAGAGATGCAGAAGATTTAACATTTTTTTAATTATTTTGCATTATTTATCTTTCTTTTCTTTGGAATGATTATGTAAAATCAAAAACAATGTCATAAGTTTAATGATTTATCATTGTTGGTAATAAAAACACAAGTATTTAGCCATAATTGACTATTTGAATCTTAATAAATTATTCACTTATCTGGTTACAGAGTAGGACAAAAGTTGTAACTTACAGCCAAAGTTTGGGGTACTTCCCGGAAACTGTATGTTTCTTTGTTGGCAAGTTCTTCTTTGGCTAATAATTCATAGACAGCAGGAAACGCATACAGCAGTGTGGATAAGCGAACCAGTTGCTAAACAATGCAAAGAAATTATATTACATAGTTATCAGATGATGCCAACATTGGCACAAGCACAAATTTATAGAGCACTCATCAGATAAAGATGAACTTGGTATTAATGTCTTTTAAGACATTGGTGAATTCTCCAAAGCAAAGAAATTTATTGCAAGAATTAAGAAAAATGACTACAAAAAACATGTCTACATGGAGATTTAGGAATAAAATCATAAAATTTTCCTTCTTGCTTGTAAATATGTAAAGGTTTATAAAACTTGATTATTAAAAGCAGGTGTGTATGATGTTAGTTAATGAAATTTTTATCTATAATGATTAATACAAGAATTTGTAATGCTATCTTTGTAAGAATTCCAAATGTTATCTTTTGCACAGCATGACGAAAATCTTTAAAGTTTCTTTGATGTTTACTCAACTCTTTATTGCTTTTGCAATCAATCAACTTTAGTAAATTGTTAACAAGCCTTAATTAATATAGGCTGACCTGTGGGATGGAGATAAAAAATACAGTTGACTATAAGATCTGAACTTTGTAGGCAGCAACAGTAACTGGAATAGAAAACAGGGTCCTTGAGAAGTGAGATGGGAAAATGTGAAGTAGTGTCACCCAAAACTTATGTTATGCCACCTACACTAACTATAGAAGCTTAGCTCTAAAGATTTCTATTAAAATGTAGGGTATGTGAACTGATTTCACTTATGCACAAATACCCTTGGGAAAGGTAGTAATCCATCTCTTCTCTCCAGTTATGGGTTAAATAATAGGACAGATTGGGTTTTTATAGCCTTGGCTGGCAACCAGTCTACCACAGAAAGCAATGGCAACCTACTGTGGGATAATCTTCTGCCCAGTCAATCATGTCTCTTTCGAGACAAGATCGCCCAAAGTGTGTATCATATATGGCACTTAACTGACTGAACTGATTTCAATTACTTAATCATTCTTTTATAAAATAATGAAAATGCTGGATGAATAAATAGACACACCAATAGATTTCTTAAGATATGTACAAGATATTATTTTATTCTCATATAAAAGATGAACTGATGTATAAACACTTACTTGATGACATTTTATTGATATGTTGAGTTGATGGTGTTTTTAGGTAATGCAAGTCATTGTTATTAACATGATAACTGACTGAATATCTGTTCATCAGATGAAAGAAATATGTGGGGTTTAGTGCTCATTTATAATATCATATATTGGATCTTTATGTCATTTTATTATAACTCTGGGTCTGGTTAGGACAATCAGTGCACAATGTTCATTAGGTTGTGCATTTATTTGTTACAACTGTTAAGAGAAAGAATGACTCATGTGATAAAGACCTAAATCTGAATTTAAAATTAACAATTTCTTGACAGCCTACATCTTGAGGTTGATGTACTAGCCAGGTCAATTCCATTATTATATTTTAAGGTGAATTGCTGTCAGACATGTGCAAAGCTTCATAACATGAAAAAAACTCAACCACTTTATAAGATTCTGTAGTCTGTGGAATGTTTCTCAAAGATTTTGATTTCATGAAACTTTTTTCCATGCTGCATTTACACTGCAATTTAAATTTAACACCCTTAAAAAATGTGTATTGAAATTTAACTGGTACTCTTCTATAAAGAAAAAGCAGAAATTTTGTAGCATACTTAAAAAAAAACAAAAAAGAAAAATATTTTTCTCAAAATCTAATTCTATCCTAAAAATTGACCACTCCTCAAACAAAAAAAAATGCTATGTTCATCTCAATAGAAAAGCAAAATAAATTATCCCTTTTACTGCCAAGAATAGGTAAAGAAATGACCCTCACCAACTTTGAAAGTAAATAAATTACTTTCACATTAAAAAAAAAAATGAAAATGCTATTATCTCTACCACTTACTAAAAAGAAGAAAAAAAATTATTTATAAACTTTTTCTTTATGACTTTTCACAATTTTTTTCTAAATCTGTTTAAATCAGGTTGAAGACACTAATTATTCTTTTGCAGTTGACTTAATGTTTGTTTTATAAAATTAAGGAAAAGAGAGTAGAATGAAGGGAAAAAGGTAAATACAAGCAAATTAGAGAGGGTGAGAAAAAAGAGGATGTAAAATCAATGTGAGAGAAAAACTCTTGCATAAAAAGAAGAAATGAACATAAAGAGAGTGAAGTACAGCAAGAAAAAGAAAGAAAACTGCATAGAGACAGTGTGTGAGAGAGAGAGAAAGGAGTGAACTGAATGTTTGAGAGAGAGAGAGAGAAATAATAGGAAGAAAACTTTTTCTGACTAAATGTTCATCCAATAAAAGGCCCAAAAGCCACTCAAGATAGTGGTTTACTGAATAAGGTTGTTATATAGATGTAAAAGGAAATAAGTGCAGATTATGAGGATATGCAAGGCAGATAATGGTTAACCCTATACTTGAAGAGGTTAAGATTTTAGTGATTGGGGAAGCAGCCTCTTGAGAGTCTGTTCCCCAAAGTAGTGGTTTGTGGAAAGTAGATCTTCCTTCTTACAAATAGGATATGAAGGAGATTAGGATAATTCAGTCCTGTGTACCTGGCATAATGAGTATGCTGCATACGCGCATGAACTAAGGAATGTAGCTTGTTTGCGATGGTAATAGCAACAGGGAGTATTCGATAAGTGTTCTTTTGACATTTCATCTTGTGGAGAAGGGGCTGTAGGGTTAAAAATAATTCAAAGCCCACAAGGCTGCATAAATGATTTTGAACTCTGTTGAAGTAGAAAATGAGGGTTAGGTAGCTCCCAGGTAGGGCAGCAATACTCTATTTTTGGTCTGATCTGTGACTTGTGCAAAGCTAGAGCATGGCAGGATAAGTCAGGTATATTATAAAAGATGGTGTAAAAACAGTGGCTGGAATATTTTATGTATTTCCCATAAATATCAGAGGTTGACGTTCAAACCCAGGTAAAAGCCAAGATGTTCTAAGCAGGCCCTCATTTAAAAGACCTTAGTCTCATCATCTTACTTCTATCTATCCTTTTGTATCGAAAAAAAAAAAAAAAAGGATTGTTTAGAAGCACACACAGGTAAAGACAGGTAATGCGAGTCCAATAGCTTCACTAGACAAACCAAATCCACACTTCTTGTATCGATCTCCAATATGCCACTCACCATCACAAACAATAAACTCCACTTCTCTTACATGAGCATACATGTTTTATACACTTAATCCAGCCAACATTTAGCCAATGAGTTGCCAGAACCAGCTAATAAAAATGGCTACAAACAATACCACCACCTCTATCAGCATGAAATGTTGTCCGATTCATTATCCATCCGAAGCTCATCAATTCGCTGTCTCCACACGCCCTTGTAAAACATACATGTGACTGGCCCTTTTCAATCGCCGAGGTAAGTCACTGCTCCACTCCCCACTGATCTTCTGATCACAGCTGATTCATCCCAGGGCAGGTATTTTCTGTTGGGTACTCCTTTGAAGAGGAACAATGAGAGTTTTTTTCTCAGATGAACTACAGCCTGTAGTGTCATCGGGTGCTTTGTCATTGGTCTCTGAACTGCTGGTACTAGAGGAATCACCTGGTGAACTAGATTTTAAATACAGAAATTGTTCACTCTCCTCTGTGTGTCTATCAGAATCTGATGAGGGATACGATCCCAAAAAAGAGCGTAAATTTTTCACATGCTGCGGTGTTCCGATAATCCACACCAACTGCGGACTAATTACTTGGGTTACACGACCTGTTTTGAATTCAGTTGTACATTACTGAGTTGAGACTTTACCCAAACGATGTCACCTTCTTTGTATACTGGAATGTTTTGTGGTGCAAATGAGGGTGTGGTATCGATGTTTTGTACCTGGATGTGGTACATATGCAGCATGTCAGCCAGTGCTGTGGAAGCTGAAAGACTATCCTTGGGAGTGACATTGTGCCAACAGACAGCCTCTGGCACCGAACATTGTTTTCTGGCTGCGATGGTCTTGATACTTCTATGATAGCATTCCATGATCCCATTTCCAATGAAACCCCCAGCTATCTAAAAATTTCTTAAAGTTCTTACAGATAAATGCAGTGTTGTTATCTGTCAAGATTTCAGATGGTAAGCCCCACCCATAAAAACGTGATTCCAGCTGATGAATAACAGTAGCGGAGTCCTGTTAATACAACAGTCACTATATCGTGAATCGAGAAGGTCTACAATCAATGTGTGTTAGAAAATGACCGTCTCTGTAGTGGATAATGTCCATCGCCAATCTACTCCAAGTTAATTTTACACCTAGTATCTCCTTTCAACAAACTGCTGCTGGATCAATTGATTGGCAGGCTTTGCAGGTTTTGAAAATAGATTTGATAAGTTTTCTAGACACTAATGGGTCAAAATATAAAGTCCTCTTCACACCCAGGTGACCACTGTGGTGGTGTATATTGGTCACCTGGTTCTTGTTCAATTTACTCTCCACAATGGCACAGTCTTTCAGCAGTGGCTCTTTTTCATGCCTATGTAAACCCAGCCATCTCTGTGGCACTTGGGTCAGGCACTCTGTGTGATTTAGACAGGATTTTACCAATGTTACATCCATTGTCAAGGCGTAGAAGGAAATTACTGGAAGGTAATTGAAACTCACCTGAAGCGAGCTGACTATATAATGCTCCTCATGTCAATAACATTTCCACCGAGCTTCTCTACGGCATATGACTTCATTGAACTTTTGATGTGTTTCTTTCAAATTTATATTTAAATTGGGTCATCAGGAGAGAATGGGCACTGTTTCAGGGCCTTCCTCTCAACGGTTTCACTTGCACACTGCCCCCTCCCCCTCACTGATGTGAGGCCCCATTATAACGAGATACAAGTGTAGTTATACTTGTTCAAATGTCTAATGGCGAAATTAAATTTACGAAAAATTTCAAAAAATGGCATACCTTGTGTTCTGAGAATGCAATGTGAACCGCATTACACATTTACAATCAGTCATGTCGTGCTGTCATGTTCGCTGAAACACTCCATGGAATATTTCTTTTCTTCCATGTCCACATACAATTATTTTCAGTGATTTCTATTAGGTGTTTCATACTTTTGGCCTTATTACACCCTTTGATTCCAATTTGACCCAGGAATTGGTACAGAGTGGCTGCAACAAAACCCCTTGCTCCAATTTCCACTGCTCTAACAATTACATTATACCCCTCCTTTATTAGCTCTGATTTTAGATTTTCATATTTATTAGTTTTATAATCGTGGCTTTGTTCCATCCGGCTTTCATATGGTACTGTTAATTCAACCAGGATGAATTTTTAATTCACTCTTGATAGAAGAACAATATCTGGTTGCAGACCTTTACTTGATATTATTTTGGGGTAATCATTACACCAACCAGGAAGGTCTGCAGAGACCTCCTAAATGCCACCAGAACTAAGAAGATTTTTTTAGCTTGATATTTGCTTGTTTGCTTAGAACCAACAAATCTTTTCCCCTCTGCAACAAATTTCTTGGTTGAATTAGATGACTCAGACGTCATATATTTCTTTATAATTTTGACCAACTCATCCAAAACACTATTATGTCTCCATGTATATCTTCCATTACCAAGGGCTGTTTTACAGGAACTAAGAACATGTTCGAATGTTTGTGGATTTTCCTTACACAGGGGACAAGTTGGATCACTCTCTTTCTTCCATTTCACAAGATTGTTCTTAGATGGTAGCAGATCCTATGTGGAACGTATTAAAAACTCAACCTGAGTGGAGCCATCTGCCAAATGTCTTTCCAAGTAATAGATTTTTGCAGAGCCTCCTCCCAGTTTGTCCATTAGCCTTGTTGGGATTGTTGAACTCCTTTTACGAGTCTTTTATTATCCTCTTCATTCCTTACATTTTGGATGACCATGTCTCAGAGATCTTTATCAGACATTTTTGACCACCATTGCCTTTCATTTAGTCCTAACCCTTGTTTTCCTGCTTGAGTTTATCGAATGACTTCATTGAAAGCTAGATTGTCTTTAGCACTTGTTATTTTCTCTCTGACCTTTCACTTTCTGTCTGTTTTTAATGTAGGATATAATGCTTTTATTGCTTTATCCTTGAAGTCATCTAACATCATTTGAAGTCTAATTTTTCCAGATTTATACTCCTCCACAATCGATTTAAATGGTAACTTTAGCTTTGCTTGTCTGTAGTACAATACAATATCAGACAAACCTGGAGGCAAACCCAACCATTTTCGGATATATTTATTTTTCTTTCTCTGGACTCAATTTTACTCATTCCAAATTCGTATACAAGTAGGGGCCATGGCAGCATTGGAATGAGTACATGCTCTAAGCACCAGACCTTGTATTTTCCTTTTAGAGGACAAAGATCTATTTTATGGAGATCTTCTTGTAATGATTTGGATGTTTCTTTTATTTGGTTGGTATCTTTTAAGGATTGATCGCATCACCAGCCTAAACTTTTCACTGCTTTTTCTGATACAGTAGGGATTCTTTGACCACCTACAACAAAATTTATGTTTTTATACAATTTTCCTTTCCTAAGAGAAAGACTTCTGGACTTGTTTGGTTTAAATTTCATTCTACACCAACTTATTAGGTCGTCCATCAAACTTAATATCTTGCGAGTTGAACTTACTTTGAATGAGAAGATTGTAGTGTCATCCATGAACACCTTCACTGGTGGCATTTGACACTCTCCACCAAGCTCAACAACATCAGTCTTGTTGTTTATCGCTTTGAGAATCAGATGCATTGCTAGAACGAAAAGTATTGGTGACACTGTACATCCCATTGCAATTGCAACTTCAAGTCTATTGTTCCACTTAGTCATAAAGTCTTTTGTAGTGAAATGCACGAGGAAACCATCAAAATAAGTTCCTAGCATACTAGATATTTCCTCAGGAATATGATATATTTGTAATGATAATTGTATCATTTGGTAAGGTACTGATCCATAGGCATTAGCTAAATCCAACCAAATGACATCCAAATCTTTTCTTTTAATTTTCACTTTTTGAATGGCCTCCCACATCATGTTTCCATGCTCTAAGCAACCAGCTATTTCTGGAACACCACTCTTCTGTACTGAAGTATCGATATACTCATTATCAAGAAGGTATTTAGTCAACCTCGATGTCAAAACTGCGAAAAATATCTTTCCTTCTACATTGAGGAGTGAAATTGGCCGAAATTGACTGATGTCCTTGGAATTCTTTTCTTTGGGTATATACAACCCATCAGCTATCATCCACTCTTGGCTGATATGGTAATTTTTCCATGCTAACTTTAAGTTAGTATGTAACCATTTAAGAAGTGTAGGACATTTTTTTTGTATAGAAGGAAAGGCATTCTGTTAGGGCCAGGTGTAGATTTATTCCTACCTTTGTCGACTATACGTTTCATTTCTTTGTGTGTGGGTGGTTTCATGTCAAACTTTACTTTAGCTGGCCAAAATAAATTGCTATTGTGCTCAAGAGGAATATGTCATTTAGATGTATTCCTCTGTCAATGCTCACAATGTTGTTAAGCATCATCTTACCAGCATCTCACCAGTCAGCCGCCTTTGTGTTTACTCATGCCTTTCCAGTCAGGGTGTCTGATATCCATTGATATACACAGGTCAAATCTGTAACCAAATGTAACACTGGTGCCTGCCATTGAATGACCAGATTTACATCTTTTATTGCTGCATTGAGCTCAGCCAAATTTATCTGCTTGGCATCTTCAGCTAGACGAAACCAACTAGCATCCTCCACAATGCTCCCATGCACTTCCAATGCCATTTCTGTGGCCATAGAACTTGCATCCACTGAAACCATCTCACTACCATCAATGAACCAGTCTCCTATCATGGGATCTATCTCGTGTGCTTTGGCCACACTTTCCATTACCATGCAATAGAGAATGCGACCCTTGACTTCATCATCCCATCCGTTGGTCACTGTGGTCGCCTGCCACTTTATAAATGCAGTTGCCACTCTGAGCCAGCCACACACAGGAAAATAAAGATAATACGAGTCTAATAGATTCATTAGGCAAACCAAATCTACACTTCTTGTCTCGATCTCCAATACGCCACTCACCATCACGAATGATAAACTCCACTCCTCTTAAATGAGCATACACGTTTTATACACTTAATCCAACTAACATTCAGCCAATGAGCACCCAGAACCAGCCAATAAAAATGGCTACAAGCAACACCACCACCTCTATCAGCATGAACTGCTGTCCAATTGACCATCCATCTGAAGCTCGTCAATTTGCTGTCTCCATACTACTTTGTAAAACATACATGCGACTCTGGCCCTTTTCAGTTGACAAGGTAAGTCACTCCTGCATTCTGAGCAGGCCCTGTGCCATACTATACTAAGTTTAGTAAATATCAATATAGCAACAGAGATAAAGAAAGGATATTAAATAAAAAGCTAAAAAACAGATTAAGGGATTAAGTAAAAAATGAAAAGAATGACATGTAATAGAAAGAATGTGAATGAAAAACAAAGATGTGGCAACAAAGAGTAAGAAAAAAAAAGCAAAGAAAGACTGATATGGCAGTAAAAGACACTAACAGTCTGAAAAGTGCCATTTTCATGTTTTGAAAGCCAAGTATCCATCATTTGCCTCTTATCAACTTGCTGCCTCATCCCAAACATCATAGGCAAAAATATCCAAGACAAACGAAATAGATATAATGATAATTGAATAAATCAACATTGAATGAAATTGATGGTCAAGATAATTGGCTGAATGTCGAACTTGTGCCACAAGTCATTATAGTAAATTCCAATCCAATCAGTCTTTTCCCAATTTGAATAAAAATGACATCTTAGATCCCGCAATATAATAAAAATACAGAATTAAAAATCAAATAAAAAAATCCAAATAACAAAAAATTAAACAAAAAAACAAAAGCAAAACAGAAAAATGTCTTGCATCTAGTGCATGACATTTGATGCAATCTGAAATAGTTAATTCTCTAATCTCTAAAATGATTCTCTAAAGAGCTGGGTATTTGACTGAAGTCTTTTCCGAAATTGGTATTATTCCCCATCCCACTAACTCTGCCCTGCACTCCAATTTTAATATTCCGTTGTTTCTTCCTCATCTTCCTTTTCTCCTTTGGCTGTCTTAGTATTTCATTTCTTGTTTATCTTTTCTTCTTTCAACATTTTTTTTCACTGCTTTTTCTTAATCTGTATTTTTTCAGCATTGTTCCTTTTCCTCTTTCTTTTCACTCTGAATTTTCTTCTAGTTTCCCTCATCTTTAAAACTTCTCCTTTTCTTTAATAACATTTCCTCTAGTTTGCTTCTTTCTTTGTCCTTCAATTGTTCATTTTTATTTCCTTTGTACTTTCTTCATTTTTTCTTATTTTTCACACTTTCGTTTATTTCTTTTTCTTTCCAATTAATTACTTTAGGTTTCTTGTCTCTCTCTCTCTCTTTTCTGATGCTTTCTCTTTCCTCATCTTATTTGGCTCTTTTACTTATTTCCTTATTCTTTATTTCCATTTTCCTTCATTTTTTCTTTCATTTTAGAATTCTCAACCCTTCAATCAGATGTAGGCCACTAAAACCAAATTTTCTGTTTTCAAATCACAATAAGCTTCCAAAGTCAAAAGTAAGAAAATGGTAATGGAATCAGCATTACAATGCTGCCTATAATGCTATATTAAAACTCATCTACAGATGTGGGGAGAAGATGAAAAAAGTGACTGTTATAAATGATTTTTCATTTATACTTTCCTCATTCTCTCTCAGATTTTGTTTTTGTAACACTTATGTCTTCTCTTACTCTTTTAAATTAGAACTTTTTCTCATATCGACTTAAACTTATTCTGACACAAAAACAACAAATGCAGAGCACTCAGTGAGTACCAAACTCACTAGAGTAGTAGTAGTACTGGTGTGTGAGGCCAGGTTGGTAAACATTGTTCAATTACAAAGAAGTTGAAGTATCCAATAAGCTTGATTTAGTTTTACAAGAGATAAGCCTGAAGCACTTAGTGAAGATCAAATTGCTAATAATGTATAAAACAATCTTGGGTACCCTCATGTAGTGTAATTGTTAGCAAGCAGGTCCCACAAATTATCATCGTTGTGTAGTGAGTTCAATTCTTGCAAGGTGTTTCATGCTTGTAGCCTTTAGCAAAAAAAAAAAAAAAAATAAGAGTTTAATAAATTATATTTGTATGGAGTTTTATATTTACTAAATTTAGTTTAGTTGGACACAAGAACACAAATATGATTAAACTTACTACAGAACTAAAGATTAACTTGTTGACAATTACTCTATAGTGAGGCATTTTTCATTTAGTTTAATATGATCAAAGGTTATAAGTAGTAAAATCTGTTTCACATTCCTCACTGCCACACCATTGACCTTGAACTTCATAGCTGGCCTATTTGAAAACATTCCTCACAGTTGTTCTTGTGCAAAGACAAAGTCTGCCAGCTTTTACGTGTACCCCAGTTAATTATGTAAATCATTCATGCTCACTTACAGGTGTTAAATTAGTCCTAAGGCATTAGATAATAAGCATGACCATGTATGGCACAAGAAATTTTGTGCCTCTTTCATCAGGGAGATGGGCCATGTTCATTAGAAATTCAAAACAAAAATCAACATCAAGCAAGAACAGAAGTTTAAATATCTGGGATATGTTTTAACAGAAGATGGGAAATGTAACACCAAAATCCAAAACATGGATTGAACTAGTGAAAGAGAAACAAAGAGTGCTGGATTGCTATGTGATATCCAACCTCTTATATAGATGAAGTGAAAACTGGAGGCAACAGAAATGTGGTTCTACAGAAGGATATTGAGAATTCCATGGCCAGAGAAAATATGCAACAAGGAAGTCTTAAAGAAAATGGTAACAAAAAACGCTTATGCTCAGAAACAGGAAGAGACAAGCTGAAATACTTTCAACATATACTGAAGAAGGAAGGCTTGGAAAGCTTAACCCACACACTTGAATAATGAAGACAAAGGAGATGGAGGAAACTAACAAGCCATCTACCTGATGAGCATGGGTGGGTGCTTAGCAAAGGGTGAAAAAAATGCTAGGAGCCACAAGTGATAAGAAGTTTTGGAAAGCCATGATCGCTCATATCTTAAAGTGACTGGGCACATAGGAGAGAAGACATGAACTGGCTAAGCATTACTCTGTCTCAATGTGCTCCAAATTAAATCTTTCTCCTTTGTATTTGTATTTGTATTTTTCCTTTTGAAGTTCTTTTTTCAGAATATTTTTTCTTTCTCTCTCATAAAATTGCTTTAGCCTTTTTTTTGTTTTTCTTTCTTCATTCCCAACTTCTTTCCTTCTCTGTTTTATGGCACAACCACTGTCTTCCAAACTGATTTCTTCATCACATTTTCTTACATTAACAATGTCTCCTCTTTTCTTCTTTTGTGTGCTTATATTTACTTTTTATTCTTTCCCAATCACTGTAAAAAAGGGTTTCATTTTCATGTGTTTTCTTCTTTCCTTCTTCTATAATTATTTTCTTAAAATTCTATCCTTTTTGCTCATCATTTTCATAATGTCTAACTCCATTGTTTTTCATTCTTGATATCTTTCTGTCACTCATTTATTATTTCTCATAGAATAAGATTCTTTCTTTGATAAAACTATTTTTCTTCAGATTTTGCATTTACTTTTCTTTCGTTTTTTTTTTCTATATTTTTTTTTTTATCTAAAATGCCAGTCCACTTTTATATAGATTATCACCAGAATTTTCTGTATGCTAAGATATAAAATTTAAGCAAAATTATACCATGAGTCCTGCTATTTATTCTATTTTATTATTTATGATTACTATTTGCATTTTAGGTTCTGTATTATATTGATACCCTCTTTTATTATCAGTGAAAAACTGGGTGGTCACTTTACAAGATGCTGTCAAAATTAGAAGTGACAGATTTGGAAAAAAAATAGGGATATTCACTCAATATCTATGACAGCAGAATAAGCTTCTAGGTGGTTATGGTTAAAATGATCAAGAGATTAGCAGTTGGCAAGATAAAGCTGGGGAATTGTGGCAGATGTTTCGATTTTGTATCTGCTTTTTTCTTTCTGAAGGGCACAAAAGCTTGTGAACTGAAAGATTTTATAATTGGACTATAAAATGATAGACAAGTAAAAGTCATAGTGGGTTGTGTGCATGATGTAGCTAGTGTATGGTACACAAGTTGATATCCGATCATTATTGAATGGGTCACTGTGGAGAGACAGTATGATGTTGAAAGACCCAAAACTTCTACTGATCTGCTAAAAACATCAATTATGCTGTGTACCAAAGCACCAAACCAATGTATTTCACAAAAAAAAAAAAAAAAAAAACAATTGTAGGAATTCAGAACAAACAAGGCAATGTTGACAATGCAAACATGAGAGATAAAAAGGAACAAGATACCTTTTGGCATGATCGGTCAATAACTTCAGTGGGCCAGCATTTTGGTCGAATTGGTGGAGTATCAGATATAGGGCATTCCAAGGCTGACCAAGTATCAACCAACTGGAATTGGACAAAAGCTAAAACATAACGAGATACATTGAAAGTCTTTAAGGAATTTATCTCTGAAAATTTATATATATATATATATATATATATATATAGAGAGAGAGAGAGAGAGAGAGAGAGGGGATGAAAAAAGTGTCTTAATGTAGAAATCAACACTGCATGATGATTGTTAGTCTCATGCCTCAAGCAATCTTCAGGACTTGTGTAGGATCCATAAATTCATGTATAGGCCAGTTGGGGCCAATAGGAAGTTCAGGAAATGAGAACTCTTCCCTTCCCAGTTCTTTAGCATAGGATTAATGTTTGAAATCATTATTAGCCCTGACTTTTAAATTGGCAATGATAATCATTTAATTTTTTTTAATTGATTATTCTTATTTATTTTTGTAAATTTTAGTATTTGTATTAAAGTTTATGAAATTTAGGTTATAGGGTATTATTTAGTCTAATGAATCGTGATTTTGGTCAGTTTAGTGGTATTGGGAATCTGCTGTCATCAATGACACTGTATCAGCAACAGGTTCTTCAACATTAAAATCCAACACAAGGTTGAGTAACACATATGATCCAAGCATTAGCATCAGCTTGACCTGATTGTCATAAGGTGCTCAAGCTTACTCAGTGTTAGGCTTATAAGCAGCATCCAGATTGTGACACCAACCACTTTAGGATAGGAAGGTGAAACTGTGAGCTAAGAAATTAGTAAACTTTGCATTAACACCAGCAAGACACACATTAGAAAAAAGAGGCATCATACACAGACCTGATTAGTGCTCATATACATGAAAGATGGGAACACTTCAATGAAAACATCTACAATGCTGCCCTAGAAACTTTTGGCAAAATGACAAACAAATCAACAGACTCGTCTTAGGTGCACACTGCAGAAATAGCAGCCACCATTGAAGAGAAGAGACATGCTCTAGAACGATAAAACCTGCCCTAGTGAAAAGAAACTATGGTTTCTCAGGACTGCCTACAGCAAAATGCAACAGTGCACTAGGCAATGTATTAACTACTAATAGCTTTAGCTTTGCTCCCAAATACAGACTTTAGTTGAGAACCAACATTAAGGAGACATACTATGGAATCAAGAAAAGGCAAAGTTGTCACAAAGAAGAATGTCACTCTCCTCAATTCACCACTATCATTCAGGATAGAGCACAGTAGATGGTATACTGGGTAAAGCTTACATTATCACCTTATACAAAAACAAAAGTGACAAAAATGTTTGTAATAATTATTGTGGTATTTTCCTTATCAGCACCATTAAGATGCTCTTTACTCATCACACTGAAGAGGCTCTAAGCTGTTATGGAGAAAATCTACCTTGAATCACAGTCTGAATTTGGTGACTACGGGTCCATCACTGACAGTTTTCTCCTTCAGATAGCTTCAGCATAAATGAAGGATATAAAGACACCCTCTTTTTATTGCCTGCATAGATCTTACAAAGACTTTGGCTTCATCAGCAGACACTGTCTCTTCAGAATCTTCCCCCAAATTGGGTGCACCTGCCAACTTCCTTTTGAACAATCATCCAGAAGGACTGCACTACAGAAAAACCTCTGCAAATTTGAAGGGACATTTACCCAACAGTTAGAGGTGAAAGTCAGAGGGGAATCCCGCATATCTTACAGCAGAACTGCACAAATTATACTGTGAAGATAACAAATACTGAGCTCAAAACATCCAGAGCAGAATTTCATAGTCTCCCAAGACTGAGGAGTGCCTAATGTATAGCATATTTTAGAGCAGTAGTTACAAAAACTATTGATAGTATAAAGAGTTTAATCTGCATTGGGTACAAGGCAATTGTGGCCTTGTGTTAAACTAAGCTATGTACATTACATTACTAAATAAATAATCAGATCTTATCTGAAAATGCAGACATGAAAAAAATTTTTTAATGTGTTACTTAAAAATCAAAAGCTAAAATTGAATATCATGTAAAACATCACCAAGAAAAATGCAAATACATACACTATATGCAACACAGAAAATGTAAAATAATTTAAACAAATCCAACACTTTAGATGAACAAACAAGATGAAAAAACTCTCAAAAGGAAAATAATAAATAAAATAACAAAATTAAGTAAACACAGGATGTTGCAGCAAAATCTGATACTTAACAAAAAGAAAACAAAGTAGGCAATAAAAACAAAAGTTGTATATGCAGAGACCTGACAGTTTATTTAGCAACAGTTAGAGTCACATACTACATTATTTTTTAATGTAACTGCCACTGCCAGCGATGATAATCTCAAGGTGGGTGCGAAATGTCAGACACTTTGATGACCATGTCCTTGTCCATAGTGGCAAATGCCTTCACGATGGCAGCTTTTAGAGAGTTGGCCATGTTGAGGGCATGCTTGTTGGTCTTGGCTTCGATCATGCCCCAGAAGAAATAGTCAAGGTGGTTGCAGTCGGGTTAGGAGGGTGGCCACAAGTCTGGCGACCATTGTTGAGCAGCCATATCCTGGGTCATCTTGGCCTTGTGTGCAGGAGCAGAGTCCTGATGGAAGACGTAGGGACGCCCAGCAGCCATCTCTTCCATCCAGGGCTTCACCACACTCCTCAGCATCTCCTGGTAGATTTTAGCGGTGACTATCAAACCCTTTTGAAAGAAGAACAAAGGCATGATGCGCCCACTTGCTGGAGATGACACCAAGGACCATGACAAAGGAGAGAAACTTTGTATGCTTCATGACAGAAACCTCCTTGATGTTAATGCAGATCCACCTGTCATTCTGCCTCTTGCTCGTGTGGTCCTGGATGAAATTCTTTTCATGAGAGAAGAACCTCAGCATCCAGGCGGACCCATGCTTGAGCTTGTTCAGCAAAGCCACCACCTTAACTTTCCTCGACTCCTTGGAGGCATTCATGATAAGCATGTGGTGAGATTTGTGGTAGAAGGAGTAATCAACGTCCTTCTTGATCATTTGGCAGATTGTTGACTTATGACAGCCCATGTCAGCGGTGATCTTGGTGTGGCTCTGGCTTCCATCATTGTCGACTGTCTCCTTGATGGCAGCAATGAACTTGTCGATCATAATGACTGAATAATGAACGTTGTGGGTCTTTTGTTTGGCAGTAAACTTGTCCTTGTTCTCACACACCTTCCACTTCCTCCAAATGTCCATGACCATTGTCCTCTTGAATCCAAACCAGGCCATCACTTCCGTGGGCTTGACATGAAAAGAAGCTATTACAGCTGATCTGCACTCATATTCCATCCTGGAAAAGGGCAGAGAGAAAAATGTACATTAGTTGTCAAACTGTCAGGTATCTGTATATACAACTTTTGTTTTTATTACCTATTTTGTTTTTTTTTGTCAAGTGTCGGATTTTACTGCAACACCCTGCAAATAATAAACAAATTAATAAACTGTACAAATGCACACATAACCCAAACTAAGTAAATAATTTAATAATACTAAACAACAGTGAATAACTAATGAATAAAAACCAAATTAACAAGGTAATCAATAATAAATAATAAGTTAAAAGTGAACACACAACCTGTTACAATCGCTATAAAATAATCACATTCTGGTCCATAACTGCTTTTACTCACCTTTAGAAAAATTGAAAATATAACTGTTTCTCCAAATCAAATACTCATTAGAATAATGAGTTAATAAACTGAAAATAGGCCAAGTGTTAGGAGTAATTTCTGGATGGCCCATTAGAAAAAGCAACCTTGTTTTAGTGCTATATTTTCTGGTTAAACAGTTTCCCTTACATTAAAAATAATCAATTTTTTAATTGTAGGCGGCAGGTAAATTTCAACACAGTCACAGGCCATAGTCAGTCTCATGAGTTTGGTAGACTGATATTTTAATTTAGAAAGAAAAAAAAGTACAAAGTAATTTTAAAAGATCAGCTGGAAGGTATACTGCCTAGAATATCTAAGAGACAACTGTTTCATAAAATTTTTTACAGAGCTTTTTTTTAGATAAAACAAATGAAAAAAAAAAATTAAAAGTAGACTGACCTGTAGACTGCAGGGCTTGAACTCCAGCAGCTGTGGCAGCAAAGACACTGATCATTGAGCCATAGCCAAACTTTTCATATTTGCTCACCTGTAAGACAAACTTATCCAAATCAAAGAATCTAAAGAGTAAAAACACACTTTTATTCAGTACAGTTGGTAGTATACTAAATGTATCACAGAGAAGTGGTTAAAATGGACTACTTAATCTATGGGAAAGATTTATAAACAAATTTGTATGATATTGGTATGGTTATTAACACATTGATCTAGTATCTTTGTGGATTTTTGTTCATTTAAGTTTAAATAATCTTTCTCCAATGTGTGCTTTTGACAAGCATTCATCATTTATAAAATTTCATAAGATTATCATAACTGAAATAATTTATGGAAATAAGCCATGGTCATAAGGTAACTTTCTAGGTGAGACTAACACAGTCATTTGTAAATGTAACCTTTGTTAACGTCTCATTTCAAGTTATGTTTGACAATTCTATATATTATTTGACTATTTCCATATCTGGTGTTCATTAATTACATTATAAGCCAACTATCAAATGTGTACTAAGGCCAAATCAATTGTGTTTGCCAAAAAGTATACATTAAAAAAGCAAAAAAAAAAAAAATTTTCCAGTGATAATGTCAACCTATGTATAAGTAGTGACAGATCAGTTGAAAAACAAGCATTAGCTGCTGTTTTTCAGGTTCAGAAATGTTTCTTGTTGGAAAACCTGTTCAGCTTAGGAATCAATATGCAATAAATGCAGATAAAAGAGCAATTTTGCAAAGGGCTGTTACTCAGCAAGGCCTCGAATATCTGTTGCACTTCAATCTTCAACTACTTATGTAATGGTAACAACTTCAGAAAGTTTGCCTATTGCTACTACCATGATTAAATGGGGAAGGGCACTTATGGATGTGTGGAGAGCTTGTTATACTGATCCCTTGTTTTAAGGTTATATTTCAACATATATCCAGGTTTTGATGGTAGAGAGAAAAATTCTGACCCAAACCAAGAAGCCTCAATAAGAAAGTGAGATTGGGTTTGATTTTGAGAAGAACCTTTCAACATCTCCTAGTCAGTTAGTTGTGTGCTATACTTGATACTTGCTGGGGTAATTGTCTCTTTTGATCCATGACTGACTAGGCTGAAGATTTTTTCCATAGTAGGTTGCCATTTCTTTCTGTGGTAGACTGGTTGCCAACCAAGGCTATAGAACCCAATCTGTACTGCTATTCAACCTATAGCTGGAGGGAGAAGAGCTGGATCAATATCTTTCCCAAGGGTATTTGTGCATAAGAGAATGTAACAAATTCAACTGGAATTCAAACTCAGCTCTCTGAGTAAAATGACAACAAGATGCAAAGCATTTAATATGTACTCAGCTGTTAACTGTTACTCATGCAATTTCATGTGAAAAATTATTTCCTTTCATATACTGATTGATTATTGAATATTTTATTCCAACATAATCCAACATAATTCCAGACAATCCAATTTCAGAAGAAGTAAAACTCCTTCAAGCAAATCGTCTTTATGCACATTTTCCTGTTCATAATGGCATAGAAACAACAATGAAATTCCAAGATTTAAACCCAGCAAGTCATTTATGAAATAGCCAGTTTTAAATTCAGTCCTAACTCCTGAAAGCATCACATAACAACATCACTCATAATGAAAATTTTGACAAAAGTGATGTGCATAATAAAGCTGAATCTATTGCTCCTGTGAATCAGTCCCTGATTTCTCACACAAAGGAAACTCATTATTTTGATAACCAGACACAGGGGCAAGATTCGTTAGCGTAATTTAATACACATAGCAGTTCTTGTTGTACATTATAAGATAATCCTCAAATAAAAAGGGGCAGAAAAAAAAGACTGAATACATCAATGAATCAGCAGAAGTTTGTTGGCTCCAGTTTCTATAAACATTTCAGGCATTTTAAAAAAGGTATCAAGATTTTTCTTCACCACAAGGACATTATAGACTTTTCTCAGATCAAAGTCCAACATGCCAGACAAAGATGAACTCTCTTTTGTTGAGAATAAGGCAAGTCCTGTTCACCATTTCTGCCATTCTGCTGTTCTAGTTCACTATGTCGGTCACAGCTGTATCAATAAAATATTGGAATTAGTTAAAACAAAGTGTATATTCCATTAGGAAAATAATAGAAAACATTTATTTAGTGGTCAGTGAAAAATTGTTATAGTTTGTCTGGGAAATTATTACTCATTCACTATATTTGATAAATTTTGCATCCACAAGTTGTTATTTATTCTAATTTTTACACAATTCTCTTTACAAAAAATGTTCCCTGGAAGAAGGTAAAAGGAACTTTTTCTTTGAAAAAGTTCTTGGAGGATGGAATTATGAAGTTATCTGAAAGATGGAATAAAATAGAACATAGTAAATATATTGTTCAATACAGTTAATGTTGAAAATAAATAAATTGCCTTTTATCTTTACATAAAAAACAGACAAATTTGTTGACCACACAGTACTTGCATACATCCATGCTTTGTATAGATCATTCTTGATTTTTGAAAACATTTGAAAAGTTTCTTCCTAAAACTTTCCCTATATTAATATCCTATAAAAATGTTCCTCCTTTTTTGTCCAAAATTGTTGTAAGAGAAACTATATTTTTTATAGGATATTAACATGGGGAAGTTTTGAGGAAGGAAAAATATCTGTAGGTGATAAGTAATTTTCCTCCAAACAGTTTCTTCCTCAGCAGGTGCAATGTTGCAAACTCATCATTACTGTCTCACTGTTTCCATGCCAAATGTTCAAATGAACACAACTCTTTAGTTTCAACAGTTCAGATATTTACAGCTAGTACACAACATGCCACTTTCAAAGAGCCAAATCAGCCTCATTTCCTCCATGTTCTAAATTTAAAGAGAAAGTTCCATTCAGACAGCTTTGTGGAACAGACTTGTACATGGATGATTCCCTGAACAATAGAATCTTGATCTCTTCAAGTCAAGAATGAATAATTATCTTTCCTTCTTACATTTATAATCTTCCAATTCCTACCACCACCTATTTTATTCATCGTTACCATTTTAATATTACTCCTCTATCTTAAGTAAATCTTGAGCTTTGTATTTGATGAATTTTAGTATAAAAACGCCTAACATAACTTTTGGAATGTCAGTGTATAAAGGTGGTTCTGAAGATTTTTTGGCTTGATTCACTTCTCCAACATCAGTATTCTTATGTTTGGTCATTGAAATATTGATGTCAAGAAATTGGAGCAAGCTGAGAATTTTCAGCATGTACTCGAACTCACTACTCCGTTGTAACAGGTTCTAGTGAGACAAACTTGCTAATCCTTATACCATATGGTTGGGGGTGCCCTGTTGGTGTTGTATGAGATAGAGTAATAAACAATCTCACTAATGTAAAATCCTTAGTAAATGTTGATTAAACTTCCTTACTTGGAGTTCTTTTGACACACGACTGTTCATATATGCAGCACACTGGTCCAGCAGGCCTAACTGTTCCAGAAGCAGTACTCCCTTAGCACAGCTTGCCACACTCAACAGGCTGTCTTGCAGGATCAGTTCCCAATTTGGACCACTAGAATAACATAAATTATGAAAACACAATATTCATTTACAGAGAATTGTTATTAAATAGCATAGATTTCAAGGTAATCACTGATGTTTCTGATAGAAAACTCAAGATCTTTTTGCCTAGAATCTGTATAAAATTAACCAAGGGATCTTGAAATTCTTACAATTTTACCAATCCATTAGATAAACAAAATTAGATTTTATTTTTTATTTATGCTACTTACAGTTTATTCCTAGAATGCTTAGTATTTGTAAGATGGAATATTTACAGTTATTTTTTTTTTTAGATAATCAAAAATGGTATTTTTCAAATCTTATGGAATGAAGATAACACTGTAGCATAAGAACTGAATGAATCAGTTCATATATTAGGCTCTGAAAAGCTTTTCAGTGGATCTAGCATAGAGATTAGCACTAGCTGGGAACACTCATAATTTCCACTAAGTACAGATTTTAAATTTAAAATTCCAAAATGACAATACAGGCTTCTTAAGAGATGTAACTGATTCCAGAGATAAGGCAGATATTACTAATCAAGTTAGTGTAACAGTCATATATAAAATAAGCAGAATAATAATATGCCAGGTGTGGCATATATATGAGTGTCATACAATAAATAAGATGAATTTTTCGATATAAGGACTTATAATACAGATAGAAGCTTGCTTTTATTTAAATTTTTTCCTTCACTTCTTTTTCAAAGGGATTTAATTTTATTTTGCATATTGAAAAAAAACTTTGAGAGTTTTGGAGATTAACAAAGATGGCCAACCAAGAAGCATGTTCCAGGATTGAACAGGGGTCAGTTATCAAGTTTTTGGTTGCTGAAGGGTGCAAACCAGTTGAAATTCATAGGAAAATGTCAACTGTGTATGGTGTCACAAGTTTCAGCCAAAAAATGTCTACAAGTGGGTTAAATTGTTTAAAGGAGGATGGAGCAGTGTTGAGGATGAAGACAGGCCTGAGAGGCCTACAGAAGTGAGGTCACCTGAGGTGATCAAATCAGTCAATGACCTCATTCAGTCTGACAGAAGGGTGACAGTGGATGACATTGCAAGGACTCTGACCCTATCTGTTGGGACAGCACACAAGATTGTTCATGATGACTTTGCCTACTCGAAGGCCTCACACAGCAGCCCAAATGGTCCACATCATCAACAAGCTGGGCTGGGAACTGCTCCCTCATCCCCCTTACAGCCCAGACCTTGCCCCTTCTGACTTTCACCTGTTTGGTTCCTTGAAAGCGTTCACGAGAGGTATGAAGTTTGAAAGTCAAAAGTGCAGTGAGCGATTGTCTGAGACATCAGTCCAAAGAGTTTTATGTTGAGGGAATACGGAAGCTTGTGCACAGATGGGACAAGTGTGTGATACTGCTGGGGGACTATGTTGAAAAAAAAAACCAAAAAAGAACTAAGCTTTTATCTGTATTAGAAGTCCTTATACCGAAAAATTCACCTTATTTATTGAATGACCCTTGTATTTACCAATTATTCATTTTATCATCAAAGTTTTATGTTTTAGTTAACAAAAGTTTACAAGATAATTGTTAAATTTATTGACAATATTTTATATATATTTATAATTCAAAATGTCCACTCTTTGCTTTCACTGTAGCTCTTAATCTACTGTCAACTCAATTGCTGTACTTTTTCACAACTTCATGCAAATTGTACTACAACATCATAAGAGCTTCTTTTAGGTGTATAAGATAGTGAAACACTGCTATCCAATATGGGACACATGACAAAGAAGATAGAATATCAAGGATTGATGAAGGCAAAACTGACTTGTCAAAAAAATCCATGGAAATGTCTTTTGCAACAGTTTTGAATCAAATTGGCTGTTTTTAGGAAATCCACCAGTAAATTTTGGTTTTAGGTCCAGAAGGCTTTTATCCCTTCAGATTTTTCCAAAATAGCCTTATTTCCATGCAAATTTATATGCTGAACTCCAATCAACAATTAGATATCAAAGAAACCTACCTTTTTTTATGTTAACGACCAGAAAAATCGAACTTCTCACTCTTTTTGTCACCCACAACTGTCTCATTCAGAAGACATTCGGTGCTGAATTATTTTAGGCGTAGGAATCTAATTTCGGCCTATTTATTTCCTTTAATGAAAAGTCTATGAAGAAATTATTACACGATTTATTTTTTTTCAGTACTCAATTTCAGCAGAAATTTGCGTGTATTTTTTTCCTTTTTTGTTGGTAATTAATTTAAGAAAGTTGTGTGTACTTAATTTGAGAAGAAAGTTAACTTTCAAATATATGAAAATATAGAATTTTTTTTAAGAAAGTTAACTTTAAAATGTATGAAAATAAGTGATAAGCGTAGTTTTTAACCTTCAAATATATCACGTGTATTTGCGTGTTGTTTTTCCATTTTTTTTTAATTTCAGAAGAAAGTTAAGTTTCAAATATGTGAAAATAAGTGATAAGTGTAGTTTAATTAACCTTCAAATATATTGCGTGTATTTTTTTCCTTTTTTTTGGTACTTAACTTCAGAAGAAAGTTAACTTTCAAATATATGAAAATATAGATTTTTTTTTTTAAAAGTTAACTTTAAGATTAAGTAAAACTACACTTATCACTTATTTTCATATATTTGAAAGTTAACTTTCTTCTGAAATTAAGTACCAAAAACAAGGAAAAAAACAACATGCAAATACACACAACTTTTTGAAAATTACTGCATCTTTTTAAAATTGTCAATGTCATTTTTTAACTTTTAACTTCCTTTACAATTGATGTAATTATTGTTTTATTTTCAATGTTAAGTATAAAAAAAAATGTTTTACTGTACTACTTATTTTGTTCTTTTTGTTATTTATATTTGAAAGTTAAATACAACTACACTTATCACAACTACACTTACCACTGTATTTTGAAAGTTACAAGAAAAAAATACGCAAATACATGCAATATATTTGAAGGTTAATTAAACTTATCACTTATTTTCATACATTTGAAAGTTAACTTTCTTCTGAAATTCAGTCAGTTAAGTGCCATACGTGAAACACGCTTGGGCGATCATGTCTCGAAAGAGACATGACTGACTGAGCAGAAGATTATCCCGCAATAGGTTGCCATTGCTTTCTGCGGTAGACTGGTTGCCTGCCAAGGCTATAGAACCCAATCTGTCCTGTTATTTAACCCATAACTGGAAGGAATAGATGGATTAATACCTTTCCCAAAGGTATTTGTGCGTAAGTGAATGCAATGAATTCAACTGGAATTTGAACTCGGCTCCCCAGTTTCTCGTTCTGAGCTGATATCCACTGCACCACAACGCGCACATCCGCAAGTACCAAAAGAAAAAAAAAAAAAAAGAAAAAAAAAATAGCGTAGTAATTTACAGATGGTTGTGGGTGACAAAAAGAGCGAGAAGAAGTTTGATTTTTTCTTATCGTTAACATCAAAAAAGTAGGTTTCTAAAATATCTAATTGTTGATTGGAGTTCAGCATATACATTTGCATGGAAATAAGGATATTTTGGAAAAATTTGAAGGGATAAAAGCCTTCGGGACCTAAAACCAAAATTTACCAATCCACCTTGAGAGCAACATCCAAATGTGGCTGACAACCAGTGCAACACACCTCTTTCCATGGTATGTTTCAAATTATATTTAAATAATGGGGAAATATTTATGCTGCACATGATAGACATGATTATCTGAGTTAATCTGTCAAAATCTGATCTCTAACAATGCTTTTAAACCACAAGAGCTGGAAAGTCATTGGGGCTTCTGATAATTCTTGAAATACAATTATTGATAATACCCTTCTTACCTCTCTGAAGAGCAACTGTTATCACTGTCTGTATCAGTGGGGACAGGAGTGGCTGTGCTTTCAGATTCCAAACATGCCTGGAAATAATACAGTCAAAGTTTACATAAGTAATTAAATCACCTAACATTATAATGTCTAACATTTTGTATTCAATATGTAAACAGGAAATATTTATTAAAGGCAAAAAAGAGCACCATATAAGTTGGACCTGCCATTTTTAAAACAATTTTTGTATAGTTCTACCATAAACAGCATTAAAAAAAATTAATGAACAGGAAAGAACTCACACTTTCATTAAAATTGAAAAATTGTTGAATTGATGTAAACATTGGAGAGAAAAATGGTAGATAATCTCGAAAACTATACAGCCTGTTTGTGACATCCCATAATGCTATCTTGCTAATACAACAGAGACCAATGTAAAATATGACAAAATATCACTTGAAGAAAGCAAAAAATAAAATAAAATAAAAATGAATGTAATGAAACTTTGTGAATGAAAATAGAACTGATAAAAAAAAAGTATTTATTTGGAGGAATCCTGTCAGAAATTATTTTACACTGTAAAATGTTTGTCCTGTTTAATGAATAATAATCAAATACATTTTTATTTTTGTCAATAACTTTATTAAATAACAAATTTGCAATTTTGACCCATTTTTTCTTCTTGATCTCTTGCTAAACATGACAAACATCATTAGCAATAACAATTTGTTTTAAAAATGAACATTTAAATATGATCCAGTAAATCATAAATAAAAGCAACTAACATAAACAAAAGGATTCAAATAGTTTTCAACACTTGGATATTTTGAGTTTTATTTAACAGCATATCAACCTCGGTGGGTTATTTAATGCCAAAAAGGTGAGGTTTTAAGATATTTTTTTAATGTTTAGTTATAGCAAGAAAATTGATTTAGTCAGATTCTGATGAAAAATTAAAAAAAAAAAATTTTATTTTAGAAAACCAAAAATGTCTTCTAGTTTTGTATTCAAAAATGTATTGCTGGTAATAATTTTTTTCCTTCAAAAATGTATTATGGCAATAATTTTTCTTTCCTTCAAAAATATGTTATGGTAATAATTTTTTTCCCTCAAAAATGGATATATTTCTACAAAAGTCTATTTTTATGTATATATTTCTACAAAAGTCTATTTTTATACTTTCATAGTGTTTTGACCCCAGTTTGGAGGTTAACTATTTGCTTATAGCTGGGTTCCTAACAGGTGCTACCACTCTGGTTCAGGGTTGACCTGGGAACAACAGCAATTAAGAGGTGGTTCCAAGCTCCTCACAAACTCCCAATCAGAGGCCTTGCTGCTGGATGCAGTTTACTGTCATAACCAGGACCTTGGATATTTTGAGTATGTTGGTTATCTCATTTCATATAACATAAGTTATTTTTAAGATCACTATCAACCTCAACTGCTTTACTCAAAACTTGAGTATCCAAGAAACCCCCAGGATGAAAATTTTCAAGCTAGTTTTAACACATTTATTCATTAAGAGTAAATGACACAAATCCTTTTCTGTACTTAAGCTTTCTTAAATTTAAATGCAATTTTACCTTTTTTTTAAGATTAAAAGCAGATATTTTTATAATGCTCACTGGCATGACAGCTACAACAATAAAGTTACATGTGATTTTTAAAAGAACTTGCCTTTTTCCAGGCTTGCATGATGACAATATGTAATTTGTAGTCCTGAAGGACATAAAAACCTTCACATGTGTTGTAGAGTAAACGGCACAGATACAATAACTCACTGATAACTTTTCGAGATGGCCACTTTAAATATTTCTCAGATGTTACACTTTTAAGACAAAGACTACAAAATTCAGCAATTTTATGGGCAGCAGAATTCCTGCAAAATAATAATAAAAGAAGAAGAATGAGTGAAACAAAAAACTAAATCATAACTTCTATAAAAAACAAATGCAGAGCAAAACTTTTTTGGTGAGTAGCTAATGGTATTTTTAAAAATTTTCAGCTCATCTTTGTAAGATTGTTTTGCATAACTACAGTAAATATTGTACAAAGACCACTACAAGCATTTATGCGGTTCTCTGAATGTACTCTCAAACAAGCCTTATAACAAGTGCAGATTTTATGGATAGTATAACATGGGTCCAAAAGTAGATGCACTAAGTTAATCTCAGATCATATATAAAGATTAAGGAACCTATGAATACAGTTCAATGGGATACAAAATGGGTGATTCTGAGAGCTGTATATAGCATTCCAAAGACATGTATCAAAAAGTTGGGTAAAGAATTTAGTGTCATAAGTTGCAAAATGTATGATTCTGTCCAGGGTGTTATGAATAGAGTCTCAGAATATTAATAGCCAATGGATGTTATCTATAAAGTGCCAGAATGGGTGATTCTGTTCCCTAAGGAGACTTGCAACTAGTGAACAGAGAACAGATGTAATACAGTAGAGCTCAAAGCAATAATTCTTTCACAAGTATGCTGAATGGGATAACATAGGAACAGTGTGTGGGCAACAGATTTTAATTGTTTGACCCAATACAGGTGATTCAATTCTGGAGATAGTATGTTGATGTTAGGAAACTTGCAAACTGTGGAAAAGCTATAGATTTAGTCCAATGAAGACTAATTTAGTTGATTCAATTCCTTTGCTCTGGATAGAATTACAGAAAACTTATAAAAAGTCAATAATCATTGAACATAGTCTTTAAAGTACCAGTCTGAGCAATTCTGTTACTTTAAATGATATCTTATAAGCAGGAGAAAAGTGATGATTTAATTCAGTGAGAAAAGTTATGTTTATCAAGATCTCAAAAGACCTGTAAAAAAAGTTAATAAGCAATGAATATAATCTGTTATACCCCAATGTAGTTGCTGCTTCTGATTGAAATCAGTGGGCAAACAATGAATTTTGTACAATGAATGATTCTGTTATGAAAGATCTGAATGGGATTTTAGGTGACTGGTAACTTGTGAGCAGGTAACAAATTCAGTCGGAAGGTGAACATATGAAAAACAATAAAATCACTAATCTAAATTTTGAGTTAAGATTTGTTTTTATGCTCCTAACCATGATTATTGAGTCCATGTGCAATATGGAAAAATACAAATATTAAGAAAATTAAGAGTGTTCTCCTTGTTAATTCTATTTTATATAATCTTTGCAATTCCAGACTGACTGAGAACAAAGAGAAAAGCTATTTACTTTGTTATCAACACCTTTATGTTTAATTACATATTCATTCATCTTTTGCGAATGAAGATTTTAAACTAAAATTCTCTTGTGACAAGTTGAATTTATTCTTGATGATAAAAAGGAAGATATTTAAATATCACTAGTTGCAATATTGTGTTAAAAATACTTATTCAAGATACATGTGTGGAACATCATTGGAAAATGCTTAAACTGAGAACTAATAAACTTACAAGGATTTAGACAAAAGATCTTTGTCTTCTCCAAAAAGCAAATGCTTTCTCCCATTGGATGTAGATGCCATTTGACACAAAATATCAATGACTTGAAGAAGAACTCTTTCATCTGTCATCAGCAGATGGCTGTTCTTCTGAAAAGAACCCAAACAAAAAACAAACAAAGGTTATAACAGCTAAAATATATGAAAAATGTTAAAGATGTAGGAAAATGTGTAAAATAGAAAGTAGAGATGATTAAAACATGACAGTTATATTTTTGAATGTGTGGTGGGAGTGTCAGACAAGCGTAAAATCATCTTGGTCTGAAGAGAGTTTCATTATGAGGAAATGCGGAGATGAATCCATATACTTCTAGAAATTCTCTTGGCAAAATCTACCAAGTGTCAATGTTGAAAAGAAAGAAAAAAGTACTAGTCAGTTATTTTTACCAAAATGAACAGTAAAGAAGACTTTTAATTCTTTTTCATGAAAAGACGGAGTGAAAAAGAAGATGCAAATAATTATGCTGTGAATTCTCATAAAAGAAGTGCATGCAACAACTCCTCAGCCTAACAGTTGGTGTAGATATGAAGAGGAAAAAAAACAACAACAATAAATTACATGCACACACACACATTTTATTTATATATATATATATATATATATATATATATATATTTATTTGAGACACCTTCTGGTAGTTTGCCAAAGTTTTTTTGTACATTACAGGTAGATTGCCAAGAAAAATGATAGCTGTCACTTGTTTCTGACTGGAAACTCAATCTTAGGAAATTGATACTATCATGTGAAATTGGGTCGAAACATAAGAGACTTGTGCAGCATTGCCCTCATTCACTCTCTATCAGGTCAACACATATATAAATATTTGAACTGAAGATAGAAAGAAAATCTAGTTTTGTAAAAGTCTTTTGCTTTAGAAGAGAGGATGTAGATTTCACTTCTTCATGCATTTTATAAACCAGTTCATCAAAATGGTCCTATAATCTGTAGGGTAAATGATAATCAGATGGAACAAGATTGAGAGAGTAATATATGATCTATACATTATTATCAATCCACAATTTTGCAATTCATCAAACTGGGTTAATTTTTTTCAAAGGAGAGTTTAAATACTCTAAGCAATCTCTTCAAAAATTTAATAAAATTCTTTGTATTGCACTTTAGTCTTCATCCCTACTAAATCATAATCCACATTGCTTTATATTCTTGTAATATATCTATTTTTCATCAACAGATATTTATATGCCTGTAAATGGTAAGACGAGTACACAAAATGGTGCAGATATGTGACAGTTGGCTTCTGTCAAATCATTAGGAAACAAATTTCCAAGTGTAGGCATCTTTGCAATTGACGATTAACCACTGAATAGTTTTTGAGTCAATTCTTCAACTGTAACAACATTTCAATTGGATTCCAATAATAGGAGATCATTGTTAAACAGAACAAACTGTTTTTGGTGAATCTCTTAAGCTTAAATCACTTTTTCTCAAAATTTTCAAACCATCATTGGCAATTTCTTTTGTTTAAAAATCTAAATCAGAAACACCAGGGTTGCTTTTGTCAAATCATTACCTCTGGAGACTTATTTGATTTATATTCCAGGATATGACAAAAGAGAAAAAAATTCTGTTCATTAGACTAAAGTAATGTTTGTAATTTTAAAGTTTTTAAATTTAAAAGATTTTTTATCAGCTGTGTATAGACACAGAGTCTAGCCAATCTCATTCAGTTTCCTGACACTTTTCTTTTGTTTTTAAGTATCTCACATTGTGACAACAGAAGATCTGCCAAGAAAGGTGACATTTTGTAAGAACCCGGATATAAATTTACTGTCAAGGATTTAACAATCTGTGCAATTTTTGTACATTTTCACCTCAGTAAATTGCTTAGTTTTTCAATTAAAGTAGCACTGAAATTATTGTCAGACTCATTATAGTGAATGATTAATGTATTGAGCATTTGCTTTGCAAAAGATCTCTTTTGTGTCCATATAATTTTTTATTTAAATTCTTCAAGATCTGTTATATTTCTTCTGGCAAGCATTACTGGCTTTTTCTTCATGTGTCATGTCCCTTCAGGACATAAGCAATCATAACGTCCACTTGGATCTGTCTCTTGTCACTCTCAATATTTTTTCTCTTGGTATTTCTTCTAAACCTTGCCCCACCATCCATTTGCTCCGACCTATCAAGTAGATCTTGTGCTGCTTTCCTCTGTCTCTCTTTCTTTCTATCAGTCCTGTAAGTATTAAGTTCTCTAGGCCCTCCTTCCTCATGTCCCAGGAACCTCATATGCCTCTTACTGATGTTAAGTATGAGTTTTCTTCACATGGTTGCTCACGTGCTCCATCCATGGTAACCTCAGCATCATTTTGTAAAACCACATTTCTGCTGCCTCAAACCTTCATCCTTGATGATATTGTCTAGAATTCAATTCCATACAGAAGGACAGATATCACATAGCAATCCAGCACTCTTTCCTTTGTTTCCAATGAGATTTTCCTGTCTTTCAGTACTCTGGTTAGCTTCTGAAATGCATCCTTGGCCATGCCAATGCATCTTTGGATCTCTATGTTGCACTTTCCATCCTCTGTTAGAACAATTTTAGGTATTTAAATTTCTTTACTTGTTTTTATTTTTGTAGTTGGCATATGAGGCTCTTCTTGCTGATGTATTGTATTGTATTGTAGCGGCATTCACCCAGGACGGGTTGAGCCGGCATCCCCAAGAACATTTGAAGCGTCTCTCCCAGCGGCGGCCCACGATCGGCGATCTTGAGCCAGCTCCACTCCGATCTCTGCCCAGTCCCGGCTCCACCTCCGAAATCCCACGACATTTGGGCCCGAGATCGGCTCCATGTCCCCCTTCAGCGTGGCTGCCCACGTCCTCAGCTGACCCCCCGCACGCTTGCGCCAGCCCGGTAGGGGCCTCGGGAAGAGGCAGTCGCGAATCAGCTCACCCGGAGGACAGCGCGCAGCATGGCCGAACCAACGCAGTCGACGGAGTCGGAGAGCAGCCGGTATCGGTTGAAGACGGCATGTTTGACGAAGGGTCGATGTCCGCACCCGATCAATCCGCCGGAAACGCAGGATGCGCCGGAGACAGTCATTGTCGAAGACCTCCACCCTCTTGAGGTCCGCTACGTGCACCGGCCACGTCTCGCAGCCATACAGCAAGATGGATCGCACAACAGCTTGGTAGACGCGGCTCTTTGTACGCAGGGCGATCTCCCGCCTTGACCAGAGACACTTCTGGAGGCGGTTGAAGGCAGCCCTCGCAAGGTTGATACGACGCCCGATCTCATCGCCACCCTGGCCGTTCGGGACAAAAGACGAGCCCAGATAGATGAAGTGGTCCACTATCTCCAGGGATGTTCCGTCGAGCAGGATGGGTTGTTGGGCCTCTGGAGGCACCAGCGCCGTCATCACCTTCGTCTTTGCAGCATTGATGCGCATGCTGACCGCGCACGCGCTGGTATGCACTCGGCTGACGGCCGCCTGCACCTCGATGCTGTCACCAAGAAGGACAATGTCGTCAGCGTACGCCAGGTCGGTCACGGCCAAGTCGCGGCCCACCCGAACCCCAGTGAAACCTTGAAGGGCGCTCATCAGAATCCAGTCAATAGCGTAGTTGAAGAGCGTCGGGGAGAGCGCGCATCCCTGTCGCACCTCAAACGCCCCGGTCTCAGCACCGTAAGCACGAACACGTGTCCTCGTCTCCCGGTAGTAGGCCTGAATCAGACGCAGCAGCTTTGGCGGAATGCCATCGTCCTGCATGATAGTCCACAGAGCGCTGCGGTCCACCGAGTCGAAGGCCGCTGCAAAATCGATGAAACAGAGCACCGTCGGTTGTTGGTAAGACCAGCGCGTCTCCAGTATCCGGCGTAGACAAAAGATCTGGTCAGAGCACCCTCTACCCGGACGGAAACCAGCCTGGCTTGGGCGGGTACGGTGGTCGCGAGCGAGTTGGAAGCGCTTCAGTAGCAGGACTGTGAACAGTTTGGCCGAAATATCGATCAGGCTGATTCCGTGGTAGTTGCTACATACTCGTTTGTCGCCTTTTTTGAAGAAGGGGAGAAGCACTGCCTCTCTCCAGTCAGCGGGGACGACCTCTGTGTTCCAGATCTTCATCAGGAGGTGGTGTAACCATGGCACCATCACCTCGGAACAGCTTTTGAAGATTTCAACTGGAAGGCCATCTTCACCGGGGGCCCTGTTGTTCTTCAGCTGAAAGAGAGCCAAGCGAACTTCATCTGGCGTCGGTGGATCCGTGTTGCAGGCATACGTTGTTGCTGCAGATGTGCTGGCATGGACAGGGGTTGGTGCTGGATCATGGTTAAGCAGAGCACTAAAATGCTCTTGCCACCTGTCAAGCCGGGCTGACATATCGGCGATCGTATTGCCTGCTGCATCGACGAGAGTATCGCTCGCGCCCCGTGATGGACGGCTGACCCGGTTGAGAAGACGGTACAGCTTTCTGGTATCACCATTGGCTGAGGCCTGTTCCGTTTCTTCCGCCACTCTCCGCCAGTACGCGTTGCGGTCGTTGCGGACTGCTTGCGCCGTTCTGCGCCGTAGCTCGCGGTAGTGTGTGGATTGTGTCAGTCGCGCATGCCGTGCTCGTTTGGCCAGATCAATCGTCCCCGCGGAGATCCAATCGCGGTGCCGACGGCGGGTGTAGCCCAGATGGGCCTTAGCTGCGTTTGTAACCTCTGTCTTTAGCGCGCTCCATTCCGCTTCTGGAGGTGCCTCCTCGTCCAAGACGAGGCCGTCAAAACGGTTCCGCAGCTCAACACGAAAAGGCTCAGCAACCACCGATTTGAGTTTTGATACATCAAACCGGCGGGCTGGTTGCCGCGGAGGAAGACGCTTCAAGCGAAGACGAAGTTTTGCACGGACAAGAACGTGGTCGGAGCCGTTTGCACTCCCGGTTTCTGCTCCTCTATACGCCCGACAGTCAAGCACGCAGTTGGCCCAACGGGACCGCACTAGGACGTAGTCTATCTGGTTCTGCGTGTGACCGTCGTTTGAGTTCCAGGTCGCCAGGTGTCTGCGCGGGTGGTCGAAACGTGTGTTGCTGACCACCAGGCGGTTTGCGGCCGCAAAGTTGACGAGGCGGTCGCCGTTGTCACATCGGGTCCCCAAAGCAAACCGACCGAGGATGTGTCTGGATGTGTCGTCTCCTGGCCCCGTGCGCGCATTCCAATCACCCGCGACATCTTCTTGCTGATGACCATACATTCAGCTTTCTTGAAGTATATGCTTAGTCCTTTCTTCTGCTACCTTTTGTAGAAGGTCATGCATTTTCCTTTTGGTGTCTGCTATGAGCACAGTGTCAGCCGTGTATCTTATATCGTTGAGATTGTGGCCACCAATGACGAATCCCAGCAAGGCTTAGAGTTAATTTCTGCTTCAGGTTTTGGGTTGCTGTTATTTTGTTTTGTAATGTCTTTTATTGTTTTAGAAGTTATAACAATTTTTATGTCAATTTTATCAACATTAAAATATTAATTTTAATGTCTGTCTTCTTAATTCTTGTTCTTTTATTATCCTCTCTCCTTCATTAATTAACCCCTTTGTAGTGGATACTTACCTTGGTGACCAAAATGGCTAGAGTCATATGTATATTGTGCAATGGTGTATGGAGATGGCAAATTGGTGAGCTTTGGACTGAATTGGACAGCGAAAGTGGTGGTCTTGATTGTAGCCATTTTTATTGGCTGGTTCTGGTTGCTCATTAGCAAAGCAATGGCTGGGCAGGTGTATAAAAGCATGGTATGCTCATTCAGAGACTGTTTTAGTTTTTGGCAAGGTGAGTGGCTTACCTGAGATTGAAGAACTGTGATTAATAGAATTCTTTTGCTTAATAAGATTTACTCTACTCAGCTTTTTTTTGTGTGCTTTCAATTTTCACACACTCTTGCATCCTAGTGGCTTTATTGCCTTTCTTGGGGTGAAATGATTAAAAAAAAAAAAAAAAGAAAAAGAAAATAAAAGCTTAGTGAAATTCTGTTCAATTTTCAAGGTAATAGAATTTTAGGTATCTGTTTTATATGTATGGTTCATTACTTTATTTTTAAAAATTTAGTGAACATTTTGTTTTACATTAAGTATGAAATAATTAGGATATTAAAGGAGTCCAAAGGTATTTTCAATGTATTTCTCATCACATTACTGCTGAGAGATACAAATTCTGAGTGCTCTTAAAGAGAATCTAATAATTATTCTGAATTTTATTTTGTTGTTATGATGAGAATAGAGATTTACGAGACCATTATTATTAAATTTACAATAGACACATAGTTCTAGGTTTTTACTGGTATGTTTTAACATGATATCAAGGAAAAATATTGTTTGTTTCTGTTTCACATGTAAATTTTATTGATGCTTGACTTTATTTAGTCTATCTAGAAGATCAGGTAATATTGTTTTATGGTGATATATTCATAAAGTGACATTAATATATTGGAAACATGTTGATTGTTTGGGTAAAGGTTTTTGGAAAGAACCAAATTCAAGAAACTCTCAAAATAGACATGCTGAAACTTTGCCAAGAAAAAAATGACAAATTTAGCATTGCCATATCTTCAGCACTTCTCCTTGGTACATAATTATAACTAAGGCCCACATTTACATCTCGTACTCCCATCCTGACAGTATAAATTTCATCAATAAAAATATTACTTTAGTCTAATGAAGTGCTTCTAGATGCTGAAACACATTACACAGAAGTTCTTCACTTTGCCATTCAATTTAAGTATGAATATTGCAATAATAAGAATTTTGAAAGGTAGCTCTACTAGTTAACCCATAACTGTAAGGAGAAGGGATGAATTCATGCCATTCCCAAAGATATTTGCTATCAAGTGAATGTAATGAACTCAGCTCTCCAATTTCTCATTCTGAGCCACTCCCCATTGCACCACCTGCACATCATTCCAAACATTAAAACACAATCATATAAAGAGTAGCATGTAAATGCTAGTAAAGTAGATATAGGAATGAAGCAGATGCCAAAATGTTCATTGTAAATTTAATGTTGAAACTTAGCAAAAACTAGGTGATAATATGAGGATTCATGAACATTTGGGTAGTATTTTGTACATACATGGATATATATATATATATATATATATATGTACATACTAGCAAAGTAGTAGCTGGTTGGACCAGAAGACAGTAGTTCGAACAAAGTAATCAATGCACACCCAACACAAATGAACTGAATGTGCAGAGCTAACATAATGTTAGCAAGTAAATAGTGTGTTCTGTTCTTTAACATATACATATGTTAACACACCAAAATAATATATAATATATACATATATATGTTAACCCACAAGCTTATAAAAAAATTTATATGTTTGCATAGCTATTTATTAATCTTAACTTAGGTTGAAAAGGAAGCAAATGAAATAGGTACAATGTGTTGCCCAAATCTTTTTAAGTGAAGCATGGATGTTAGCTGGGTTTGAACAGTAATCATAATGATCAGTCAGAAATACACAAGTATCTCAGCCATCATGAACATCCTATACATAAATATTTAAATTGTGTGTTCCATTAGAGAGAAAAATCACATTCTGAAATATTAAAAATGTTAGTCTATGGAAACGTATAACTGGCAGATTGAAATGTATTTTATGCATCTGTATGAAAATATGTGCACTCAAACACAAATGGCAAATTCTGTACCTGTATATTGTAATGCAAATGAGTTGTTAGCAGAAAAGCAACATAGATAAAATATATGATTATATAAAAAATATTTTATTATGTGCATGTATTAGCTTAATGTTTTTACTTGCTAGCAGTCAGACTACTTACCTATCAATCTCTTTCCTTGTCTTGCTCTCTGTCTGCAGACTAGTATGTATATCTCTCTCTCCAAACACACACACAAAATCAAACCCCAAATCATTTACATAATTGTAAAACTTAAGATTTTAACCCTAACCCTAACACACACACACACAAATGAATATGAATGAAGAAAATAATTGCAACATTTAAAACATTAATTTAAAACAGAGCTCAATATAAAAATAGAGCAATAAATATTTGTTATTATGTTAGAACATGTGCAAACTACTACAAAACTGTACATTTTGTTTTGACATTGAAAGAACAATGTCTCATCAGGTAGTTAACAATGATGGTAATAAAAATTTTAAAAGATAAAGATCAGAAAATAAGATGAGAAATCAAGAAAAGGAAAGATACAGAAGAAATAGAAAGTAAAGAGGAAAAATAAGTGAGAAAATATAGAGAGGAAAGTGCCAATGGAAACTGATAAGAGAGAAATTTTAAATTTTGTCCAGAAGTGAATTGCAGACAGATATTGACATCAGTGTCTGAACTCAAATCTTTTGGCATTTAAAAAAAAAAAAAAAAAAAAGAATTGTACTTCTATAAAGAAAACAAAAGAAAGAGGAAAAGGAAAGATACAGAAAGAGTAGAAAGTGAAGAGGAAAAAAGTGAGAAAATGTAGAGAAGAAAGAAAGGGGAGAGAAGTCTACACATTGGCTTGCACATTTGATAAATCTAAGTGAAGAAAACGTGTCATTTAATAGGGATCAAACCTGCGTCACCCTTTGTAGAGGAAACTTATCAGTTCCAACAGTTCAAAGCATTATCAAGATTTTTAAGAATGTCTACCCCCCCTCTCAAAAAAAGTTTTGAAATTAAATTGTTCTTCTTGTATATTATCTTCTTGCATTTATCTGGCTGAAAAAAAAAAAAAAAAAAAAAAAGCTCACAATCCCAACAACAGCAACAAAGCAATGGTGGAAGTAGCAGGATACTATGAGGATTGGTTGAAATGGATCACGAAGAAAATATTTGTACTTTGGATCAAAATATCAAATAGTCTATTTAAAACTTTGGGCTGGAATATTAGTTAATCCAACAACAATATTGGTCCAAAACATCTCAGAGTTGGTCAAGAAACAGTTGATGGACAATAATATGTTTTAGATATTTGTCTATACTTCTGAGATGTGGTAGTATTTACGTTATTTACATTGTTTGAACTGTTACACTATCCCTGATATTGAGCACTTTTACCAATAAATATAGTATATTTAAAACTATATATAGCAATGAATTAGAACACTCTCAGCTATTGGGCATATATAATGATAATATACACGCTAAAAAGTCTGCCTCCTTCTACCGAGTGCCCATAGCTCAGAGGTAGAATCGCCGACTGACACCAATTCGGTCGGGTTTCAATCCTGGGTAAAAAGCAATCAGCTGTCTAACCGTACTGATGAGCTGTGATACAGCGAAACAGATATGTCTGTGGATGACTATATATATATATATATATATATATATATATATATATATAATGCATTGAAAAACAGTTCAAGTGATGTTTGACATTCTCTTCATTTTTTGGTTGAGGGCAATGGTTAACTTATCAAGTAAATATATAACAAAAATTTTATGCAATAATTGAAGATTTAAAATTTACCACAATGAATATGGAAGAAAATACATAGTTATGAAAATTACATTTTAAGTGATCATTGTAGAGTGAATCTTGAACAGTTGAAAAGGTCAATGCTTTTGACAATAAGCTGTTTCTATTTGTCCAGAAAACCCAAACTGAAATTTGTCATGTTTGGTCTCTGTTGCCATTGGTGATTTTGATAACATTTCTTTAATGAGTCATATCAGTCATTGTATGTACAATGTCTGTTCAAGATATGTTCGATCATGTCACTCCACAACTTCCTATCTTTTGTAGTTTTAAGCAATCTTTATTATCTCTCCCAATCTCTGTTCTGCTATCCATTTACACAAGTTCATCTTGTAGGTTACTCATTATTTCCCTCAGCCCATTGTGCCTTCAGTATATCTTGTGAGTGTCAAATTCTACAAGATTTAATTCTAAATAAAAGGGTCCCTTTTATTTCCATTTCCCTTAAATCTGTCTTGTTGCTCATATATTCTACCTATAGTATTCTTGACATCTCTGAATCACATATCTGTTGCCTCAAGTCTGCTTTTTATCTGTGAAGAGATTGACCAGCATTTGCTACCATAGAGAAGATGGAATTTTAGCACACTATTTTGTTTTTAATGAAATTTTGCTGTTTCTTAACACTTTGTTTAGCTTTTGGAAGGCATTTTTACTATTCTAGTGCCACATTTTCCATCATCTGTTAACACATTTCCCAAATGGTTAAATTTTTATATTTGCTTCATTCTAATGTCTCCAATTCATCGCTCACTTGGACTGTTCTTCATTGTTTTATACATTGTTTTCTTACAATTTACGGTTAGTCCTTTCTTCTTGTTTTCCTCATTTGTCTTTTGGATAGGGGTTTCTAGCAGTTTTCTTTGTGACTGGTGGAAAAGATATTGCATGGCATGGATTTATTAGATTAAAAAAGTAAAATCCCAGAAGTTTAGGGGTCAAGTTAAAAGATAAGTTAGTTTATATGTTAACAGAAGCAGAATATATTTTTTATACATACTAATACAGCTTAGGTATTAATATGCAAATCTCTACAACAATTTAGCTATTTACAGACTGATGTATTGATACACACAAATGTATAGCTTTAGACATGCATAAATCTAAGTATTTATAAACATCTCAAATGAAGCTCTACATTATTTAGTTAAATATACATATACAAAAATGTAGCTACACAATTATAGTTACATATATGTGTGTATCTTTAGAGGTAAATTTTAGCATTGAAAGACATTAAGGGAGACAACATTTTACACAACAATTATGTTATCTGTTCTGTCATGAATCCACTCCTACGAGTACACATGATCACCTTATCAGTGATGTCATGCCAAGTTTTGAATCTTTCAACATCATACTTGTTCACTGAAGAGACCCTACTGAAACAATGCTATTCCAGCAGGTGATCTTGTAATCTTCAAGTGCACAACAATGGATTTATAACTGCCAGTTATGAAATAGCAAGCGTCCAATCAGAAATGCTGTATGTCACTTCTGCCTCAGCCAAGACAAGAAAAAAAAGAAGAGAAGAAACTGAATACTCACTTTTCCAGAAATGCTGTATATCACTTCAACCTTAGCCAAGACAAGACAAAAATATACAAATTGAATACTCATCTTTCTCTTCTTGGAACAAAATGTGGAATGACCTACACTCCCAATAATCTTCACTAAACCTAACTGTTAAGTGATTTCAACAGTTAATTTCTCTTATCAATCATTACATAAAAAACTCATACACATTCACTAGGCATATCATTTATGATCAGAAATATTATTTTTCTTCTTTCTCTTCCTTGACCCTTCCCTCAAACAGCGATCTCTGTTAGTTCTCCATGTGTCCGATCTTTTAATCTATAGCCATTTCAAGGCCATCTCTGCAGATTAGTCTTGATGGCCTTTCTCTTATTCATTTCATTGACTCCAAGCTGGTTTAAAGTTCTGCATAAAGATCTTCCTACAAAACCACAGCATCCAACTTCAATCAAAAGACCGTTCACCATTGGTCAAACCTGCACTACTTAACCAACTCTTGGTATTTTTCAAGATTTCTTTCAAAGGCTTTCTCCAGATTTTCCTCACAGTGACTTCGAGCATTATAACATGTCTGGAGCTCAATGACCAGATTACTAAATTTGGGCATCTGGAAGATCTGCTCTGGGAATTTCAACAGGCTCATGAGATCTACTCTCAATTGCCAATCTTAGCAATTTCAGGCTTGCAACCACAACTGTTCACTGCTGCGGTCACCACTCCAGCTAATTTCTTAAGCATCTTATCATGTCTCCACCGATACTTCTCACCCCCAAGGGCCCTGGAACAGGTACTTAGAATATGTTTTAGCATTCCTTTTCCAGGCCCCCCCCCCGCTCCCCCAGCATACAAGTTTGCAGGACAGCAGTACATCATACATGAATCATACAAGAAATTTTATCCAACTGGCTTTGGAGTGCCAGATCTCTGACCAGCTTATTTTCCTTCGTAAGAAATTCTCCCACTGTGTCCATGCTTAGTCCTACTATCCTGTATATTCTTTTTTCCTCCATGTTGGCTTTTACCACCTCCAGAATGATTTCCCTTCTGTTTTCCCACAGCTTTTTCAATTTGGGTACCAGGAAAGAAGCCCAAGTCCACATGGCCTAATGCCACCATCCCCATGAGAGCCCTCTGCCTTTAACACTCCTCTGCAATACGCAGTTCACTCCTTGCACTCCATTTCCTTCAAGTATGAACTTCAATGTGTGCTGCTGCCACTTTTGGGGCCTTGGAGTCCTTATAGTGTAGTAATTCTCTTGTCCAAGAGACTATGAATTCTTCCACCAGTCCTTTAAATGGGAGTTGAAAGGTGTTTGAATTGCCATATTATGCAGTGCTACTTAGACACCTCAGCAGTCCTAACCATCTGCAGAGGTAGCCATTAATTTTCCTTTTCATGGACTTCACTGTCATTGGAAAGTTATAGATCAACAAGGGCCAGAGTATTTTCAGGAGCACAGCATGTTGCTAAATCCATGCTTTAAAACAGTTTGGCAGTCAAGACTTGTCTACCTTGGTAAGCCACAATTCTAATTTGGAGATCACCACTTGAATGGATACAGTATCCTTTAAGAAGCTATTGAAAACTCCCCAGGCTTTTTACAGGTCTCTCTTTCAATGTAGTGATAGTAGTTCCCAATATAAAAAATCTGAAATTGTCCGCCACTTTTCCCTTCTTCATTACAAATGATCTCGACTTCACAGGCTTGAAACTCATTCTTCCCCAAGTTGTGACCAAAGATGTCATATCGTCCATATATGCTCTGATAGGTGGTTGACGCACACCTGTTTTCATCATAAGTCCCTGACACTTGGCTTCAGTTGACTTGACCACCATATTTATGGTGAGGGTAAAGAGGGTAGCTGAGATTATACAGCCAATAATAATACCACTCTTAAGAGTGTTTTAATTAGAAACTATAAACCTGAAAGAGATTCCAATCTTGAAATTGTTATAATAATCCAGGATTAATGAATTGATTTTACTGGGTACATGATATCTTGTTAGGGCTTTTTCTACTAGTTTGTGAGGAATGCACCTAAATGTGTTGGCAAGGTTCAGCCACAATGTGGTGAGGTTGCTCTTGCTTTCTTTAGCTTCTCTCAATATCTGTGTGACTACTCCAGTATATTCAAGACATCCAGTAAAACCTGGAATTCCCCTCTTCTGCAATGAAGTATCAAGATAATTATTGCCCCCCCCCCCAATCTTGTCAGTTGGTGTGAAACAATACTAAAAAAGATCATACTTTTGGTGCACAATAACAAGATATCCTGAATTGGACTAAATTTCAAGAGTTTTCTTCCTTGGGAATCCATACACCCTCTGCAAATCTACCTCTATGCTATATCACTTTGAGTATCTTCCAAAGGAGTTGGAGAAAACTCAGACAGCATTTATAGATGCTGTAAGGAACTCCACTCAGGCCAGGAGCTGAGGCCAATCTAGCTGTCTTCACAAATTGTTTTATCTCCTTCCAGCTTGGCTCATTCAATTCAAAATCGGTCATCAGTTGTGATGGATTAATAACTGCATCTATGTGGTCAAAATCCTTGTCTCCTACAGGATCACTCAAAGTATTCTGTAAGTAAGAATTAATATCATCTGCAGAGCATTCTAGCTTACCACACCACTTATCCCCAAACAGTTTCCTAATAAAACTAAAAGGGATCTGGAAGGAACGATGATCTCTTTCCGCTCTTTCTCTCCTACACCTTCTATGACACTCAGCTTTGTAAATGGATTTTAACCATGTTCTTAACATATTTCACAGCTCTATTAGTGGATGACCTTCTTCACTAGCCTACTTTACCTTTTCTTGAGAGCCCTTAACTCCCACCTTAGGCCTTGTATCCATATGGTACTTGCTGTAAGTTTTCTGTTTCCCCTCTTCACGTAAACCAAATCATTCTGTGACATAACTATCATAGTTGACAGGACATGCAACTGTCTGTTAGCTTTACCTTTTGATGTAGTCAGGACGATTCAGCTTATGTCCTCGTCAAACTGCTGCCACTCACTATAACAATGTGCTGATGGCCACTTAATCTGTTTGTGAATTACTTCATGCAGGTCTGTTTGGTCAGTTGCTTGGAGGAACTAGGTGCTGTGGTGTGAGTCCCAGCCATGTGCCTCCTACGTCTCACCAGGAGATAAGCCTGTGCATTGTGTTAGACCTTTCTTATCCATGCATTTCATCCTGGCCTGGTGTTTTCTAAGGCCACACAGATTTTTGCATTTCTTTCGGCAGTAGCAAATTGATATTGAAGCCCTTGTTATGTTCATAGGGGTTGGTATTGTAATATTTGTCCTAGCAGGAATCTCATTCTCCCCACCTCTCGAGATTTCCTGGAGGTGTATATTGTTGTGCATAGTTGTGGCAAATATAGGAGTATATGTTGAAATCCCAATCCAACGTGCTCCTTGGTGCTGTCTTTCTGGCAGTCAACTGCCTCTCCAGCTGTCCCCAATACTTTTTCTCGATCATCATCTGGTCTGGTTCCAGATGTCACTGCATAAATCAGAATGAAATCTGTCATGAATACACTCCAACGAGTGTGCAGGGTTGCCTTATCAGTGATGTTATGCTTTGGGGTCATGACAAATTTTGGGTCTTTCAAAACCAAACTTGTTCATCCAAGAGACCCTACTAGAACAATGCTATTCCAGCATGCGATCCTGTAATCATCAAGCACACAACAACGGATTTATAACTGCCAGTTATGAAATAGCAAGCGTCCTATCAGAAATGCTATATGTCACTTCCACCTCAGCCAAGATGAGACAAAAATATATAAACTGAAATACTTCTATAAATATGCTACATTTTATTTGAATTTGAGTTTTGTTTTATGGCATATCAACCTCTATGGGTTATTTAATACCAAAAAGGTGGGTTATTTAAGGTATTTCTTTTTAATGTTTGATTATAGTGAGAAAATTGATTTAGTCAGATTTTGATGAAATTTTGTTTTTATTTTAGAAAACTGCAGATGTCTTCTAGTTTTGTATTCAAAAATGTGTTGCTGGCAATAATTTGTTTTCCTTCAAAAATGTATCATGGCAATAATTTGTTTTCCTTCAAAAATGTATCATGGCAATAATTTGTTTTCCTTCAAAAATGTATCATGGCAATAATTTTTTTCCTTCAAAAATGTATCATGGCAATAATTTTTTTTCCTTCAAAAATGTATCATGGCAATAATTTTTTTTCCTTCAAAAATGTATTATGGCAATAATTTTTTTCCTTCAAAAATGTATTATGGCAATAATTTTTTTTTCTTCAAAAATGTATTATGGCAATAATTTTTTTTCCTTCAAAAATGTATTATGGCAATAATTTTTTTTCCTTCAAAAATGTATTGTTGGTAATATTTTTCCTTCAAAAATATATATTTTTCTATAAAATTTTATGTATATATTTCTATAAAAGTCTATTTTTATGTATAAATTTCTATTAAAGTCTATTTTCACCATTTCAGAGGTGATTCCATTCTCCTCACAACCTCCCAATCAGAAGCCTTGCTGTTGGATGCTTACATTATTAGTTTACCGTCAGACCAAGGACCCGCTACATTTTATATTTTAACCATGTCGTAATAAATAACAGTATATTTTGTGAATTCCTTTTTTATTAGAATGTTTTTTACATATGAGTCTTTAAATATATTTTCCACACATTGTTGGTAGACACTTCCCTTTCATAAAGTCAGTTTTTTTACATTCCAACTTTGTAAATATCATTGAACAGTCTAATAATGTCATCATGAAGACATTGTCACTAGGTGCCAACAGTTCAAGAGAAATACCAACTACTGCAAAAGATTATTGACAGTACGGACATAAAATATGTAAATAAATGTAATATATTAAATATATAGATAGTAAGCAAGGTAGTCTCATAGACCAATTTGTGAGCAAAAGGAAATTTGGTTCTAACTGGGCACTCCACTATTGTGGCCTTGGGCCAAATTAAACCAAGATTAGTGTGTGTGTGTGTGTGTGTGTGTGTGTGTAAACTCATATTCATACATACCAAAATTAAGGCTTCATAAACTACACAAACACATTATATATATAATGTTGCTCAAAGCTATGTGTATTCAGTTCCTCATGCTCATCAAATGAGTTTATTTCTCTGACAAACTGTTAAGTTGACTGTAGATCAAATAATTTCCACCCATTTGCCTCCTTTACACAAATGATACAATAACCTTGAGCAAGAAATGTTGTCTTGCATCATCACCACCAGCTGTGGACATCCACTGATTCATAATCAAATGGTGTCATGTTTCGTATAACAGTACATCTTATACATCTGGACACCTGCTGACATAAAGAGTGCATATTGATCAGGTTTAGTGGTTAAAGCCTTCAGCTGAACAGGATCAGGCAAAAATCTTGCTCAGGTCTCACATTAAAATAGCATATTGAATATATAGTCATTTTCCATATGAATCAGAAGTAATCATTTAAAAAAAAAATTAAACTGAATTCCTATTTTATGATTTTAGGATCAATCTTTAGAAAAACTTTCTTATTAAAAGATGTTTATACTATAAATAAAATCACACACACACATAAAGAGAGAGAGAGTGGGGTGGTCAAAGAAAACATATTTAGAGTCCACAAAAGATATTTTAAAAACAGATGGCATAATCACAAATCTAATTTCAAACTGGAAAACCTTAAAATTTGTACCAAACTAGCTAACCATGTGTAGAAATTGAAAGAAGAAAATGGCAAAGACCCTGATAGAACATGGAGTATAATAAAAAAGCCAGATCTTACAGTGGTGGTGATATCTGCAGATTGTACCAAGAAGAAATGTTAACCATAATATTATTTCCAGAACAAAAAATAATAAGATCAGAAATAATGTCCAGATGTAATCACACCAAAAAAAAAATACATTTTAGGATTATACAAGCCTGGATGAAAGTGTTTAAAATCCTTAAGTAACTCCTTAATTTTTAAATTTAATTATTTTAAACTTTCTGTTGTACATTTGAAACCTTAGAAAATCAGTTTGATGCCAAAAGGTTGAAACCAAGGGTGCATAAAAAATTGTTTTTCAGATAAAAATTATCTCTCACTCTCTCTCTCTCTCTCTCTATATATATATATATATACAAGTGTAAGCACTGATATTAACACTGAGTTATGATTAATATCACCAGCTCTCAACATCTTGCTAATATTCTTATAAACAACTTTAAAAGAATTCTTGCTAAAAAAATAGTTGTACAGGCTAGAGGATTTAATGTAGTGTTAATCAGTTAAATTAATAAGTGTATTTACAATCTTGTTGAATGGTGGGAGGTATTAAACCATGTTATATTACATCATTGGTTAGGCTTTACTTTCTTCTAATCCTGCTTGTAATTCGAAATAGATTGGTAGCCACTCCATTTCCATGTTGCTGTGTACTTAACTTTTCACTTTTAAAATTTCACATAGTCTATATAACACACTTAAAATGTTTGGTGGGTGTGTGAACTTTGATTTCTAAGCATCATTAGGTTGTTATGTGACTTTTTGAATGGTTAGTAAACACCATTATTGAGGTTGAATGCAACATCCAAGAAATTTACCTCCTTCTATACAACCTTCCTTCTAATATTTGTTAAAAGATTTCCTCAACCTCATGAAGGTATAAATTTAAAGCAATTTTCAAATATCAGTATTTATCATAATTCAAAGGTCCAAAACTTTCAGAACACATCTGCCATCCCTATCACTTTGATTTAAGTCATTTTTTTACAATATTGAACTGTGTCCCATCAGATACAACTAAGCTAAATTTATTTTCTTTGCTTAAGTAAACTTCAGACATCAAAGCATTTATGCTTGCCCTTCTTTATTCAGACTGTCTTCTTATCGTACAACACCAATATTGTGGTAGTGCTTCAGGATTTTAATTTGTTCATCAGTCAAATTGGTATATTCCCTTGCCAAATTAATAATTATCAAAAACTTCCTTTTCAATAGAGAAGTCCATGATTTCCAACTTTACAAATACACAAATTTTCTTATCTGTGATACCACAGAATCATTCAATTGTATTCTTTCATTCATTCATATATTATCTCAAGCACAGAATTTGCAACTATTTTCTAGTATAAACTTCTTGACTTTTCACAGGACTTAACAGTTGACAAGCTCTAAGATATAGACACAGACACACACACTGTTATCCCTACTACTACTACAATTTTTGTGCCATGCCCGATTGTATGTGTTTAGGATCCCTACATTAAGCATTGACCTTGTGTAGCATCCACTTACTAGTAGGGGGGAGTGGTAAATAACTACTACTACTATTAATAATAATTTTAAGAGTGAAATCACAATTGTTGTCTTGAGCAAAAAAAAATTATTTGTATCAGAAATGTATTTTGTTAAAATATTGTCACAACTGTCTTTAATCCAAATTCATCCATGCCCACCTGTTATGTATTTTCAATCTTAACTCCTCCTCAAATCAAGACAAATCTTTCTCACTGATTCCAGTGTTTTTTTGTTTTTTTTATAATTATTTTACTATAAGCAATTCGATAAAACCACTAAGACACAAGGAGAATCTAAGAACAACTTTTTAGGGGAAAAAATGAACAAGGTTTCAAGGAGACAGCAGATGACAACTGAACGTGTATTTCATCTTTTTAAGAAACAGAATAGAACTTATGGTTGCTGTTATATACTGCTGCTGTTCTTGGAAAACAATGATTGTCTTGACGAATAAATGAGGAACAAGAACATTTATATATATATATATAAACTTATGTTTTTATTCCGCGTTGGTGACGGTTGTGTGGAAAAGAATCACAACATATGAGGAAGATGTTGGGAGTCATTGACTTGTAGGAGATGTCTTCTCTTCTTCCCTTTTCTTTATGTTCTCTCTGTTCTTTCTTATTTTTGTCCAGAAAACCCTGAACCTATAAGCTGAAATTTCTACACATTTTTGCTTTCTTGGGTTTTCCCTTAATTGTGTCATCTATGGCCAGGAACATCTGTCAATCATTTTGGTTGGCTATTGCCTTTGAAGCCAGCTGCCTTTGATGTAATCACGCATTTGTTGGTTCTGTTTATATTTTCTGCCTTTCATGCTGATCATACTTTTGTTGGTCCTGTTTTTGATGTCAATCATATTTCTGTTGAATCACAGAAATATAATGCATTACATTTAGCAATTTGATGGGAAAATACCTGAAACCGAGATGCTAGTCCAGGACTGATAACACTGCAGATTCTTCTTAGTAATTTTCCAAGAATCTCTATATACATAGAAGTACCAGTTCAGATGTGGTTGCAATATTCAATGCATGGACAATTAGTATACTCAGAAAGGTGCAAGATTCTATTGAGAAAAACAGTTGATTAATATAATCATTTTATTTCATAACAGTGGAAAATGTTAGACCAAACAAAGTGCAATAAGTTACTCTCTTGGAGGTTAGCATCAGCCATGCTGATGAAAAGCAAAATAGGTTCTCTCAGATGATTAAAGGAAGAGTGATTAAAGGGAAATAATTAAAATAAAATCAGATTTTTTTGCTTCTTGTTCTTTTCTTCTACAATAAAGGATTTCTTTTTTTCTTTCTTTCTTTTCCATCTTGTATAATTTATTTTTGTTGTTCTTTCTTTTTATCATTATTGTTGTTGCTCTTTTTACATTAAGTTCATAGATCTTTTCCAGTTATTTCTTTTTCCATTAGCCAATTCACAGAGACTATTTCTTTTTTACTTTGCTATGTGCTTTCCTTTCATTTTGAAGTTAATTCATTTCTTTCTTTGTTCATTCTCTTCACCCCATTTACTTTTGAATAAACATGTCTCCAATGAAATACATCTTTCTTTCTTGTTCCATGTCATGTCCCACTTTAAGGAAGTCTTTTAACTACCTTTTCCTCTTGTTCTCTCCAGTTGAGATGGAATGTTACTCTGTAAAAATTAGGCTCTGTACAGTCTTTCAGGAACTCTAACTATTCTTGAGCAAGTTTCTGTGAATGAGAAAAGCCCATGGGCCTTCTACAAATCAATTGTTATAAATGAGACAGGCATATGGGCCTTCCAACTGTCTGAGTACAGCTCACTTTTTGACAGAATCATTATCCTGTCAATTGTTTTGTTAATATTGAGAATTGAAACAAGAGTTATAAACTCCTACAGCTTAAAAAATCTGTTCCTAAAAAACAATATCAATTACCTTACTTTTCGTTGTTTGCTTAAGAATTGTTGAATGATTCAATTATTTACAGAACTACTTTGGAAACAAGTGAATTTTATTTAACTTTTCCTTGTTATCAGTGATCTTTACAGAATTTCTTATCTTGAAAATAGAAAACTTTTTGTGGCCAAAAGCCTTATTAGCTCATTGTCAAATGTGCAATATTTATATTATATTTTCTCACATAAACACCAGGAGTTTCTCTCCAAAACTGTGTAACTTAGTGTCAATATCTTAAATAGTTTTGGTTTCATACATTTTTGAAATTGCATATTTTCTTTGTAATCACCTTGTACTCAAATTGATTCCTCTGCTCAGCAAATTCTTTTTTATTTGGCCAGAAACCAGCTTTTCCCACATCAGGTAACATTTACTTGAAGGTAGTTGTGATGGGACATTTCTAGCTTTGAAGTCAACTTTGTAACAATACACCAAAACAAAACTGGGGAAAGATAATAAAGAGAATCACTGACCTTGTAAGAATCAAGCCATTGTGTAATGGGAAGCATCAGAGTATCTGTGACAGTATCTTTACACAGGCAAATGGAACAAACATCTTCTTTACTACAAAGATTATTCATCACTTCGGTAGCTAGGCTGGCTGGGTTCAGATGCTCAGCTAGAAGCAAGAAAAATATAGACAAATACATGATTTGGAAAACAAGTTTGCTAACTTCTTTAAATTTTTGGCAATATCATATTAATATGTGATATGGATATTATTTGAAATATGAAGAATTCTTTCCTTTGTTTAAAAAAGGATCTTTCAGGGAAAAGTAGAATTTTTTGCTTTATCAATGCCTTCAAACAATACAGGTGACAATAAGAGATTAATTTATTCAAATGTAGTTGTTTATTAATAGAAAATACCACAAGATCTGGAAATTTATAGGAATTGTAGCTCTTGATGTATACAACATGTCCAAAAAAGCTTTTTATTCAAAGAGATTATAGAAAACATTCTTAAAAAATACATGGAGAAGAAATAACAGAATCTCAGGGACAAATGAAAATAAATGCATATTTTTAATGACCAAGTTTACAAAATAAAAACTGACATGTTATTTTTTTTATTAAATCATTTTACCCCAAGCAAGGTGGAATGACCACTAGTGTGCATGGAGTTACAGTGAGAGAAAGACTGAGTACAGGAGGTATTGAAGAAAGGATAAAAGATGAATGGGATTCAAGAAGATGGCAACTGATGTTGCATATAAGATTTTGGAGATTGTATTCATTAAATTTTTGTGGATTGTAGATATCAAGTAAACAGAAGGAAGTTCCACAGGTGGGAAGTATGAGAAAAGAAACTGAGTAGAAGTGATGGTTTAACTATTTTAATGGGAATAGGGTGAGACCTAGATGCGAATCTAGTAGCATGCTTAAATTCATATGGTTGGGTCACCAGGGAGAAAAGCTTGTCAGAACAGTTGCCATGAAAATATTTTTAGAAAAGACTGAGGGAAGCCATGTTACATTGGTGAGAAAGTGACTGAAGTTGAGATGCCAAGTCAGGACTGATTACATTGCAGATCCTTCTTTGGATTTTGTTGAGAACCTTGAAATGACTAGCAAGTGCACATGACCAAATATGGCAACAATATTCAATGCAATGTTCTCTTTAAACTCTACAATAAATGCCTTGCTGCTTCTCGCTTTCCTGCTTGTTGGAAATCCTCTACTGTAGTTCTAGTCTTTAAGAACTCTGTAGGCATTAAAATCAGTGGTAATCAGGTCATTGGAAGTTGGTGGATACAGTAGAAGGATATGTCTGGCATTGTTCTAATGAAAGATGATACACTTTTGATTGGCTAATTTGAGGGTTTTTCATTGATTGCTACTTTCAATAAGTTGAGAACTGTACTTTCCTGAATATAAGATCTGATTTTGTGGAAGGAGCTTGTAGTGCACAAAGAGGTTAATGATAGCTTATTTTATTTTCCCACAACCTATTTCCTTCCATATTGTTTTAAACAACTCAATTTTTATTGCCTATGACTGTTTTTTTTTTCAAAAATAGGATTTTGTTGCATTTGAACAGAATCATATATGGAAATGAAGTCCATTAAATATATTTCTGTGATATCACGAAGCATTCAAACATTATAGTGATTCATATATCCAAATGTTTTCAAATTTTTTGAAATGCTTGTATGAGGTATTTAAAGTATCTTTGTGATATCTAGAAAATACAATGGGAATATTTTAGCCCTCCTCACAAAAGAATTTGTAATAACCCCTTGTTGGTGAGTGTTACATAGATCTTCAAATTAAAAGATTAAAATTACTAGTGCAATATTAATACTTAAAATTGAAAGCTGATGAGTTAAAAATTTATAGAATGTTCTAGTTATCTAAAATTTCAGTCATTTGTATGCATTTACTGAAAATCAGGAAGAAATTGATTTATAATGGTTAGACATGAGATGATTATAGATATTCTTCCTTGTGCTAACATTTGTGAAAGTTCCTTTGTTCACTGAACAACACTGATAATACCTACAAAACAGGGAAGTTCATAAAAGAAAACAGAGGTTTCAACTAAAGATCAACAAGTTTAGTTAGTATAGCCTTCAAATCACTAAAGATGATTAATCAAGTTGTGAGGCTATTAAAAATAATTCAGAATGAAAATTGAGAGAATTAAGGCAAAAGGAATTGGTGGATAGTAGGTAATTTTACAATTATTTTTGGAGGGAGCAGGTTCAAGTACATTGAAGGTGGTGAAAGAAGTTAAAAATCTGTTAAATCTGCCTACCACAATTAAAGTTGTAGGGTGAAGATGTTGAACTGACAATGAGGGTGCAAAGTGAAATCAACAGCTGTGGTACACTGACAGCAACTACAAAATGAAGAAAAGAGAAAAAATCCAATATAAATTCAGTCACTTCAGACAGAGAATTATAAACACACTTTAATTTAAACACACAGATTGAAGAATTTAAATGAATATATACAGACACTCTTCTACTTACAAATGTTTGAATTAAACATTCTGAGATAAAAAGATACCTGTAGATACAATGCTATAATTTCTATAATTATAAATTAGTGTTTAATCTCCTTTACCTACTTTCAGTGTCAAAACTTCAAAAGGCATGAGAACATATTAGAAAGAAAGAAACAGAACTTTTATTGGTGGGAAAAGACACCAGTGAAGTAATGTACAAATATTTATAACAATTTTGTTATCAACCAAAAGAGTTGAAATAAATTGTGTGAACAATATATTGATTCACTTTTCCTGATAGCAGCATATGTACAAATAAAAAAAAATCAGTGTTGGGACGAGAGTAAATACAATAAAATACCTTTATTATTACATACTTTTCAAAGTGAGTTTGATAAGAAATCTTTGAAATGTTTCCTGGATTTGTACTGCAGTTACTTACTGCTTTTAAGTTCTATCACTCTCTCCCTCACACACACACACACACACATATATATATATATATATAAAATAACCAGATAAAAATACACAAATAACTTTCAGTTGTAACTAAAAGTTTGATGCTGAGAAGCAATTAACAGTCAACTTAATTAAGAAACCAGCTTTGCTGTTAATCAATAAACACTAATGCACACATTAATCAATCAGTGGGTAAATGACACAGCATAAGTTTCATTTCTAGTTTGTATTTAGAAACTACTTCAGATTTTTATTAAGTTATTCTGATCAGGGAACTCAATTGCTGCCTCCCTAGCAGCTAAAAGCTGTGGCTTGGGGTGTAGTTTTATTTGAGGAAATATAATTTTTGTCAGATTTTTGAGTTGATCATCATGTCTGACTATGGTGAAGGAAGAAAAGGATTCAAAAAGTGTGGTGCTAAATGTTATCATAAGATGCTCAGTGATAATGTCCATGGTATTACCAAGCCAGCTATTGGTCATTTAGCCTATTATTATTGATACTGTTACTGACTATCCCACTTAAAAAAATTATCACCATCATGGATGTTGTCTATACCCAATAACAGATAAAGCAGGACCCCATGTGGTTTGGAAGTTAAGAAACCTGAACAAACGACACAATGAGGACACATCCCAGAACAGCAAATATTGACATATTTGATGATTCTTGTAGTACATAAATACTAGAGATCACTCAGAAGTGATCCCAAAGAGAAAGAAAGAAGAAAAATTCAACAACTATATGTCAAGCAAAATATTGTCATATCTTCAATCTGCTTGCTTCTTGAATATATCCAATAAAAAATGCTGCTTCTTTAAGGCATAATGGAAAATGTTCAATGACTTAGTTTTATCCAAATTACTTTTTGAATAAAAAAAGTGAACATAGTGAAAGATAAATGTGAGAGTTCAAGTAAGCAGAAATTTCTTTATTATAGTATAGCAGTTACATTTCAAAAAGATTTTCAATGCACAACTGAGTAAAATCTTAATAAAGTCATTAACATATGCTGACTTTGTAGAAACCAATACTTTTTTTTCATTCAATAATAGCTTAGGCAATCAAAATTTCAGCTTACCTATGGGTTATCTTCCATTAGTGGTTTTGCATGAATTTTTTAGAATTTGGCCCATTTCAAATCAATCTAAGACTCTAAATACTTCTGCTACATAGTTGATCTATTACTGATATATCATAGCAAAACTATATTACTAATCTCATAAGTCAACAAAATGAAATTGATCCCTCAATTGAATTCACATGTGAAAAAAAACATCAATTTATTTTCATATTTTCTTAATTAAAAGTGATACAATTAAAAATTAAACATCATGACATCAAAGTTTTACTCATATCACAATAAAATAAAATCTAGAATAATTAAAAGTTCTTATTTCAAAGCATTTAGAATTTAGATTCATGAAAAAGAAAAATACATTTAAAATATTTTTAAAATTCTGCAATAGCCTTGTTAAAACACTCTAAGAAAAGAATATCAAATGAAGAAAACAAAAATTGAAGAAAATATAAACACTAGGCACACTTTATTATGTACCAAATTACTTACTGAACTTTGGCTGAATTTCATTAACTTTGAAATTAACAGAAATTAAAGTTAAGTAAAACATCTGAAAGACCAAATTAATAAAAAGATAGTATAATCTATTCAGATGAAGATGCATTGAAATTGCTATAATTTCTGAGTCCTTTATAATTAACATACAACTAGGTTATTTCACTATATATCTCCCTCTTAATAAATTAATACTAAAAACAAAATGGGATAATTAAAAAACTAAGTGTAATTAGTTAAAATCTAATTTCTATAACAATATAGTTAAATTAAAAAATGTTTGGAAGCTTAATATAAAACAGATTTTGTTTTGGCAATGTAGATTTTGGGTCATTCAAATAAGATTGTTCTTCTTCTGATGATGTTACTGGTAAAAAGTCAAATTAAAATTGTTTTTGAATGGTCTTATATATTTTCTGACCTGTTGAATTTCATCCAATTTTACTTGCTATTCATTATAGCATAATACATATGACTTTATTGTTAAAAATATGCACATATTGTTGAAATTATCAATAACTGTCAGTCAGTTAAAGGTTATCTCTCTTTCTCTTTTAGAATTTCTGTAGGGATTCTCTCCCTTTACCTAACTCTTCCCTCTTCTTCTAATGTAAATAAAGGCTCGCTTTGTGCGTGCGTCTGTCCACTCTAAAACAAATGTCTGTCATTATTTTTACAACAATAAGTATGCAACACAGTTGAAGCTCCTTTATACGAGGTATGTGAAGCTATGTTTCATTTTTAATAATTACCTAACAAAGGTTATGGGACCAGTCTACGTCAACGTCTTGGAGATATTTGTCCATGTCCACGTGTGAACTTTTTTGTTTTATCCCGTTCGGCCATCTTGAATTTTTTTTTGTATTGAAAGTTTTTGTGTTGCTTGTATAAAGTACAATGGCAATGGAAACAAAACTTAGTAACCTGGTACCACTAAATGGTACAAATTATAATACTTGGAAGGTTCAGTGTAAAATGGCTTTAATTAGGGATGGTTTATGGAACATTGTTAACGAAACGGAGATAGTTCCTGATAAACGAACAGATTCTGCATCACACATAAAATATTTATCAAGAAGGGACCGTGCATTAGCGATGATTGTACTGTCGGTCGAAACTTCACTGCTATATTTAATTGGAGACCCTGACGACCCCGCAGTAGTGTGGAAAAAATTAGCTGACCAATTTCAAAAGAAAACTTGGGCAAATAAATTAGCGTTGAGGAGAAAATTATATTCTCTTAAACTAAAAGACGGCGACTGTTCATGAACACATTAAAACTATGATGGAAATATTTGATGAATTAGCAGTCATTGGCGATTCTATTGATGAGGAAGATAGAGTTGTTCATCTTCTGGCTACACTTCCAGACTCTTATAATATGTTGGTGACGGCACTCGAAGCAAGTCAGGATGTTCCTAAATGGGTGTTAGTGACTGAGCGATTGCTGCATGAAGAAACCAAGATCAAAGAGAAGGAAATAAATGGTGCTGAATTGAAAGCCATGGCATCAAAACATCATGTCAACAAAAGGGGACCCAAATGTTATTACTGTGGAAAAAACGGACACATTAAATGTGACTGTCGTTTACTTGATACAAAAGAGAATGTTAAGTCGAACCATCTGAAAAGGAAAGTTTTCTTCACTAAGAAAATAAAGGATGACTCAAGTGATTCTAGTGATGACATTGTTGGACTTCTCACACATAATGCGTTGTCGTCAAATAATAAGAAGAGTAACTGGATTGTTGATTCTGGAGCTACATGTCACATGTGTTACGATGTTCAGAAATTTATTAATTTCAGAAAGTTGAATGTAGCAGAGGAAATAATCCTTGGCGATGGATTTTCAGTTGAGGCATTAGGTATAGGTACAATAGAACTTAAAGTGAGTTTACCAAATGGCAAATACCAAAGATGCAGGCTTTATGAAACTCTATATGTTCCTAAATTGTCTTATAATTTATTAAGTGTGTCTAGAGCCACTAAATCTGGAAAGACATGCCTATTTACTGAATCAAGTTGTCAAATTCTGGATGACAAGCAGAAAGTGGTGGCAACAGGTTCAAAAATTGGTAACATATACTATTTAAACTGCAGTGAAGTATATGGAGAAGCCCATTCAGCAAACTCCTGCCTAAGTAGTAATACAAAGGAGGTGATTTGGCATAGACGCTTTGGCCACCTTGGAGAAAAGAATTTACAGAAACTAGTAAAAGATGAACTAGTAACTGGCCTTGACTATGATGTAACCAAGGATATCAACTTATGTGAGCCATGTTTGGATGGAAAACATCATCGTTCCTCATTTCCAAAATCTGGTGGAAATCGAGCTACTCAACTTCTCGGAATTGTGCATAGTGATGTTTGTGGAAGGATAGAGGCAAAATCGCTTGGTGGAGCAGAATATTTTGTAACATTTATTGATGATAAATCAAGATTTGTATGGATATACGTGCTCAAACACAAGAGAGATGTTTTTAAAAAGTTCATGGAATGGAAAACCATGGTGGAAAATTTCACAGGACATAATATTAAGACTCTACGCACTGATAATGGTGGGGAGTACACTTCAAGAGAATTTGAAGATTACTTAAAAAAGGAAGGCATTCGACATGAATATACTGTTCCTAAAACCCCAGAGCAAAATGGAGTAGCTGAAAGAATGAATCGAACATTAGTAGAAACAGTGCAGGCAATGTTGTCAGATGCAAAACTGCCTAAGAAATTTTGGGCAGAAGCTTTATCCACAGCTTCATATATTCGAAACCGGAGCCCAACAAATTCTGTGAAAGGTATGACACCCTATGAAGTATTGAAGGGGCATAAACCCAATGTAAAACATTTACGCATCTTTGGGTGTGATGCTTTTGTCCATGTACCAAAGGATGAAAGGTTTAAAATGGATTCTAAGTCCAAGAAGAGCATATTTCTTGGTTATGGCATTAGTGTAAAGGGTTATAGACTTTATGACACCAGAAAGTCTAGAGTATTTCATAGCAGGGATGTGATCTTCAATGAATCAGGCTCCATAACTGACCAAGAGGAAAAAGAAGTAGTGAAGCCACCTCCAGTTGAAATCGAATACCAGGAGAGCTCCGAGGATAATGACAACTTGCAGGAGGGACCAGGACTCCGAAGATCACCAAGGACTAAGAAGGCTCCAGACCAGTACGGTGAATGGGTTTACATGGCCCATAATTTAAGTGATCCACTGACAATGGAAGAAGCACTCTCCAGTCCTGAGAGGAATGAGTGGATGAAAGCAATGGAAGGTGAAATTTCTTCCTTGCATACTAACAAAGTATGGGATCTCACTGAGTTGCCGAGTGAACGAAAAGCTATTGGTAGCAAATGGGTTTTTAAACGCAAGTACGATGCTGACGGAAAAATGGAACAGTATAAAGCTCGACTGGTAGTCCAAGGTTTTCTTCAGAAGCAAGGTATTGATTATGACGAGACCTTTTGCCCAGTTGTGAGATTTGAATCAGTGCGAACTGTTGTTGCGTTAGCAGCACAGAATGACCTGAAGCTATATCAGTTGGACATCACCACTGCATTCTTAAATGGTGAGCTAAAGGAGGAGATCTACATGAAGCAGCCAGAGGGATTTGTAGTTGAAGGCAAGGAACATCTTGTCTGCAAACTGCAGCGAAGCATTTATGGCTTAAAGCAGTCACCAAAATGTTGGAATGAAGTGCTTGATTGTCAACTAAAAAAGATGAACTTCAAGCAGTTGGAGAATGATCCCTGTATTTACATACAATCCTCTGGAGGAGAAATATTCATCACTGCGGTTTATGTTGATGATATAATTGTGGGAAGCAAATCCCAGAATCAAATTCAAGATTTTGTAAAGAATATTTCAAAATTTTTCAAAATCAAGGATTTGGGAAGACTAAAACACTTTTTAGGTGTTAAAGTTGTTTATCCTGAACCAGGGAAAATATGGATTGGACAGCCTGCATATACAGCAGAAGTTTTAAGAAAATTTCAAATGGAAAACTCCAAACCGGTATCAACCCCAATTGATGTTGGAGTAAAATTAACAAAGGCAACTGAAGTGAGCAAGCTGGTCAACAAAGAGTTGTACCAATCAGCCATTGGAAGCTTACTGTATCTGTCAACAAGGACACGACCTGACATTGCATATGCTGTTGGCAATGTTGCAAGATTCTGCTCTCAGCCTACAATGGAACACTGGAAGTGCGTTAAACATATTTTCCGTTATCTAAATGATACTCAAGGGTATGGTCTATTGTATGACAAGGAAAAAACCTCTAACATCCTGGGATATTCAGATGCAGACTGGGCTGGTAATTTAGATGATCGCAGATCGACATCTGGTTACTTGTTTAAATTAAGTGGAGCAGCTGTCAGCTGGAGAAGCAAAAGACAAACCTGTGTTGCATTATCAACAGCTGAAGCTGAATACATGGCATTGGCAAGTGTGGCACAAGAGGCTGTTTGGATGCAGCGCCTTCAGGCTGCCTTATCAGGATCACCAGTTTCCCCGACACTGATCTACGAAGACAACCAGTCAACAATGTGTATGGCAAAGAACCCACAGCATCATGGAAGGGCCAAACATGTTGACATTAAGTTCCACTATATCCGAGAACAGGTGGAAAAGAAGACAGTCAAGTTGGAGTACTGTCCGAGTAAAGAAATGGTAGCGGATATTCTAACAAAAGGACTTGTGAGCTCACAGTTTGTGAAGCTCAGGGACCTGTTAGGTCTTGAAGAACTGATTATTTAGACTGTCAGCAATTGAGGAGGAGTGTTGAAATTATCAATAACTGTCAGTCAGTTAAAGGTTATCTCTCTTTCTCTTTTAGAATTTCTGTAGGGATTCTCTCCCTTTACCTAACTCTTCCCTCTTCTTCTAATGTAAATAAAGGCTTGCTTTGTGCGTGCGTCTGTCCGCTCTAAAACAAATGTCTCTGTCATTATTTTTACAACAATAAGTATGCAACACAGTTGAAGCTTTTTTATACGAGGTATGTGAAGCTATGTTTCATTTTTAATAATTACCTAACACATATTTACACATATGGAAACAGGCTTTCTTAAAAGAATAAGAGAAAAAAATAAGATCCCATTTTACTTGCAAGAAATTCAAAATTTACAAAGAAACCTGGCAATGAAATCTGAATAAAATAGATAATTGGGCAGTGGCAGGTGAGCAATTGAATTGTTTGGGCAAAAGTTGGACAAATGTAATTCATACTTACCAAGCATATCAAGTATATGAACAGGGAACATTTTGCGTCCACTTTTAAACATTAAAAGCCGGCCTAACAGGTTGATTGAGTGCATGACCAAAGCATAGTCCAATTGCCCACTTGAGTAGTAGAGGCCATGTGAATATTCTGACAAATTACCATAAAGAACAGAGGTTAGTCTTTGTTAACTTACAAACAAAAAGAAAAAAAACTTTCGTTGTCTACATCTGAGAAGAGGGACTTTATAAAATATACTGTCATGTAAAATTATTTTAGTCAAATATTTTGCCAATGTTTGTAAAGACAATGAAGAATTCCTAAATAATAAATGCATTTATTTCTTCAACGTTATTTTTGGTGGATACCTGTTGTTTTAATAGATACCCTGTTTTTTAAACAGTTTGTATTATATTTACTGGTCTGCACAATTGAGAAAACTTAATAAAGAAAATGTGCTCTCGGGCAGAATTTGAACCTGTGTCTTCCTTGTAGGAAAAACCATGCCTGCACAGACTAAAAGACATGCTGAATAAAATATGAAAATATATTTAATGGCCTCAAGATGTACAAGCTTAAATTTGACTTGCAAAATTTTGAATAAAATAAAATACCTTTAATCTTTAGGACAGAAGGTGAGGCTTTGAAACTTATTTTAAAAAAATATGGGGCCTTTAACATTGAGCAATATTGATTATTTAAATTATTAGCCAGCAAAGTGGCTGAGTGATTAAAAGTAGCAGTGCATGTAATTTTGTATTTGTAGAGATAAAAGGTGGGTTTGATTAGCAAAAACTGCTTCATTGTTAGAAATTACTTAAATTTGACATACATTTTTATATTTTAACACTTGTGTGTGTGTTTATAGATACACACAAATCTATACATATCTACAGATGAGTAGATGTATAGTTATGTGTGTATTTGCTTTAAAGCAGAAATTTACTTTTTAGTGTGTGAAACTATTGCTGAAACTGAAATTGTTTAGTCTTATGCAAGGTCTAACAGTACCACAAATGTGTGGTGACTGCTTCAAAGCCAATCAAATTAATAATTAAATAATTAACAGTTACTTGCCTGACAGAACTTTTTCCAAGGAATATTCACTAATAGGGTCACCTTTCTTGTCTTTTATCTTTTTGATGTATTCCAGAACACATCGCACAGAATTGTTCACCTAAGATAGAAAAAACATTTTATAAATTATATATTTGTGAGATTTGCTTTGTTGTATCATAGAATGAAGAGATACACAGTGAAATGTAGATAAACTACTTTATTACCAGAGTGGTACAACCAAGAGGTATATACAATATTTACAGTTTCTCACAGTAGTAGGTGTTACTTCACAAAGTCCGTGATAATGACAACCCCCAGTGCTAAGCACTCATTGTCTTTTATATATCTGGGCGACTGGATGTCACATGGTACAAGCCACAATGTAACATCTCCTCCCCACCCAAAGTTTTTATGTCCATTGGACACTATATTTTCATCTTTTGGGATTTATCTCTATAGTTCCTGTCGGGGTATGTTTTTGTTTGCTCGTGCGGTTTTGTTGTATTGGTGAGGGCCTGGGTACCTCAAACATGTCATAAATGATGGACATGAATTTTTCTCATCATTCATTCGTGTCTGGGGCATACTTTTTTTTTTTACGTGGTTAATATGTCTTCGTACCTTCCATTTCGGATGTTTTATTATGTACATCATATTACCAACTCTTTTTTTTAATAATGCCCTCTATGCAGGTTGCTTTTCCTAAATAATAATTTAAGAAATAAATTTTCTCACCTGGACTATAAATTTTATTCAAGTTATTATTTCTTTCCTTGGTTTCCTTTTGTGATGGAATCAAGTTATCAAACACTAAGCAAATCTTTCTAGTGAACATTAGTTCCACAGGTGACATGTTCGCATTAGTATTTCCATTAGGCGTTATTCGATAAATAGATAAGAATTTTTGTAATTCTTCATTTTCCACTTCTACACCATTTACCTTTTTGATTGCTCTTTTGAACACATTGATAAATCTTTCCACTAATTCATTTGATATTGGATGATACAGTGCAGATTTTAGGTGACTTATTGAGAGTATTTTACAAAAATTTTCGAATTCTTTTAATGAAAATTGTGTGCCATTGTCTGACATGATAGTTTCCCACCGAATCTTGCAAACAGTTCCAGTAAGAAATTGTGTTTCTACTTGTCGGCGCTTTGCATTTGAAAACTTCTGACCATTTAGTAAAACTATGATGAAAATGTATGTTCCTTTTATCGGCCCAGCATAGTCAATATGTAGACGAAACCACAGTTTGTCTGTCTTAGGCCATGGACTGAATTTTATGGGAGGTGCTTTTGCTACCAATGTGCAACTTTTGCACATATTCACCAGATTTTCTATATCTTTATCCATACAAGGTGCTTTCATTCTGCACTTTCCCGGATGCCCAGTATGAAAATCTCTTAAAATTCTCTTTGTTAGCACTACGGGTACGACCACTTGGTCTCTGTAAATCAATATGCCATTGCACACTGAAAATATATTGTTTGCTTTATTTTTCTGATTCAGTAGTCCTTTTTTGTACGATTAATAAACTTATCAAATTTTGTTTTCAATTTTATCTCCTCAAGAGTAACTGGAAGTTCTTTTACTGTATTGTATAGAATGTATTTTACATCCATCTCGGACCTTCAGGAAGGGTTAACAGTCTCCTCTAGTGGTTCACTGGTTTTTGGAATTAATCTGGATAATCTATCTGCATGTGCTATTTCTTTTGATGGTAAGAATTCCATTTTGAATTAATAATTTAGCAGCATCATTGCTCATCTCTGTAAGTGGTTTGCAGTATGCAATGGTATTCTTTTTTCGAACCAAATATTGCTAACAATGGACAATGATTCGTTTGTAATATGAATTCTCTCTTGTGTAAGTATTTATGAAATTTTTTATCGCAAATATTATAGCTAAACCTTCCTTGTTTATTTGCGAATAGTTCCTTTCTGCTGGAAGCAGTGTCCTTGAAACATGGTGAATGTTTTAGTTTGCCATCTCCTTCTTTGTGTAACAAAACTGCCCCCAAGCCAAAATTACTTGCGTCACTTGCAACATACATTTGCTTATTTGGGTTGTAATGCGTCAAAGTAAGGTTTGATGTTAATGCAGAGTTTAATTTCATGAATGCTTTTTAACAGTCGTTCGTCTAATTACACTTTACGTCTTTTTTAAGTAACTGATTCAACGAGGCTGTTAATATATGCATATTTGGTATATAGCTATTGTAGTACTTAGCTAGACCCAAAAATGACTGTAATAATGCCACATTCATTGATGTGGGCATGTATTTTATCGTGTCCACCTGATTAGGATCAGGAGTTCTGCCATTTTCATCAATTACTTGTCCTAAATATTTGATTTTCGGCATAAAAAATTCACATCTTTCCATACTCAATTTAAAACCAAATTTTTTTATTTTTTTTAACACTTCCATTACATGTTTTGCATGCTCTTCTTGATTTTTGCTTTTTATTAGAATGTCATCCAAATACGCTGTTGTGAAATCCAGATTTGCTAACATTGTATCCATTATTCACTGGAAGCTACCTTTATTCTATATTGTAGCCTCTTGATTTTAAATAAACCTGTGTGTGTGTTAATGGTCAATAATTCTGCGCACTTTTCTTCCACTGGGATTTGCAGATATGCCTATGACAAATCTAACTTGGAAAATATTCATCCACCATTTAAATTTGCAAAGATTTCTTCCACTGTTGGGAGGGGGTAATTGATTTCTTTTAAACAATCATTAAGACCGATCAAATAATCAGCACAGATTCTGATTTTATTATTTTTTTCTTGACATATACCATTGGAGCTGCCCATAGGTTGTAGTTTGTTTTTTCTATTACATTTTTTCTAGTTCTTTGTCAATAATTTCTACTGACATATATGGTACTGGTCTTTTAGGTTGGAAGACTGGCATTAAATTTTCTTTTAATTCGAATCTTGCCTTAACTAGGGAATAAAATTCAAGTCCCTCTGAAAATGTTTCTGGGAATTTTTCTTTTAGTTCATTTTTTAGTTTATCTGAATTTGTCATAGTACCATCTATTTTACTGTAGAAATTTATTTGGATATTAAATAGATTGAATTCTTCCAACCAATCTGTTCCAAATAAATTTTGAGAATTATACATGATGAATGCTTTTAATTTTCTTTCTTTTTCATTGAAGCTAACATTTATAAAGGTTTTGCCCATAAATTTTAACCTTTCTCCAGTGAAACCTTTTGCCATTTTTTCAAGTTAAACAGGGTTGGGCATTTTATTTTTTTTCCAATTTTCAGCATTAATGATGGTTAAATCATACCCAGTATCTATCTGAAATTTTATTTTTTTTATTATTGAGACAGATATTGATATATTTCCTTTGTACTTTCTCGGTTGTTGCCTGTTCAGTAGTGTACTGTCAGTCAGTCAAGTACCATATGTGATATATGCTTTGGGCAATCATGTCTTGAAAGAGACATGACTGACTGAGAAGAAGATTATCCTGCAGTAGGTTGCCATTGCTTCCTGCAGTAGACTGGATACCAGCCAAGGCTATAGAACCCAATCTGTCCTATTATTCAACTCATAACTGGAGGGAAGAGATGAATTAATACTTTTCCCAAGGATATTTGTGTGTAAGTGAATGCCATGAATTCAACTGGAATTTGAACTCGGCTCCCTGTGTACAAAGTTTTTATTTTTTATTTTATTTTCTTTTCAAAGTTTTTATTTTGCATCTACAGTGTGAAAATTTGAGCTTTGAACCCACAAGCATGGCATTTTTTGTGCTTAAATAGACAGTCTTTATATAAATGCAATTCTCCACACCTGTAACATGGATTAATTTTAAAATAAGGTTTATTTTTCTTACTTTGTGGTTTGTTCTTTATCACATGGGTATTTGCTATATCACATCCTTCAATTAAAATTGAGCATTGTCTGCTCTTAAATTTAAAAGATGTTGACATTCTTCCGATAAACTTTGCAAAGTAATTTTTTGGTCAAATTCCAATTTGGCTAATAACCTGGTATGCATTTATTTTTCAGACGGTGACATTTACCCCTGAATGAAAATTAAACATTTAAACATGTCGGGCATTATTTCATTTAAACAAAACTTTTCACAATATCTATTCATCGTACTGGCAAAGGTTGTGTAGTCTTCAAAATCTTTTTTGTAAGATTTAGACGTTGCCAACAAGTATTAAACAATGAACTTTGTTTCCCAAATATTTTAGTTAATATTTGAATAGTTTATCAGAACGTCACTTCACCAGGGTGCCTTGGCAGAATAAAGTTTGCATTTTTTTGTGTTCTGCCACCACAAATTTGCCTAGTAAAAGTCTTTTTTTTTTTTTTTTTCGTTGGACCACTTTTCACAGTCTTTTTTGAAAATTTTCTCATATCTTCAAAAGCATGCCTTGAATGTCACTTCTTCAGGTTTGTAAATAAATTCACCAACTGAATTGTCGCCTCTTGTGAGAATGTATAAGAATTTTTCTGAATCATTTTCTTTCTTTGTAAAGCATTCCAGCAGTTTCACAAATCTTTTCTCTTGTCGTTCAATGCTCTCTTGAAGACTTTTCAAATCCTCTGGCCATTGTTTTTCCAGCTCTTTCTGTTCTAATTTGCAAAGTTTTAAATCTTCTTGATGTTGGATTTCTTGTTTTTTAAAGAATTCCAACATGCAACTTTTGAAGTCCTCCATTTTATATATTTTTCTCTTTTTATGCCTTGAAAGACACTTTGTTGGTAGATTGCTATGAATTTGAATCATTCATTGCCAACTGATGTATTGTGGAATGAAGAGATACACACTGAAATGTAGATAAACTACTTTATTACCAGAGTGGTACAACCAAGATGTCTATACAATATTTACAGTCTCTTGCAGTAGTAGGTGTTACTTCACAAAGTCTGTGATAATGACAACTACCCGTATGTCACATGGTACAAGCCATGACACAACATGCTTGAATTTTTTATAATGAAAACACTGTCAAGGGTGGAAGAATAAAATATGTGAAGCTCATCAATTTACAGATTTTCTTGAATTTGTACTTATTCTGATCATTTTTTGTATATAAGATGATGCATTAATAAGTCTGTAATCTGATGTAGTTATTTAAAGAATTTTGATCTATGTGATTAATATTCAAAATAAAATTAAGTGCATTAATAAGGAATGACACTATGTTTAAAAATATGTATAAAATGAATATTTTTCTCTTTAATCAAAATGAGCTTACCAAATTTTGATGCTTTTTCATGAGTTTCAGCAATGGAGCCCGGCTGTAAATCCCATGCTATGCAAAGAGAAAGAAATGAAAAAAATATTTTAATCTTGGCAAATTTAGAAGTTGTGATAAAAACCAAATGAAATTAAGGTAACATATACCAGTAAAAAGTTGATAATTAATGAAGGGATTTCTTTACAACACTCAACAGTATTGTCATTTTCTTTTTTTTTTTTTTGAATGAGGGAGACTATATACCCATCTGACAGGTTATGCTACTAAAAGTCACATTTTATAGTGTGTCATACATAAATAGGCTGCTTCCTTTATATTTATCACAGTGTTTATTTCTAATGATGGGATCCTTTTATTGCAATGATGAGGTACAGTCTTGAGGAGTGATCTCTGTGTATCTGGTTTCAGTTCATTTTTAGATTTTGAGCCATGAATGAACAGAAACCCAGCAAATACCATACAAACAACAAAACAATCATGTACTAAAAATAAGAAGAAGAGGTTGTAGTGTCAAGTAGAAAATGATACCCTTTTTTTCAGATTAAATCAAAAGAATGAAGTTGCACACACACACAAAAGAGTTTTCATCTACCAGAGAAGAAACTGATAAATTTGGCCAATAATAGAAATTTGTTAAGACAGTGTTTCTCAACTGGTATACCCTGTAACTATAGGGTTCCACAAGAAACAGAGATAAATAGGTTAATGTATATTTGAGGAATTTTAGATTCGTAATTTTACTATACAAGTACAGCATAATGTGGGAAAATCCTTGGTTATTATGACAAAATATGAGAAATGTTAATGATGGTATATGATAATTTTTATGCAGGGGTTTCCTGAGACATGAAAATTATTTCAAGGGTTCTACAAGGGTAAAATGGTTTAGAAATGAAGGACTCAATAATTAATTTTGGTTGGTTTCATGAAAAGTCAATTTAAAGATTAAATGATTTCAATTGCCAAGTATCAAATGTTAGGGCTTAAGTGATTTAAAAAAAGTTGCAAAGATTGGATAGAGAAATTCTACTTCTATCGTCTTTCTAGACATTTCATATAAATCAGCAGAATCTGATTATCTTTCAGTGTGTGTCTTTGTAATCAAGAAATGCTGAAATTTTAACAAAACAAAAAATTCAGTTGCAGTTGTATGAGTGGGTACTGAAAAATTATGGACCCTAAGAAGAAATATTTCTAATGCTTGATCATCTAGTCAGATTTGGGAAGTGGGTTAAGCTGAAAACTTTTCAGCACTCTTCATCTATTTACCAATTCAGTTAAAAAAACAAACAAACATTATCCTGAGTTATTAACATCATCATATCTGTTGCTTTTATCACAACTACCAGTTTGTTAGTTACGTATGCAGCATGTTCAGAAAAAAAAAAAAAAGAAGTGATATTAATTCAAATTCAAATAAAAGTTTATTATTTATTTTTGGCCCAACTCTTCATGTAAGAACACTGTTTCTACTGTTGAAGTTAGGCCAGTTTTCTATAGCATGCAGATGTTAGGGAAAAATGAATGGTACAGAGTCCCTATATTGTATTGTGGTGACTACTATTCTACACTCACCACCACCTCTGCTTAATGATACTACTACTAACATAATCTATATAAACTGTAGTCTAATTGTAGAAGTGTTCCATTAACAACCTAGCAATGTTCTGTGTTCAATAAAGCCAAACAAATTCTTCTTAGCTCACAATTTATTCATCATAAACTATGGAAAAATATATGAAACCCTGTTGTTTCGAGGTGGACCCTGATGAGAATGATGCTACAGACCAATGGCATCATTGGTTTAAAACTTTCAGTAACTTTCTTGATGCTATTGACTCTGAAGGTACAATCACATTACATGTAGTTATCAACTTTCTGTCCCTGGTGATTTATTAACATTTTAAAGAATCAACCCCTTACGAGACAGCTGTAGAAATGCTCAGAAAGTTCTATGTTAAACCTAAGAACAAAGTAATTGCATAAAACTTAAGGCATTTGATACAGGACTACAGTTTTTGGCCTCATACTGCTGAGGAGTGCAAAAATGAACACCTTAAAAATGCCTCTATTAACGGGATATATTCCAGCAATGTCTATTGGAGAACAAAACCTTAAACTTGAAGATGACATTTGAACAGGCACGTTCCTTATAAGTAGCTAAAAAAACGTCTGACACCTATACAAAGTTTGACTACACCGTTAATGCAGCTGCATTGGTGGCATTGTCCAAGACGGACGAATTACGTCTGATATTGGTACAGGTAACCTTGGACAATCCTATAACAATATTTTGTAGCGGACTGGAATTAGTTAATTTTATTAATTAATTAATAACCATAAACAGAAAATCTTCAAATTACTATTATAGATTATAAGAGAACATACTAAGAGAAATTTTCTTTATCCCCCAAATATGAGCAAAGGAAAACGGAGGTGATTAATTTTATGAACTAATTAACTGTAGCTGGAAAATCTTTATCTTTAAAAAAAAAAAACAGGGACGAAAAATAACACCTGGTATTTCTCTATTATTGTAAACCCGGAAAGAAGAGAAAGAAAAGAGAAATGGATTTGTTTTCGATTTCGGCCCATAAAGACAAGTGTCATCCTTGAACCTAAAAGATAGATACAATTGTTATTTTTTGGCCGGCAAAAGAATAGAAAAAGAAGACCAGGGAAAGAAGAAAGAAAGAAAAGACTAAACTAGTTTCAAGCCAGAAACAATAGATATCGGTTTCAGTCACCCCAAAGAAAGCTGACGGTCATTCTAAACATAAAGGAAAGATAAATTTATTTGTTATTGTTTCTTGGTAAAGGAAAGGGAAATTTAATTTTTGGGTCCAACTGTCTGGCTGGCATGACTTGTGAAAAAAAAAATTAAAGATAACAAATGTTTAGATTCCGAGTCAAGTAATTTAGAGAAAAGGTATTTTCACTGACATCAGGATAAAACTCGTAAGGCATTCTTGTCACTTGAAAATATAGGTGACTCAGAGAATGGATATTAAAAACAGGTGCGTAGAAATTATTATTTGGGTAACGATGTCAATGGACCCTTGTCAACTTGTTTTGGGCGAAGACAGTTCGAAAAGATTAATGCCTATTGTTTAAAAAAAAAGAAAAAAAAATCCCCGAAATTGTTTCATGAGAACAAAAAAATTTTGAGGAAGAAAATTCGGTTAAGTCCAGCCCAGAAAAGGGGTATGGGGAGATGACATCATAAGATCGAGAGAGATTCCATTGGTCCGGTGATCAAGCCCCGAAAGGAGGAAACGACTAATAATTGACGTCATGGAAAGAAGACTAATCCCATTGGTTAAACCACAGGCAACGTGTAGCAGCTAACCTCAGGATTTTGTTGGTTGTCGAAATGGGGGATTAGAAACCCAGTGACCGTCGGCCCCACACCATGGCATGTGCATAAATACAGGGTCCCAAGGGACCAAAATCAGTTGGAGTTGGATCGGAGGAGAGTCTGAAGTTGGCTGGGAGAAAGTCCCAAAAATGTAATGACAAAGATAGGCGCCATGTTGTTGGGCGCCAACTGCAGAACATGCCGGCCAACTAGAGATAAAGACAGACAAGAGATTTTGCAGTTAAAGTTTTGAGTTGCAGAGAGCAACAGAGAATTTGAGGTCGGAATGACAGAGATTGACAGAAGAGGCCTGATGCTGGCTAACCAGAGTTAAAGACAAGAGAACTTGCAGACAAAGTTTCGAGAGTTGCAGCTCGAGTGACAGAGAGTTCGATTTCCCGGTCCAGAAATGTAATGACCAAAGACAGTTCCCAACCGAAGAAGTAAAGAGACAGAGATGATTGCCATGCTGTTGGTTGCCGATTGTAGAGAAGCCTGTCGCCAATCAACCAATCAGCGTTAAGAGACAGACAAGAAGAGAATTTTCAGGCCAGTCTGAAATTGCTAACTGAAAGAGAATAACCCAGCACTTCAGCAATTTCCGTAACATTCTGGAAAACAAGTAACAAGTTGACTAGACTTATATAATGAATTTAGACTTCTGTTCGAAGCAGCGAGCTGTGGCCAGCCAGATTTCTTGTTATTGCTTAGGAGAATAATTCGATTTACCTAAGAAACGTCCGTTCCGCTACCAGTTGATAGAAGTAGGGATGGGAAATTATCCCGAAGAGCATATTGTGTATATTCCACTTATTTTTCCGGGTGGTGGCATATTTGGTGCTGTTTAGACCAAGAGACCATTGTGTATAATTCGTATATAAAGACGTTATTTTACAACACTTTTCAGCCGTCGGTCCAATTATTTTCCTTGGTGTTATAATTCTTTCTTTTATTACTCAATTGTGTGCACACTTCCCGGCTTGGTTTAGTTTGGCAGAGAGACAACTAGTGGAAACTCATGTGACTACCTTGTGATTAATCTACACAATGTGGGACAAGGGAGGAAACTGTGACAGTGTCAATCTACGACCGGCTGGCTGGATCGAAACCAACAGCGACCAGGGCTGTGTAGTGCCACAATCCGTCAGGGTCCCTACTCCCATTGATTTTCGCTTCGTATGTGAACAGAAGTAATTTTTCTGCTTTCTTTTTCAGGTCTAAATAAATGTCAATTAAGTTAGCCAGTATGAACATGAAGGGCCTTAGGGATCGGAGTAAGGCTGCCCGCCTGCTTCGGGACCTCTTGTCCTTCGGTGTGGATATCGCCGTGATCCAAGAGACTCACTTTGTTTGCAAGGCCAATGCCTGTGTGCTGTCTAACAACTTTGTCATCTATTCAGCATATGGGGACCGGCTAGCCAGAGGAGTTTCTTTGCTGGTTAAGCGTACCCTGGATGCGAAGGTGGATCTTGTCCATGTCGGTACCGAGGGCCAGCTGATCTTGGCCGATATTGCAGTGAAAAGCAATGCGTTTCGACTGGTTGCAGTTTATGCACCCAACAACCGGGAGGAGCGCATCTCATTTTTTCGGCGGTTGGAGCCCTTCCTGGTGGATTCAACGCGACTCGTCTTAGTGGGGGACTGGAATGCCATCCTGGATCCCAAGTGGTATAGAGGGTGGGGAGCTAGCAGGAAGGCACATGATCGTAGCTTGCTTGATCTCATCGAGGTCTTCGGTCTAGTTGATAGATACCGGATCGATCACAAGGGTGGGAGAATGTGGACGTGGGCTAATAGTTGGCCTTCTACCAAGGTTGCTAGCTACCTTGATAGAATGTTAGTTCGTGAAGCCAACATAGATTTTTTAGATTGTCCCATGTTCCACTGGTTAGATTACTCAGACCACAAACTTGTTTGTGCCCAGGTAAATTTAGAAAATAGGCCTAGAATGGCTGGTTACTGGAAGTTCAACGTGTCCTTACTGGACAGGCGGGACTTCCAGTGCCAGCTAATTAACTTAGTGCAGCGGGCGTTAACTGGGGGAGTCATCGGGAATAAGTGGTGGGAGAACCTTAAGAATAGTATTAGGTCTTTCACCACCAAGTTCAGCAAACGGCTCAAACTAGATAAGGCTGACAAGGTGAAGACAGAGCTAATTACTCCAGGGCAACGGTTGGTGGGGATTCCCTAGACACAGCCATATCTAAGGAGGCCATGGAACGGTCGAATAGCGATCGTTACATGGGCCAGGTAGTTAGACATAGGTTAAGCAAGATGTTTTCCAAAGCTGTGAACATGGGCGCAGAACTGCGCAAGGAAGAGATTCGCCGAGGCGGCGACCGGTACATTCGAGAGGTTCACAACCCAGAGGAGCATACTCTTCAGTCAACTGGCGGCATGTGCGAGGCGTTTCGGCAGCATTTCGAGATCCTGTTTACCAAGGAGCCCAGTCTCTGTGATTAGGAGTTTCGTAGCTATTTGGCTGACTTCCTCCGGCTTTTGCAGCTAGCTGTGAGGGAGAGATTACGGAGGGCGAAGTCTACGCGGCTTTGAAGAAGGTCGGCAGAGGCAAATCGCCAGGTCTCGATGGTTTGCCCTATGAATTGTACTTGAGGCTGTCGCACATCTTTGTCCCGATTTTGACTGTCGTGTTCAACAACTGGTTCCGGCAGGGGTCTATCCCCAACCGGTTCACCAGGGGTGTGATCACGCTGTTGAGAAAAGGCAAGGATATGGGGAGGGAGTTAGAGGGTTACCGGCCCATAACTCTGCTAAACACAGAGTTAAAGATTTTGGCCAAGATCTTGCAAAATCATTTGAAATTGGTTGCCGAGTCTCTGTTGGGACCTGAGCAGACTTGTGCTGTAAAGGGCCGAACAATTCAGAGCAACCTGCATCTGATATGCACGATCATAGAGGGGATAAAAGATGACGAACAAGCCGCGTTGATCAATTTAGATCAGTCCAAGGCATTTGATAGGGTTGACCATCATTACCTGGCGGCTGTCCTGCAGGCAGCTGGATTCAAAACCAACTTCCGGTCTGCATTCTTGGAGTGTGATTCAGGCCCGACCTACAGTTGGAGAAAAACTGGTCTGAAGTACTGGCAAAGGTAGACGCGTCAACCAAGACTTGGCGTCGAAGGAGGTTATCCTTAAAGGGTTTGGCTGAGGCATGTGCTACATACGTCTTTTCCATTATCCTTTACCGGTTGTCAGTACTTCCACTTTGTAAACAGCGTAGGAAGGTGATCAAACGTTTGCTATTCTCCATTCTGTGGAGAGGACTCAAACACTACATCGACAAACGTGTCTGTTACCAACATCCGTGTCATGGGGGTCTGGGAATGCCATACCTGATGGGCCATAAGGTTGCGTCAAGATTGGTTTTTCTCAGGCGAGCGATTTTGGAAGACTCATTGCTTAGGGGGATAGTGAGGGACATGTTCCCTAGCCTTACTATCACTCCCCACATCTCGAGGTGGTGCCATAAGCCTCGAGGGCGATTGAGTTTTCTCCTTGAATGTCTGGCGGCCCTGTGGGCCATTCCACAGTCCAGTGACCTTTCACGACCTAGGAGAGTCTTCTATCGTGGGTTAGTGGAGGGTGTCGTGAAGGATTCATTACGTGATGTGCTCCGCTTGTCGGAGGATGAGTTTCGCTTGTTCTGGTCTTGGGTGCCAGGTTGTGATTATCTCAGCAACTCTGAGTTTTCGCTCACCTGGCGATTAGCTCAGAATCGGTTGCCTCTCAATGACAAGGCCTTCATATGGGGCCTGGCAGATTTGCCAGATTGTGAACACTGCAACCTTGGCTTGGAAGAAACGGCTTCGCATGCCTTCTACCATTGTTCGCAGGTTTGCCCTCTATGGGACCATGTCGGCGAGTTGACTCCTCGTATCACGCTGCGAGAGCTTGTGCTCATTGATCGTGCATTTGCCTGTGACAACGTGTTGCCCCTGTTTTCTGGGATGAAGGTTATGGTGTTTCTGTCGCTGCTAGCCACGGCTTGAATGGTGATTTGGACAACACGGAGGAAGTCTTGCGAGGTCAGCGGCTTTCACATCAGGATCTGATCTGATATTTTGAGCATCAGCTCAAAATGAGGATTAGAACTGATTGGAAACGTTTGACTTTGACAGACTTCAGCAAAAGGTGGGTAAATGTGGCAAGTCTGGTTCGCGTGAACGGGGCTAGTCTTGATTTTCTCTTTTAGATCTGCTGGTTACATCGGGGTGGATTCCTGTGGAACCCTCCCCTGGTTAAGGTAGTTCTCTTTTGTGTACCTAGTTAAAGTGAATAAATGTGTTCCTAGCCTGTACTCGGCTTTCTCTTTTGTTATGATCCAAGTCGAGATTCCCAACCTCCCCAGTTTGTTTTGGTCTCCTTTTATCTCGGCTGGTTCATCCTTTTATTATCCCATTCCTTTTTTTTTACCTCCTCCCCACTCCCTTCGCGAGAATGCTTCTTGATTTCGCCATTTGGCGGAATACAGCGGCCACCCTTTTTTCTGGGATGGACGGGTCTTGCTAACATTTTTATTATTTTAGTTCAAAATTGTTGTATTTTTCAGTTTGTTTTGTGGGTTCATTCCCCTCCCATCATTTCATTTTTCATTAAATGTTTTATATTATATTATATTGTACATAGCATTGTACATATTATATTATATTGTATATAAATACATTTTTATTATCATGGGTTATTTCCCCACTTTTTTTAGGTAAAAAATAAGTTTGTGGCATTGTGGTGTAAGAAGGATTGGGTGTTGATGGATGGGTTCTTGTGGTGATTGTGCAAATTGTAATGAGTGAATGGTTCGTGATAGTGTTTAGCTAGGTATAAGATAGTTAAGTGAGAACCAACCTCTACCCCTCCCCTTTTCGGCTTTGTGCCACTATTTTTTGTATTTTATGAAAAATAAATATTGACCTCGGAAGTCAGCCGAGTGAAGAAGTCAGTCGGGTATTTCCGGTATTGGACCGGAAGTTTTCTGTTGGTCAGACTCTTACGTCTCATGACATATACGTTCTACTAAACCCTTGTTCTGTATTCAACTAATGACCTCTTTGTAAATACTTCTCTTCCTGGTAATACACCTACTTTATACAATTATGTTTGTATTTATTTCACAATAATTCTTACATACAACAGTGGCGACGAAGGATTCGAAACTCACATGGGAAGAAAAAAAAAACAGAATTGTCCCACAATAACAGTGGCGACGAAGGATTTGAACACACACAGAGGAAACAAGAAATATTAACAGTAGTTCGTCACAACGAAACAGTGACAATGGAAAATTTGAACACTGAAAAGTCATTAGTTCATAACAACGACGACAGACGCAAAATTTACGGGAAAAAGCCGTATACCCAGCGAGAAATTGTAAGTTACACTTGACTATTATTTTTTGTTGGTCTGTAAGAGAATTTGTGTTGAAAACTTTGACCCTCCCCTCTGTGCAAAAAATATAAATTTGATGTAAAACGATTTTGTCTCTTCTCTAAAATATAAAATGGAACAATTTCAAGCTTCTATGCTAGAGCTCATAAAATACCAAATGCAATGACAGGAAGAAAGTGAAGAGAAATTTCGCAAACAGCAAAAAGAAAGTGAAGAGAAGCTACTTGAAAGACAAATTCAGAATGAAGAGAAATTTCGTAAACAGCAATTAGAGTTACAGGAAACAATGTTAAAAATGCAAGTTGACAGCTAGAAAAAACAGCAGAAGAGGAATACCAAAAAATATGTGGAAATGCAAGAACTCATACTTAAAGCTATTCTCGCAAAAGACAAAAGCATTGAGGATAGTACCTTTTCACAAAACACAATCTGGTCGACGACAGAAAACTTCACATATAACCCTGATGAAGATAAAACATTCGAGTGATATTACCATCGGTATCAAGACTTTTATGAGATTGACTGCAAAACCTGGTCAAACGAAAAGAAAATTAGACTGCTCCTCAGGAAACTAGGCACTTACGAGCATAATAAATTCACAGACTTTATTCTGTCGAGAAAGACGAGATATCTTGAATTCGACAAAGCAGTAGGTCTGCTCAAAGAATTATTTAACCCAAGACTTTCACTATTTCATAAAAGGTGGAAGTGTTTAAATCTTCAGAAAAATGAAGATGAAGACTATACAATCTTCGCGTTGGTTGTAAATAAAACATGTGATGATTTTAGGTTATCTGAATTGACGGCAGATAATTTTAAATGTTTAGTCTTCGTGCAGGGCCTGGTATCCAATAAAGACAGTGAAATGAGAAGAATTTTAACTAAGCTCGAAAATAAACAAAACATTTCACTACAAAAGTTAGCTGCTTTTTGCCAACAATGCGTTAGTATCAAGGAAGATGCTAAAAAAATTGAAGAATCCGGAGTAGCAAGTGGAAAAAGAATTAATAAGAAGTCATGGGTTCGATCTCTATCTCCGAGATGGAAGTATCACTCTCCTAAGACCCCCCTCCCCCAAAGCTTGTTATGGCTGTGGTGAATGGCACTGGTACAATGATTGTCCATTTAAATGCAAGATTTGTAGAAACTGCAACAAAAAAGGACACAAAATGTCTAAATGCAGATACAAAAATAAGCATCAGGTAAAAATAACGAGAACGGAAGAGCTAAGCCAAAATATAAGGAAATACCTACAAGTGAAAATTCAAAATCAACTAATAAAAAAGCAGCTCAATTCCGGTTATGATATCTCAATAATAAACGTAAAAATGTGGAAAAAATTAAATAAACCAACGTTAATGAAGGCAAACAAGATTGCAAGAACTGTAACAGGGAAAAAAAATCATGTTCGAAAGTGAACTGGTTTTGAACGTTAATTTTAACAATCAAACAAAAAAATTAAAAATGTTCATAATGAAAGGTACCAACAACTTGTTTGGCACGGACTGGATGAACAAGTTTAACTTGTGGGATTTGCCAATAACATTAATGAAAAAACTGACGAAATAAAAAAAAATTAAAGTCAGACATAAAAAAATTATTCCCCGAAGTATTTGCGGACGGCTTAGGGAGATGCACAAAAATGGCTGTGAAAATCCAACTGAAGAACGACGCTCAACCAGTATGTAAAAAGAAAAGAAATACGCCATACGCTGCAATCGAAAAGATAGACTTAGAGTTGGATAGACTGTTGAAGTTAGGCGTTCTCTCAAAAATTGAATACAGCAACTGGGTCGCACCAGCAGTTTATATAAAGAAAAAAAATCTGGCAATATTCGAATATGCGCAGATTTCTTGATGTGATTAAACAATGCCATTCAAGATTATCATTATCCATTACCAAGCCCAGAGGAAGTATTCTCTAGGTGAAATAGTGGAAAATACTTCAGGAAGATTGACCTCAGTGAGGCATATTTACAAATCCCAGTGGATGAAGAAAGTTCAAAGCTCCTATGTATAAACACACATAGGAGGCTGTATAAGTATGAATGTCTGGCATTTGGTATAAAAACAGCGCCAGTCGTGTTTCATCAAATTATGGACACGATGCTGTTGAGGCTGGACTTCGCCATCGCTTACCTTGACGATATATTGATCAAGAGTGAAACAGTCAAGGAACATAAGACACATTTAACAAGGACGGTAAAAAATCCGATTCAAACCGTTCCTCAGCGATCCGAAATATGCCGGAACCCGAGGATGTAAAAACATTACAAAGTTTCTTAGGGCTAGTAAGTTACTACAAGGACTTTATCCCTAAATTACATAATCTGTGAGTGCTGTTAAATGAATTATTACAAAAAGACAAGGAATGGCTATGGACAAACGAATGCAAACAAGCATTTGATAAAATCAAGGAATGGTTAACATCAGATCTATTCCTTGCGCACTATGACCCTAAATTGGAAATAGTAATGGCCTGTGACACCAGCACACACGGAATTGGCGCATGTATTCTGCATAAGTGAAATGACGGATCAATTAAACCAATCACGCATGCGAGCAGATCATTGCTTTCTGCGGAACACAGTTACTCACAGATTGAGAAAGAAGCTCTGGCAATAATTTTTGCAGTGACGAAATTCCATCGTTATATCCATGGGAAATATTTCACTTTTCAGATGAATCACAAACCATTGCTAATGATTTTTGGTTCTAAAAAGGGACTCCCCACATATACTGCAAACTGTTAAGATGAGGGACGATACTTTTAAACTATAATTTCAAACTGCAGCATTTACCATCAAATAAGATCGAACATGCAGATGGACTGTCCAGACTTATCCCTAAACCAGTAGAACCAGTAGAAGACACAGTGATTGCCGCATTAAGATCAGAAGATGAAGTTGAGAACACTCTGACTGACACAATTAGAGAATTACCAGTTTCATTGAGAGAAATTAAGAAGGAAGCTGAAAAAGACGAATATATCAAGGATAGAAAATCAAAACTAGCGGAAAAGGATGAGCGGACATCAGAAACTTTTTCACTTTGCGATAATGTGGTACTCTACAGTGAAAGAGTGGTGATTTCAAAGGGATTGCAGAGAAGAATCCTAAAGGACTTCCATATGGGGCATCCAGGAATTAACTGTATGAAGAGTCTAATTTGGTCTTATGTTTACTGACCGAGAATGGACGCAGATATTACAACCATGGTTGGTAAATGTAAGGGGTGTGCTCTTGCTGCAAAATCTCCGCAAAGAAAAATAATAATAAGGTACTGTTAAAGAGCAAACACGTGGCAAGAGCTTTCATAATTAGTAGTAAAGATAATGAACTGAGTTGATGCTCCCTCACTATTGTCTCATTCTCCATGAGTGTGATAGGAAGGAAATATACACACACACACATATATGTGTGTGTGTATTATTTATATATATATATATATATATATATATATACATACATACAAATGCACAATAGTTTTTAATATAATAGTAAGGATATCTGATAGCATTTTTAGCCATTGCTGTCATATAAAATTTTTGTTGTCTTACATTTCATAAATTAATTTTTAAAAACTAGGGGTAGCATTTTATTTGCTTTCATTATCAAAATTGCATACACACTTTGGTTGTACCTACTATATCCAGAGTTGAAAATTCAAGTGGACTTTGCATAATGACAAAAATAACATGTGAAAATAGATGTGTTGCTGAAAATTTTGTTTATACAAAAATATTTTATAAGAGAACTTTTACACACTTTTTTTCAGTTTCTTATTTTTCTCACGAGTATATCTCAGAAATTTTATCAACATTGATTGGCTGATACCAATTTTATTGTTAAGACATTGACTCAAATGATAAAATCTGATAGTCTAATAGTCTTATTCTCTTATTTGAACTGTAAAACATTTTAGGGCACTGGTTGTTAAAAAGTAACAATGTAGCGTGTGGCAAAAATACAAGTTGAAATAAGAATATCTGAGACTTTTTATATAAATGGCAGCAAAAAAGATAAAAGTCATTAATGGATTGGTTTCTAACTTGAAACAAAGAAAGTATAATATAATAATGAAGTTGTGTAGAAATATTGAAAGAATAATTTTCATAACAAATTTATTTAACAGCTGTATTTATATACAAGTACATTTAAATACGGATTTCCAACTGAAACTGAATTGCAAACATTCAAATTTACTTTTCTGATAAGTAAATTAAAAAAAAAATAATGTACATCGTAGAGTCCATAATTTCTTTTGAAGACAACATCTAATGAGGATACAAGTAAAGTGGGAAAATATGAAGATCTAAAATGAGACTGTTAAAAAAATGGCTGGTGTTGATTTGCAAGTGAGATTAGGTATTGTATTTTGTAGCTATTTCAAGCTTTAGACAGTTAAGGTTTTCCGAAATTAAAAATACAGATATAGTCAAAACTCCAGAACTGAGCAGGTGCAGTAAATATATCATAGGTCATATTATTAAAATTTTTCAATCAATATTTTTCTAATGATTTTGTGAGATTGTGTGGGTTAATAATATTTCAACCCTTAAACCTAATCATTTAGATAAATCATTAAGTCTTTTGTTTAATGATGAAAAAAAATTTTTTTACATAACAAATATTTATTTTCCAACTTAAGGCCCCTTTCTTTGTAAATTCCATTCATAGATCAAACATTATAAAGTGAAGATTTCATATCAAAATTCAGTTAATAATGATATATTGCAGCAACCTTTGTGCGCGCGTGTGTATGTGTATATATATATATATATATATATATATATATAAAACAGGTACATTTAAATAGATTTCCAACTGAATATATATACTATTAATTATTACTTTAGAACATGTACAAACTACTACAAAATTGTACATTGTTCCAACATTGAAAGAACAATGTCTCATCAGGTAGTTAATGATGGTAATAACATTGCAATTATTTTTTTTGTTCCTTATATATATATATATATATATATATATATATACTGAATTTTGATATGAAATCTTCACTTTATAATATTAGCTAGATATTTTTGGGTGAGGAAAAATGCTTTTGCATTACATTTTTGGTGGGAAAGGATGGTTTTGCATTATTTAATGGAAGATATAGCAACAGGATGGTTGCAGTGCCTCTGAATCAGGAATGGGAGGTTGTAACAATATTTAGCGGAACGGAGGTAATTCATTTTATTAATTAATTATTAACTATAATTGGAAAATCTTTTAATTACTATTATAGATCAGAAGAAAACGTACTGAAAGAATTTTTTTTATTCTCCAAATATGAGTAACGGAAAAGAAACAAAAGGCAACAAGTTCTGTTTCCTTGTTGTTATTCTCAACCTGAGAAGGAGAGAAAGAAAGAAGAGAAAGAAAAAAGAGAAATAAATTTGTTTTTTTTATTCTCATAAAATACAAGAACAATAGACATTGGACTTTAAAAGAATTGGGCCACCCACGAAAGGTAACAAGTTTTGTTTCTCTGTTGTTATTCTAAACCTGAAAGGGAGAGAGAGGAGAAAGAGAAGAGAAATAAATTCAATTGTTATTGTCGCTGGACATTAGTAATTTGATTAAAATATAAAAACAAGACAGATGGCCCTAGACAAGTGTTGAAGCGAGAAGTGGGTTCAAAACCGAAAGGAGATTTTACTTTTTATTATTGTACTCAAAGGCATTGTCTTGCTCACGTGAATTGTAAAGAGAAATAGATAACAAATATCTAGTTCAGAGTCGAAGGTTGGGTTAGTGATTCAGCAAAGAAACATTTAGGCATCGTATCTGAAATTAGGTGAATGAAAATTCCTTTGACTCAGTAGAATCAAAGGAAATAGAGAATCAGCCTGACATTAAACAGAAAAGAAAAAGAAAGCAGATAACAAAATATTTTCTGTCATCTGAAAATATCTGTGACTTGAAAATAGATATGGGCAATGCAGATGCGGAAAATCTTATCTTAGTGACAATGTCAAACAGACCCATCTGTCTGTTTGTCTAGTTGTTTTGGGCAAAACAAGAAAGGGACATAGTTCTAAAGGTTAATAGTGATTGATTAAAATAATCCCCAAAGTCGTTTTGTGAGAAAGAAAATTCGCCGGTTCAGTCCAGCCCAGAAAAAGGGTATGAGAAGATGACATCAAAGGACTGAGAGGAATCTCATTGGTCCTGTGAACCAGCACCCAAAAGGGGGAGACAACCAGCAGTTGACGTCATGGAAATAATACTAATCCCATTGGATGAACTGAAGGAAACAACGAGTAGCAGCTAACCTCAGCATTCTATTGGCTGCTGAGATGAGGGGTTAGACACCCAGCATCCATCAGCCCCACACCATGGCATGGGCATAAATACAGGGTCTCGAGGGACCAAAATCAGTCGAGTTGCAGGTTGAGTGGCAGAGAGTTCAAGTTCCTGGCCCAGAGACGTAATGACAAAGAGATAATTGCCACACAGTTGGGTGCCAACCATAGAAAAATTGCCGCCTGCCAAAGACAGTTCCCAGCTGAAGAAGTAAAGAGATAGAGAGATAATAGCCATGCCATTGAGTGCCGACAATAGAGAAGCCTGTCGCTAATCAACCAACCAGAGTTAAAGACAGACATGAAGAGACTTTGCAGACAAAGTTTGAAATTGCTAAATGAACAGTTTTGGTGAGAGTGATCCAGCCTGGAACAAGAAATCCACCTCAATTCCAAAGATGAACTGTGCCAACCTACCTATAACCCAGCACTTTGGCAATTTCAGCAACATTCTGGAGAACAAGAATCAAGTTGACTAGACTTACAATGAACTTAGAACCCCGTTCGGAGCAGTGCGCTGCAGCTAGCCAGATTCCTCGTTTATTGCTTAGGAGAATAATTTGATTTACTTAAGAGACTTCCGTTCCACTACCAGCTGCATAGAAGCAGGGATTAATTATCCAAAAGACTATTGCGTGAATTACTTTCTGTATATAAAGACATTATTTTATAACACTTCAGACGTTGGTCCACTTATTTTTCTTGGTGCTATATTTCTTTCTTTTATTATTCAATTGTGTGCACACTTCTCAGTATGGTTTAGTTCAGCAGAGAGACAGCTAGTGGAAAACTCACGTGACTACCTTGTGATCAATCAATACAACATGGTACAAGGGAGATCACCGTGAACAGAGTCAATCTACGACCAGCTATCTAGATCAAAACCAACAGCGACCGGGCCGGGCAGTGTCATAAAGTGTGTATTCTTTTGTTTAAGGAAAAACCTTTTTTGAAGCTTGAAAGCTTTATTCTTTGGTTGGAACAACTAATTATTATTTTGATGGTTATATCTTTGTTCAGTGTCTTAGTTAACTGGTAGCTATGAGAAGTCATGTGTATTTATATAGTTACCTTATTTTTTTGTCTGGTTAGGCCATATTGTATGTTTAGTGCTTGGTCATCCCCTGCACTGGCTAAACAAACAATCAGAACACAGCAGCAGATGACCCAGGCCCATTTGTGTGACAAGGAAATTGGCTATCTGGATTATTAAGATGGAGATGGCACATTTGTGCTTTCATGGCTCATTTATAAACCTTCTTGGGACTTAAATTTGCCATTTTTTTTGTCAAGTTGGTTGCAAAAATGTGTATGCTCCCAGTTCAGTGAGAACACTCTTTATAACTTAGAGGAATTGACCTGTGGTTACCAGCAGCACGTTCAGCTGTCAAAGTTTGAAAATGAGATGGAGAGTTCAATCACCACACTGGTTAAATATTCAGAATGATATAAACATAGAAACAATGGTAATACATTTAATTCAAAAGAAAAATGGTAAAATGTTCAAAACTAAAATGCTAAGTAGCATGTTTGTCAGAGAAACAAAAACATTAAATTCAGAGCACATGGATCTAAATTGCATTGTTTTTTTTCTTTGCATATAAGGCTTTAGTTTAGAGCAATTAAGTTCTGCTATCAATTGTTAATTAATCTTGCAACAGTTTTCTCTCTTTGTTTATGTTTTCAATTCAATAACAGTTTCTTTTTTTCCATTGTGATAATCTCAATTATAGCATCTTTATATCACAGAAAGTAAATCCACTCACTCTAATTTGCATTTTTTATCATGTTATATGCTGTTATATTTTGTTTCAATATTTACGTTTGAATTGTTTCATGAGGATGCTAATTCTATACTGCTGTCGTTTTTGTAAAATAATATTTAAAATACTGGCTTGTATAATTTAATGTTGTTTTAATAATTAGTAACTTTCTGTAAAGTAACACTAATAACCACTACCAAAATAATTCCTAGGTAAAATAGACAGGGTAAAAAAAAACATACCATCCATTTAGAGAACCACAGAGCTCTACAATCCAACAAGGCAACAAAGTGGACAGGATGAAGCAATGGTTGACCAATGGAGTTTGTCCAACTGACATTGCTAATCAGTTTCAAAGTACTTTCCAAAATTTTCTTCAAGAATCTGAAAAGTAAATGACAAGAATCTATGACAAGAAGGATTTATTTAAAAGGTAGTATAAAATTATGAGTATTTAGGAAGAGCTAAGTCAAAATATTTTTTGTTCTGACATATCAAAAGGCATGTGAACAGCTGAGCAAATAAATGTATGCAAATCTATTAATTTAATTCAGCTCAGATTATGTATATTCAAAGATAAAGTATAATACATTAATGTTATGCTAATACATACATACATTTTTATTAATGTATAGTTTTTACTAGCAAAACATATTGTATGTCTACCAGTCTAGATCAGAAAAAGTCTTATTAAAGGTAATGCACCTCTTGGCAGAAATTGTACCTGCACTTCATCTGTTCAATTCCTGCTGAGATGAATATTTTCTGTTAATTTCACTGTCTATAAATAAACAGGGATATCAGATTAAACAAGGGTAGAAGGTTTTTGTGGCTGATTCCTTAAATTTTCATATTTTCCATTGGTGTTCTCTATTATTTCAACTTTATTTGACAGGGGATGGTGATCTCCTGTAGCTGACCACATCTGGGGTCAATGGACTTTCTGTTCTTCCTACGTTAGATTGTGCATTTGATTATGTTTAAAATACAAAGGTTTTAGTGGAAGGACAAATTTTCTTGCATGACAATTGAAAAAGTGAAGAAACAAAAGATAATTAGAATTACTGGTAGCTCCCTTCTTCAAATTCTAAAGACCAGAAAGTCAACAAGCATTCTTCTGGATTAGTGGTTATAAGAAACATATAGCAGAAGAGTAGAGGGCACCCCGACAAATCTTCCAAATAATAGGAGATGAGAAAGACTTAATATCCAGGTAACTTTCTTCTGGATCCCTGGATGTAACATTCAACCACCTGAAGTGGGTGGAGAAGAGTCCAACAATTAAATTAATAAAGGTGAGGCTGCTAATTTGATAAATGTAAGCATAGCTCTTTGTGAAATGAAATTTGTAATTATAAACTTAGCCTTTTGGTAAATTTGATTTGTTACAAACTATTGCATCTGAGAGCCAAACACAAGCAGTAGCCATCAGTATTCTCAAAGTTCTTCAGAACAAAGGAATAGAAAGAACTTATTACTTACTTTTCAGGGAATCTCACCCAGTAATTTGGTATTTCATGCTGAAAATCATTCATCAGGCGAAACTGAATTATAAGATATAAGTATATTTTTCAATGAAAGTGATGTGATCATAATTCCTTTGACATTAGTGTTGTTTGCAGAGGATGTGTGAAAAATAATTAAAAAAATTTTTTCATCTTATCATTTATTTTTCTTTTTAATGTATCATTTTAAAGAATACAAAGACAAATAAAAATGTAAATATGAAACTGGAAATAATGGAAGTGGGGAGGTGGCTTATGGCCATAAATACGGGACACCCAGTGAGACTCAAATGGAATTAGTGACTGAATTTAAATTGCTGTTAAGGTAACTATTTTTCACTTTAATAAAAGCATGACTTTCCCACTCCTAATAAGGCAAATGTAGGATTAGGCTACCATTGTAATCCATTATAACCTGTTGCATAAACCATGGGCAAACATGATTACTATCAAGTGTGATCAGATTGTTTTTCTGGAAAATTCTATGAATGTAAATAAAATCCTTGATTTTATCACAAACAATGTCTGAATTATTAGATAATTTGATTTTGAAACATAATAATTTAAATAAATAAAAAATCATCAAGACATTTATAAAAGTTGGACTTTTATTTTTTCTTTGGGTTATTTTTCTTCTTAATAAAAAATGGAAAATTTAAAAAAAAATTATTTGAAAATGATAACAGATGGGTTAAAATTTAAATATATATTTTTTATAATATGGTTCCAAGTGTAACCCTATTTTCAGATGGCTGGTATTAATTTTAAGTGATTTTAAGATGAGAAGAGATTTCTCTAAAATTGAAGAATACAATTATTTTTGTCAGGAAAAGTAGCCATGGTGATAAAAAGTGGAAAATACAGATTTCAAGATACAATGAGTGCAAAATTATTTTTGTCAGGAGAAGTAAGCAAATTTATCAAAGCTAGTTACCTAAGTGTAGTCAAAATATTGTCAAATGGATTTTGACATTATATGACCCTAGGTCAAAATATGGCCTTGAGGATTACCTGTGTACTGATTACCAGGACAGCTGATAAGAACAGGCAGACAATAACAGGGAGAAAATTTTCTCTTTTATCGGAAGTCGAAATGGTGAAATTACTTATATTTCAAGATGCTAAGACATATATAGAGAGGGAGAAATAGCAATCCAGTCCCTAACTTAACACCCTAGTTTTTCATCTTTTTAATAAAACTGGAATGGAAAATGAAATTCAGCGAGTCAGGACCATCAATGAATTGAAGCAGACAAGCTTAAATAGCCTGCCACAAGAGAGAGATTGCAAAAAATGGTTAGTCCAAATTCAACCAGCCGCAAGTTGAATAAACTATTGTCCCATGGGGATGTAGAACATATATATTATCAGGCTACTGAAATTACCAGCCAACTGATATTTCTTTTTCATCACTTAATTTTGACTTACTTGTAATCTTGTACTTATTCGATATATATAATATATATAAATCTACACAATGTCATTGGGATCTTAAATCTGTTTTTCATTATAAACCAGTCCCTTGTGTGTCTGAGTCAACCTCATCAAGTGACAACAAGCAATCCTGCTTTGGCTAATCTGAGATGAAAAACACAACCTGGGTGGAATTGGCTGAAGGTCAGAAAGGCTGGCTGGACTCAGCTAGGGTTTGTGTTATACAAGCTAAAGTGATAGGCTTTTAATTCTGTCTTACATGTGCAAATTGACTGAAAAAGGTATTGGCCTCAGCCATTTTCTAACACCTCACCAAATGATCAACAGTAGAATTTTTTTTGATTCCTCCTTTGGTTGAATGAGAACTTTCTAACACCGTTTCATATTAGGTATTGATTTTTGTTGCTCATTGTTTTTGATTTTAATGTTACATTTTGGTGTCTCTATTCTGAGACCTTCCTTTGGTGACTGTTGCATTTATCAAATTTCAAATGTTGACTGTAACTTTTATTCAGTTAAAATAAAAAAAAAAGTCAGAAGAGCCGAGTAAGTGATTGACAAAAATCTTAACTTAGAGAAAGAGAAGACATGATGAAGGTTTTGCAGAGACAAGATATTTGCTGTTATGCTTCCAGGAGAGGCATATATTCTTCTCTCCCATTGTTATAGAACTTGACGAAGACCTTCATAGTGGCAAGCCATGACAGTTGATAAACTTAAAAGATTAATCAAATAATGGATTCTACCTGATACCCTGTAACCTCTTAATACCTATCTCATCTTATTTGGAGAGGAACTGGGTCCTGCTAAAAACCTAGTTTTGCTTTTACATTAACATAAAAGGATCCAATATAGTACTGTAAAAAAGCTCAAAGTTTATGAGAAACAAAATATTTACATATAAAATATCAAGGCTAGTTTTCATAGTCTGCTAGTTCCACAAGTGAAACTATTTCTAACTAGGTGTTTCAGTCGGTCAGTCCTTGTACCAAAGTTGGCTGTTCAAAAAATATCTAATAGCAGAGAATAATGTCTTGTCATTAAGGCATCAAAATTCAATGAGAATCATGACTATTTTATCTGTACTTTTATGGACCTTCATTTGCCATAATGTAAACCATTTCCAGAATACTCTACTATTTAATGTTGCCTTATATACAATGTTAGTAGATATGTCATCTCAAAATGAGAGATATCTAGAACAAGAATGATCAAGTGGAGCAGTTTTGGAGATAACATGTTTGTGGCACAACATTTAGTAAATGCATGCTATACCTTCAGAACAATTGCTGCATCTCAGAGTTTAAGACTCAAAATAGACTCCTTAACAAGAAGTTGAGGTTATGCATCTACATAAAGATTAGATTTATATCTGACTAAAGCACATGTGTACAAATATTATACTGTAAGTAATGTTGAAAATCATTTGTTACATGAAACTTTGATACTACATTAAATTACTGGTATGCTTCTAAAAAATAAAGAAAATTAAAAAAAAAACTTTGTAGATTTAAATTCAATAAACTTTCCTGAAATCACAGTATTTTTCAAAATTGAAAAATATTGAATTTAAATAATTTAAATCTAAAAAAAAAAAAGCATTTTTCTAAATTTTTTAGAACCACACCAATAATTTAATATAAAAATTTCATGTAATAAATGTCACATGGGGAAGGTTTAATGAATGCTAATCTAAAAAAATTGCAAATTTTTCTCTATTTTTTTTATGAGTAGACCACTTGTACAATTTCAGTAGTGCCCAAATTTTTAACTAAACAATTTAAAGTCCATACTATCAAATACTAAGTAATCTTTCAGTACATTATAAATTTTGGACATTACAATGAGGAATCTGAGCATTAGAAATGCTACAAAACCATTCTAGATGTCTCCTACATAGACTGCATCACAAATGATGCAGTGTAAGACACCATTAGGCATTTGAACACATCATATCCACTACAATCAAGAAGTTGAAATGATATGGGCACACAATAAGCCAACATTCTTTCCATTGCCATCACAGAAGGTACCACACCTCAGGCAAAAAAGAAGCAGACAGAGGTAAAAATAAAAATAATCACTGAATGGACAGGGAAAGGCTTAAACAGAAACATTAGCATGCTACTGAGACAGTTGGAGGGTGCTGGTTAGGTGTTCAGCTGAACAGCAACCCGATGATTCCATTTGCTCAAAAGACTTATGATAATGATGAGAATGCTTGTAAACTTTTTATCTCCTGGGAATAGGATAGAGAAAACAAAAGCTGAAATAAATCATTATCTTGACTATTATAGTGACATTTCACTTTCTTAAAATAATGATCGTAACTTTAAAATCTCTAAGATTAATTGTGAAGAATTATTAAAAACCGACTTTGAAGGTTTTAGGGTAGAGTGCATATAAACACCTAATTTCAACTGTATTTTTTTGGTCATATTATTTTCAGTATTAACGTCTTTTAATCATTTTACCAAATTTGAGAGATCTCGTTTCATCATGTTATCTAGAAGCCTTTTTGGTCAAACTATGTTGCTGAATATATCATAGTACATTAGCGGCAACACCAGCTTGTATTTGAGCATCAGGATCATCATCCTCTCATCCTATTTCCTTTATTCCCCTTCCCTGGTGGCGGTGGCGGAGATGGCTGTGAATCAAGAAAAGCCTGATGAGGTCATTTGTGTGAAGGAGAGAGCCATATACTTGCTCAGAAGTGTTACCCTCACAGCTCAAACATAGTACCTACCACAGAGTAATAATTCAAAAGTTAGTTTTGTAGACCAGTACTAGTTTAATGAAGTTCATCCTGACAAGACAAAACTAAGTGCCTACTACAGTGCAATAGTTGGTAATTTTGTTCATGACCTTAACAATTAATCCCATCAAATACCGTCGTGAATAGAACCAGCTCTTAAGCCACACATAGTGAATGCACTTGAATAGCTCAAGGATTATAAAATTTGTTGATTGTTTGTCTTTTGCTTTCTGTTGAATATTGTCATTGTTAAACGGTTGGAAGTGGAATTATAAAATTTCAAACAATGGCAAGTGCAGGGAAAGAAAAAAGGTTTATATAACAAAAGAAAATTAAATAAAAATAAATAAATAAAAGCAGAATGAAGACTATAAAATGACTGACAGTGTACAAACCATCTTTATTATTTTTACAATCTCTGGGGAAGATGCACTGAGACCATTTTTCAGAAATAAGGCACCGTTCTCTTCCAATGTATGCAACTGATGAATCAAGTTATCCACTAGAAAGAAATGAATAGGTTTTAATGAAAATTATATATATATATATATATTTTTTTTTTTTCTAAACATATGCTGTTAAATATAAGAGACAATAAATGTCTATTATGTTTAATCATAAGCCGTTCTAAACATCGTATTTTTGCTTTAATTTCAGTTGAAAATAAAGACAAAAATTACATTGCATTTGACTACATGGTTTTGTTGTCATTTCGCGCTATCCCATGGTGTGACGTCATAAAACCGCATCACAAACTTAAGAACTGCGTTTATTATTTTTGGTAGCTATTGCCGTTGCCAAGTGGAGTTTTATGTCAACACAAAATAAAATCGTCGGTGATGGTGGATTTTATAATATTTCAGTTTAAACAACCTCTCTGAAGATGGCTCATGTGAGCTGAAAGCTTAGAAGAAAACCAATAAATAATTATCCAAATGTTGGAGAATTTTTGTCTTTATTTTCAACTGAAATTAAAGTAAAAATACGACGTTTAGAACGGCTCATGATTAAACATAATAGACATTCATTGTCTCTTATATTTAACAGCATATGTTTAGAAAATTACTTGCTGCCTCGATATACTAAATATATATATATATATATATATATATATATATATATAATTCCAGGTGAAGTGGACTCAAGGTTTTACTATTTTGAGTGCCCCGGCATTTATTTTATTATAAACAATGCTCAATATAATAAATATTATAGAGCTTAATATAACAAACAAATCATGGAATACATGGAATTAAGATTATGGAAAAACACCACAGATGTAACAAATTGGTTTTATAATATAAAAGAAAAAAAAAAACAACTGCTCTTTTATCCAATTCAATATTGAGGAGTACTATCCATCAATATCAAAAGAACTATTTGTTACAGCATTGGAATTTGCCACTCTTTAATTGGATATAACGGAGGAGAAGAGAACAATAATAATGAATGCAAAAACATCTGTGATCATTCATAAAGAAGAACAGTTGAGAAAAATTAATTCCAAAAAGGACAATTTTGATATTACCATGGGATCTCTGGACTCTACAAAATCTTCAAATTTGGTAGGATTATTAATACTATATAATCTCACAGCCTATAAGGAAGTAGATACTAAAGATGATGGACTTATGATAAGAAATGCCACAAAATTTAAAATAGATAAAATTAGAAAGATGATACATAAAGAATTTAAAAATCTTAATTTAAAAGTAACAATTCTCTTCTTTTTCACTTTTGTTAAACGAAACATGTTTTTAATCTATTTTCTATTCTTAACCATTTTCTATTTTAATCTATTATAATAAAATATATATTTTACAAAGCACCTTAATATACGCCTAGTTATCGTGTCACATTAGAAAACAGGTGCCTAATGGAATCAATAGTCTATCAATACAAAATATCTTTAAAAATTTATATAGAGAGTACTAAAAATACTCTTAAACAGTGGGTTTATCAGCACACCACTTCATTTAATAATAACAAATACAAAAATAGAACATCCTTATTGAAATATCATTGGTATCTAAAGGAAACAAAAAAAAAGCACCCACAATAAAGTGGAAAATTCTAAAAGAAGCTAAAACATGTAAGTCCTTAAATGAACCATGTTCATGATGTTTATATGAAAAACTATATATTATTAAATCACTTAAGAATAAAAATCTGTTAAATAAATGCAATGAGATGTCATATGTAGACATTGCAAATTGTTCACATTAGAAAATGGGTAAAATCTAAATGAAATAACATTAATATAACCAACAAGTGCTTAAGGAAAATAATTACTGATGAACTCTCAAAATAAATTGAAAAATAAAATTATTTATTTAAAAAAAAATATTTCTTTTTATAAAAAAAGCTTTACAACAAATAAATAGACTAAAAATGCTAAGTGAAAAATACAGCCTTGGAACAAAATGAGAATATCAACGCAAAAGCCAATAAAACTAAAGGAAGAAGAGAGGAAAAAAGGGAAAATGATAAAATTAGGTTAAAGGCAGGTTAACATCTTGACCGTTTAGGGGGGAAAGGAAGAAAGGAGAAGGGTAGGATGAGGGAGGGAAAAAAAGCCAAAAAAGAGTAAAAGTTGGTTAGTATGTATTCTTTGGGGTCAAATCCCAAAATGAATCTTCGTTCTGATTAGTTAAAAGAAACACACATGTAAATTTTATATCTTCCCATATACATACACAGCAAACCAAAGGTTTTTGTTATTTAAATGTAAGTAATCTGTACAACCAACATCAAACATTGCCTGATGATGTGAATCTATCTCGAAACAGAAATTTCTGTGTCATAACGTACAATTAATTCATAACTATATATATATATATATATATATATATCAGCATGCAGTGTGGGTAACGTGTCTATCTTAATTTTTCTTTATATATATATATATATATACGCACACACATAAACAGTGTGTATGTATATGAGTGGAGATCATCTGGAGAGAAAATATAGAAGATAAAGTGGAGGCAAATGAGTAAAAAACACAGGTATCAGACGTTGTTTTTATCATTCTGGGATAATGTGGAAATGAAAATGCTAAGAATTATTAATTAAACAGGACTATATATTTTACCAATTCTGTGTGTATATTTTTTTCAATCATTTTTGAATATTTAGAATATATGTAAAATTCTGTACAGACTCCAAGCAATATTGCTTTCAGGTCATCTAACATGTAACCTAGTATTGTCAACCAAGTCATTTCAGATGAAATGACAAATGTTGTTTTGTCAATATGCTTTTATAAATATACCTGATTATGAACAAGTCTTTGTTTTGCACTTGTCAGCTAATAATACATATTTACTATAATTATTTCTTACAGTTCCAAGAAATATTTGCACAACTGAACTCATTCTTTTTCTTAAATATTGACTGATGTTGGTGGTACTAGAAAAATGAAAAAAAATAATCCAGAGTGTATTTTATTCCTATTCTACATGAAATGGTTCTGCAGCACTTATCACATGTAATGGCTACACTGAATATGGACATTATTTAACTTTCTTTTTAGTTTATACTTTGCAGGATTTAGCAAAGCTTGACTTGTTAATTAACCATGTTTCCATTCCTGTGTATAAGTTAATTGCTTAATGCACTAGTTATGATAGTGCAAATTCCTTTCTTGAAAAATATTGCAAGTATCAAAATGAAGCTTTCGCTTGCTATGTTAGCCAAAAGCAGTATCTAAAAAAATTTAGATCAGTTTTTTCAGGCACTCAACTTACTAAAACATGTAAATTTACATCTGTCACAGTTGAAGAACATTTGGGTGATTACATACATAATGCCTTCATAAGTGGACTGCAGCTTACTCAGCTAAAAGATTGTGAGAAAAGAAATCGCCTTGTTTAAATACAGCCTTTGACCAGATTACAGTGCCTGAAATCATTCATAAACAATTTCAATCTTAGACTATAAATTGCTATAAATTTAAAAAAAAATTACTACTTTGCAAAATGTATGCTGGTCAGCACCTGCTTAAATGTTAACTACAACTGTTAGTGCAGTTTCCCCAAGTTGCTTGGCCTGGGTTATGTATGCAGCACACAACAAAATTCCAATATAAGCTTTGATACTAGAAGCTTTGAAAAGTTTGTGGGCAACAAAGATTGTAGAAATTGAAATAAGTGGTTATTTGAAAATGTAACATCAGGTGGGTATGGAGGATGGAGTAGGGTCTTCCAAGCTTTACCAATTTCTGTGTATAGGTCTGAGATCTGGTGTTGTTTTGATGAAAGATAACACTCTTTTGATTGGTGAATTCTATATAACTGCTTGTGGCCTTAACTCAATCTAATTTGGAATGGTATTAATTGGAACTCAACATTTGATTTTACAAAAGAAGAATGTAATATATTATTTTTTCCAACCTAACAAGATACACATCATCACCTTGAGATGCAGACCATATTCTGGAGTGGTTAACAGTGGTTCATTTCGTCTTCCTCAGGATCTTTTTCAGTCCATATTTTTTTAAAGAATCTGTATTTCATCTTATCATTCTTTACAAAATGTGTCATATTTTTGGCATTACAAGCAAAGAATTTCAGATGGAAATACAATTTGCTAAATGTTTTTTGTAAGATACTGAGGCACGAAAAATTGTAGTGAGTCACATATGCAAGCATTTTCAAGTGGCTTAAAAAACGCCTATGAGTATGTGCATCATTACCAATGACTGCAATCCTGATGGTCTTCTACATAAAAATTTCCAATTCAGAATCTAGCAAACCCTTTATAAACAGTATTCTCAACTATACCAACCTCTACAAACAACATATATCCTTTTGGCTATTTATACAGGCTTTTTCCCTTTGTTGAAATAAATGTATATCATATGATAAAAATGCAGCTCATGTTCCCTCATTTTCACTTACTGAAACATTTGAAATACAAATATAAAAAACAAACAAAAAACACACACAAGTTGTATAGAAAAATATTTCCAAATATAACATTTCAGAATATGTACAAGGGAAATTTAAAAAATATCTGCACTCTTGTCTAAAGATATGTTATGGCGAAAGTGCAGATAATTTTTGGCTTACTCTTGGATATGTGTGTGTGTGTATATAATGTAGATCTGCACAGATCCACACAAATGATGTGGAAAAATGCACACATGAATGCAAACAATATGGAAAAAAATCTTACACTAATGATAAGTGCATACAAAAAGAGAAATTGAAAAATGTAAGCTGTAAATTGATGATATTCCCTGAAGAGTGGATGGACAGGTCTGCCAACAAAACTCTGGAGTCGGGATGCTGAAGGTAACATAAATCAGCTAAATGACAAACTTTTACTCATTAATTCTCTCTCTCTCTCTATATATATATATATATCTCGCTCATTCAGTAAAATGAATTAGAGCACTCTGGCTATTGGGCGCATATAATGCTAATATATGTGCTAAAAAGTCTGCCTTCTTCTACCGAACACCCATAGCCCGGAGGTAGAATTGCCGACTGATTCCAATTCGGTTGGATTTCAATCCTGGGTTAAAAAGCAATTGGAGTCTAACTGTACTGATGAGCTGTGATACAGCAAAACAGATATGTCTGCAGATGACAATATATATATATATATATATATATAAAAAACATAAGATACATGATACCATAATAAAAATATAACACAACAAAACATCAACACATTTTATTGCAACCAGAAGCACAATAATTATAAGCAGGATGAATCTGGCATCAGGAAAAATTTCAAACACCATTTTTCTGTTATAAACCTTGAAATATGTGTAAAGCTTATAGTATATTACAGAAGATGGAAGACTGCTAATCTCGTCATTACTAACCAAATTAACTCCAAGTTGAAATTAGAAGAAATTATGTTCATGTCAACCCAGTTATTCATGGTATTTGATGCTTCAAATGAAATCCACAAGAATCTTCGCTAAGTCATACAATACATGGAAAATAAAAATTCTTAATACAAGACCTCTGAGAATGGCTAAAACAATGGACAAAAGTGATTGGGACAGTAAAAACTATGGACAATTTTTATATTTTTTAACTCTTGAAAAACAGAAAAAATTTAGAATGCTGAAAAAATAACTCAATAAAAGATTAATTAAATCATCCTTGTTGGCCGTATTCAATGAAAGATGCTTAAAAGAAGGGTTGCTTCCCAAATTGTATATATATATATATAAACTTACATTTCAGTCACATATGAAATGAAATCACATGTTCAAATGCTAGATATTGAAAAATGCTACACACTTTTGTTAGAACTCAATATATTTTTTTTAATTGCAAACCACTAATTTCTTTTTAGTTTCATTGCTGTATTCATTGACTGAACTGGCATTGTTGATAACTGAACCCTGGATCTTGGATTCTGATTGGTTGTTTTTACAACTAATCCAATGTCTTCAATAATGCAGTGACATATATGTAAAGAAATGTTCAATGAAGTGAGGCTTACCAAGCAGGGAATAAATTTCTTTTGTTTGTGGATTAACAGTGCTGAAAGCATGTGCAAGGAATTTCAAACTCAGATTCTGCAAGATAATCCAAGAAAATTGTTCTATGAGACCTTATCATACAAATATAAAATTTCAGTGTGTATATTTCATAATACACATACATAAAAAGAGGGCAATACAATTTCTTTATAGAAATCTACAAAAAAACAAAAACATCAGTAATTGTGTCCTTGAAGTCAAACCCTTATATCTATTCAATTTTAAGAATAACAATTTCCAAATTTCCCTTTAAATCAGGTGTAAAAGGTTTTTTCAGAAATATAAAACAAAAAAATCATAAAACAAAAAGAAAGAAGACATTTATAACAGTGATATGACCTCATATTTTCAACAAGGTTGAGTTTGTGTAATGTATTGATAATTGTTTATTCAGTATTATAAATGTAGATAAATGTCCTCATCTTGTTTGTTACAGTCATAATGTTTCCACTGTTGTACATTCTTGCCTTATTTAGGAATCCTCTGGGAATTGTAAAATCATTTTTAAAAAATCATTTTACATTACATTTTATTTTATCTATGGAGGTAAAATCTCCTCATTCTGTTGCCCTTTCTAGTAGATTATCTCATTAATTAGTTAATCCATACTTATCAGGTAAGTTGCTTTGTCTATTGTTTCCAGTTTTGATTAAATTCTTTGTGGAATTTTTCAATATCTTAAATATATGTGTGATCACTGACAACAATTGTTGTATGGAACCAAACAAATGATAATCTGGCATAACAGGTTTAAAGAATATATATGGAAACTTTTTCCGTCTCACCTCCATAATTGTTTGCTGTATCACATATGCAATCGTGAGAATGAATGTTGTTCCAGAGTAAAATCATTAGTTAATTTCTTTGATAAAAAAAGGTTTTTCATTCAACTAATTGCTCACCATACTGTTGCATATTCAGTTTGTCCAGTAATTTATTATCAAGTATTTTCTTTGAATCTCAAACAAAGTGAAGTATTTTTTCCAAGTAGGTTGAGATGTTGGAGCCTGTTTTAAATCTGACTTTGAATCCCTTCATTTTGGGTTCTAAAATAATTCTCTTTTTCAGTTACTTTGTCCAATAATTATTTTTTTCTGTGTCAAGTAAAAAAAATAAAAGTTCTTTCAATATCGTTTAACGTTCATTTCTGTAAGTTCATGCAGAATTTTAGAAACACTTTTAAGATTTCTCTAAAATTATAAAAAAGATGAAACTAGTAACTTTTGCATCAACCTAGTACTGTTATAAACTATTCATGAGTAATTAAAATGTTATAGTGTAACAGAAAAAAGTAATTTCTATACAAACATACATTTCATGTCTTCATTTAAAATGACAAGAATCAAATCTGATACCTTTAACTAACAAGAGAACATTCAGTAAAAAATATTTAACTATCAAAATATTTAATATTTTTCTTAAATATTCATTAGCCTAAATATTAATCAAGTGTAATCATTTTATGTCTCTTTGTTTGAGCCTATTCATATCTATCCAGTCATTTTCTTATCTATGATTGGTCTTAATTATCTCAATCTGTTCTCATCGATATATTGATTAGTCAAAAAGGAAGAAAACTTAAATAGAATAAAATGAAAAACATTAATTTATCACTACCTGATTTTTACCTTATTGACTTTCTGTGGAGTTGCCATACCAAATTTCATTTTGGGTGTAGAGTTAGACATGCAGAAGCCACTAAACACACACAAATATTACTAGGTAAGCAGAAAATTACATAATGAATATTTTACATTTTGGAAGCATATTGAAATTTAACAAAAAGTATTATATTATTAAGACATTTTCCAGCTTGACTAAGATAATTAAATGCAATATAAATTTTTGTTTTCCACTGTTATTTTCATTTTGATAAATTTCAGGATCAATGCTGCTATGGAAGATTACATTGCAGTTTATGGAAAATAATAGAGACAGAGAAAAAGAAAAGGAAAAAAGTGATTTTATGTAAAAATGAATAAAAAAAATGATAAAGACAGGAACATTTTAAATATGTTGAATGATTCAATTTATATTAACTTCAAAATTTAGCAAATGAAGATGTAATGGAAGTAAATGGGAATAACACAAGTATATATATATATATATATATATATATATATATATGTATGAATTATTTAGTCATATGTATTAGTGCAGCATTCTATTTTGTATATGTCTGTAATTGTTTGCAATGAAATAGTATATTTATATGTATCTACTGGCCTCAATATTCGAGAAATCTTGTTAGAAAAATACATGTCCTCTGGCAGTAGTCAAACATGTGTCCCCTAGTCCTAGGTGAAATCATCCATAAAAAATGTTTAAACAAATAAATTAAAAATATCTCGGAGTTAATTCATTTTGTAAAATAAAATTGTCTTTGTTTATATTAGGATATGAATATTAAAAAAAATCAGGAATTTACATGTTCATAAGGCTTTGTCTAACTGCAAATTCCTTCATGGTCAAGTGGTTAAGGCAGGTCAGATCTATTGATGGTTTCCCCTAGGCCTAGGGGATGCATGTTCGAATCCTGCCAGAGGATTCATATTTTCCTATCAAGATTTCTCAAATATTTAGGCTGGCAGATATATATATATAAATATATTGTTTAATTATAAAAAACACAGTATTTCCTCAAATATGAGTATCCATTAAAAAAAAAATGTTTAAACAAATAAATTATATATGTCAGATTAAATAAACTGAAAACATTGTTTCTGCTTATTTTTAATAAAGTCTGTTCATACTCACTGATAATCTTTTGCATTATAATTGAAAGATATAAGAAATGAGCTTTGACAGATGATTTTATTATTCATTTCTCGATGTTCCCAAGTACTTTCAATCTCTTTCCAAGATCATCTTCAGTGGTGTGAGTTGTAACAAAAAATAACCGCAAAACTTTGTTGCTAAAAAATTGTAAATTTTCCTCTTGCTTCAAATGTAACGGTTGATAAATTGCTTAGTGTTCATTAGAATGTGAAAATTATTCAAAATGGAATATTTTTATGTTGAAATGTCATGGGCAGGCACATATTAAAGTATGAAAAAACTGTTCTTTCTATAAATCTTTTGGAACATTACTACAGTATTCATAGCTGATTCTGTTAATTGACAATTTAAGTTTTTTAATGAATATTGCCTCAAGGATCTGTAGTTTGCTATCCTATTACCACAACTCACAACCCTGAAGATGATCTCGGAAAGAGATTGAAAGTATTTGGGAACATCGAGAAATGAATACTAAAATCAGCTATCAAAGTTGCAGCTCATTTCTTATATCTTTCAATTATAACACGTGAAAGATTACCTGTGAGTATGAACAGATTTTATTGAAAATAAGCAGAAAAAATGTTTGCAATTTATTTATTCTGACATACCTAAAAGAAAATTTGATGCCTAAATACACAAATTTATATATATAATTTTCATGCAAACATATATTAGAATGGAATTTTCTAGACACACACACACACATCATATATTTTACACAGACAAAAAAAAAAACAAAAAAAACAAACAGAATTGTAAGTGAAATTTTAAAACTACAGAAAAAGCAACTGGCCATTTCTTTGGCACAATAAATGGTTGCATGGTAAATAATATGGCCATTAGTTGAAGGAATGGAGATGATGATGATGATGGGACAATGGTGAAAATTTAATGGTTTCATTCAGCTAAATCTTTCAATCTTCAAAACATTACAAATTGCAAACAGGTAGACAAAATACTGGCCAAAATAAGCAAGACCCATTTTTGAAAGCTGACAACAAGAATACAAAAAATTAAAATTTAGTGCAATACACCTACACCTAGTTTGCAGTATGTATGTATATATAACAATTTAATCAGCTCTCAACTGTTACTGGTGGATATAAAAGAGAGTATTGAAATGTTCTTGATTTAACCATGATGAGTGTATCTCAAAATTTGATCAGATTTTGGGAAATGGATTGCTCCAAAGAGTTTTCAGCACATTCTCATACAAGTATATGCAACAACAGACACAAATACATATGCAAGAAGGTGCGTCAATGTGCAGTTATATGTACATATTGACTGAATTTTGGTTTGAAAGTTTAAAAATTGTAGAAAAAAATTCTTTTTATTTCTTTGTTTACCCACAAAAAACACATTTCTAAATTTGATAAACATAACTATTGTGAAAATATTCAGTCATAATATGCATTCTTTTGCAAATAAACAAAAACGATGACTATAAATTTAAAGGTCATCCCTTGCCAATCCTTTTAATCATTTATATTACTGAAAGACTGCATTGTTTGTGACTCTCTCTCTCTCTCTCTATATATATATATATGTATATATATATATATATATATACACACACACACGCGTGCGTGCAAAAGCAAGCAGAACATCTCTTCAAAACAAACTTTTTGGTAGCAAATATGAATCCCAGTGTAATGCATGCAAATTTCTCAGTTAAAGGATCAAATATAGAATACATCAAGTCTAGAAAATTCAACTTTTCAAGCTAACATTTAAGTTTCAAAATGGAAAGAGTGTGTTTGGACAAAAGTTATTGAAATGCCATAAAGAATGAATCACTGTGAAATCACCGAGGAACTTGAAATATCAAGGCATGCTGTCCAAGTCATTTAGAAGAAGGATACTGATGTTGGGAGCATTTTGGATATAAAAAGAGAAACAAGCAGACCGTCAGAATTAGGCAAAAGACAGAAAAAAGTGATATTTTTGGTATTCAAGTCAAAATTAAGAGCTTATCAAGAAATGGATGAAAGCAACATTATTACTGAAGTCTTCTACATAAAAGTCATCTAAAAGGATGCATTACAAGAAAAAAATCATTAACTGTAAAACAAAAACACTAGGTAAAAAATGTCTTCAATCATGAGACAACAGCATAAAATCTTAAATAAAGAAGTATCCTTGGATGACATTTGAACTTGCATTTCAAGCAATTACAGCTTATCAGTCATGGTCACTGTTTTAAACAGTTGACTAGAAAAGCTCCAATGATTAAGCAGAGTAGAATGTTTCTTAACAACTGCATCAAGAACAAATACTATAATGAAAATTTTGAACAACTGAACTCGGAATTCAAAATAAAATTATCAAACATGAATATTAAAAAACCTTGAGAATAAGTATTATAAGATATAATCCGAATAATTTTTTCTTATTTCCAATGATACATTATATAAAGAAAACTAGGTTCTGTTTTCCTCAGACAGTTTTACCCACAATTTCTTTAGTTTTAAACACAAAATGATACAATAGGGATGGATTAGTGATCCAATCTCTTTATTGCTGATATTTCTCTCTTCATGCCTAAAGATTGTGTACAAGCATGAAACATACCATATGCACTTGGTGTTTATATTAATATCCACTTATATATTTACATATGTTCTATCCATGATAATGAGCACATTTACTCATAAATACAGCATTCCTCAAAACTATATTTCTAGTATATAGTGCTAAAATGTTCTTGGCCAAATCCACTTAAAATTTAACCAAATGATCAAACACACTAGATATATCTCTGTTCCATCAAATTGAGAACTTTTCAGCACCATCTTGTATGTTAATATGAATATTGAATGCAATGTTTGTAATATTTTGGGACACAAAGTTTATAGCAATTAGTATATTTATATTTCCTTTGAGATTTGTAATCTGTGTTTTTCATGTGGTATGAACAATTCTTGCATAGACTATTAATACTTCTAAAACATTGACTTAATAACTTTTACAATTAGCTGTTATTTCAGGTTGGAGTCATTGGAGTAGCACAATGTTCTCATTATGGATGGAGCTGTTGTACAAATTACAATTAAAATGGTACAAATATGGATGAAATTTAATTGAGTTTGTAAAAGCAAAACCATAATAAGAAAAAAATGAGATGCATAATTTTTGAAGAATGTAAAATGCAGAATTGAAAAAGAAATATTATTTCATTTGCATTTTTTCTTAATTTTTGAATCTTAATTTTATAAATGTTAATTAAAATAATCAATGCAAATAAAGTAGGAAGAGAAACATAAAATATAGAAATAGAAAATTTCTCAAAATTTGGAAAAAATAAAATCCAAACACTAAATCAAAAAGACACAAGCAGCGCAAGGATTCAATTTAATTTAAAAAATATTTATATTCTTGGCTAATATAGATTTTGCAAGTATATTACTTCACTGGTTTCTTCTTCATGTGCCATGTCCCATCAGAATGTAGGTGATCATGGACTTCCACTTGGCTCTGTCTCTTGTTGCTCTCAATAATTTTTCTCTTCACTGGCTACTCATATTCAAAAAGAAGTTCAAATTTTCACTAATCATATTTAGCGAAACCATAACATCAAGACAAAATGATTAGACTATGATAATAATTTCAAAGGTTTAATATATACACACACACACATGGACAAGAGCAGATTTATACATATGCATAGCAGAATTTCTGATCTGAGTCTGTCTGTTGTTACATATTCACTCACACAGACATTTACAAGTGTACACACACACACACACATATATATATATATATATGACATTGAGATCAACACACTACAGTGATAATCTGTTTCATGCTTAAATGCAATCTTCAGACCATATGTGTTTTGGCTTGACTTAATATATGCTGGTCAATGTTATATTATGGGTAGGTCAACTGTATTATTCCAATGGTGGGCAGTAACAGTGATGTTACAAATTATTTTATGTGCTATTGAATTGAAATAATTGTGGATCCAAATGCAGTTTTTTGGCTATTTTATAGTGTTGTTTGTTAACTATTTTTATTCATTATTCATTATTGTTGTTGATTGATATCATTGTTTGTGTTTATGTGTGCATTTGTAGTTTTTTAATTTGTTTATTATTTACTTGGATTATTTTATTTCTCTTATTTATTTTTATATATTTAAATTTTTGTTTTATTTTATTTTTCTAGTTTACACTTTTTTAGTAATGTAGTAAAAATTTGTTTTTGTGTTTGCATGTAAGACCGTATCCTCACCCCAATGGACCAATGCACTCCACAAAACTGGCCGTTGGTCTGGTATGGTCCAATATTACAGGTTAGACACAAGTCTCTGGTTTCCAAGTCAATTCTATGCCACCCTCCAGCCATGTGATTGTTTTGATGCTGGAGAGTGGTCGTCAGATTGTAGAAACCTGGAAGCTTCATGTTGGTCCACCTGCTTGTCCATTGGGTAAGAATAGAGTTAACAGAAAAATAAATAAACCAAGTTGATGTGATTTTGGAAGGACAAAAGTTTTTTATATATCAAAAACAAACACATATAAAAAACAATTCTTGTTGCACAAAGTTGAATATCTCTTGTATATGAACAATAACCAAATAAAACACAAATACTTTGAGTAATTTATGTCCTTTGTTTAACCCTTTTTGGTCTGTTCTTAGTGCAACTATTACAACCTTCGATGTTTCCGTTCTCAGTAGTAGTAATAGCATTAGCAGGAATAGTGGTATTTAGATGTTAGCGGTGGTATTTCACTTTTTTGCCCTCGGCATCAGCAACACACAGCGGACACTTCCTTTCAATCTTTGACATCTCTCAACTCAGTTCGACTGCATTCGAAGACAGTCAAACCTCAACTCCTACTCCTCCAGTCTTCGTTTTTCTCACCATTTTTATTAAGAGAACCGGCCCCACGTGCTCCACTTGTGATGTATCTTTTTTTCTAGCATGAACGTACTGGCATACTACCAAAGTACAACCTCTCTCCTCTAAGAATAAACAATTTACTTTTTCATCGATTGGTTTTCAAGGTTCCCAACAAAACAGTATTATTTTATCACCTTGCTATTAATTATTCTTTTGTAAACTACAGAGATTCTTTTGTAAAAAACAAGATCAAAATATCCTTAATTTTGATCTCAATTCTTATAGTGTCTGTTGTGGATTCTTGTTAGAAACCACACAATATAATAATAACAGAAAACAGATATGAGAGGAAAAATGTAAGTATATTGAACAAGATATATACAACCTGTACACAGTTAGCAGAATTCAGGACTACTAGTAATACTTGTTAGTAGGAGTCAAATATATACAATCTTGTAGATAAGAAGTAAGTCTGGGTAATAAGTCTATATTTTTGCTGACCAACTAGCAGCAGTTCAACTGCTGTGACAAGCACTGCGTTACAAGCCCCGCCTTACACACTCATCGATTTACACACTGCTGTTCTCTGTAGTCAGGAACATTTGTATACCTTAGATGAGTCCATTTATATATGTAAAAAGAGGGTAACTCCCCAACAGTGTCAAAATCCATTTCTCTTTAAAAGTTCCAAATTATTACTTTTCCAGTAATTTTCCATTAGTACTCTGCTATCCTTTGTACACTTACAAAAAGATTGTATTTCTAAATTAACTTTCTGTACATTAACATTCAAAGTCTTTACAGCATATCAACATCTTAGTTATTCGAAGACAGTCTCTCTTTCACTTGGTCTTTTCTGTTTTACAACACATTCCACCTGACCACGACTATTACCATTTCAGAGGTGATATTGCTCCTGCCAGATGCATTTTTAGAGCAGTTCTGATCATTTATTTAGTAATTTGTGTTGGTCTGGGAGGGTAATTATAACTCTTTTATTCTCTAGACAGAGTTTAGAGTTTTTGAATTTATTGTTGTAGGATGAAGCTGTTTTCCTTATTTTCCATGATATTTTTGGCGTGATTTGGTTTTTGTTTTAAATTTTGGTTTATATTTAGAAAGCATTGTGCTGTTCATGTATTTAATATTTGTAAAAGATGTTTGATGTGCATAGATTCTTTAGTTCCAGGGTCCTTCAGTAACTGATATATGTATGTTTTTTTTCTTTGCTATCTGCTGATTTTATATTGGCTTAATATATTACATTGTTCTGCAAGCAACTGCTGTTTATGGGACATTTGTTCTTTGCTCTGCAGTTACAGTGGGTTTGATTTGTGTGGGTGTTTTTTTAATTGTATTCCTGTTGTGCTTTTTTATTATCTGTGCCATGTTTTCAATGCAACTGTAGCTGATTTTTATTGAGTTTTTGTTGAATATCTTGAGAGTGCCTGATGTGGGTAGTGCTTGTGTATGAGTTTAATGAATATTTTCCTACATTTATTTTTACCCTTTTGTTGTATGATGGTTTAAACCATATGATGCTTCTTTTCCAGTTAGCTTTTTGTGCTATGTGGTGTGCTTGATGCAACAACATCTGTCCCAACTTAGCTATGCTTAGTAAATATCCGTAGATAATGACATGATTTCTGCACCTCTAATGCTTATTTATTAGTATATAAATAAAATAAAGTAAAAGAAGTATTTAGTTAGAATGAGTCACATCTAAAAGAAGGCCATGTTTTAAGGGTATCAAGTCCTTAGGATCAAACAGCATAGAGAGGATTTAAAAGATCAACATGCAAGCCAATGCACTAAAAAGAGGTGGTAAACATCAAAATCAGTTGTCTTTATCAACATTGGAAAGGTAGAAGTTTTGAATCTTTCCTTTGTAACTATTCTCAAACCTTTTTTGTCAAGTTTAATTTTGTTTGGAGTGCCACACACACTTGTGTGTGTGTGTGTGTGTGTGTGTGTGTGTTGAGAGGTATATGGATGATGTGTGGCTTGTGTGGGTCAGGATATTTGCTGTAAAATGTGAAGTGATTTTTGTTTGCTTGGCTTAGCTTGATTGAATGAAATAAAATTAAGCAGAAATTACATGAAATAATCATTGCAATCAAGAGAAGCAACCATGCTTAAAATATTGCAGTCATCACCACTGCATTTGGAGGTTATCAAGAGGAGTCTGTATGTGAAGGTTAAGGTAAGAGCTGAATAAAAAGTGGAAGTGAAAGAGAGAGAGAGAGTAAAAAGGGTTTGGAAAGATAAAAGAAAGAAAGAAAATGGTAAAATGTGTAGGTAGAAAGAGCAATATAAGAGTTAGAAGAGAGAAGGATATGAAATGAGCAAGTATTAAGAACAGATTATTGAAAGAAAGACAGGATTTTAAAAAAAGAGATCAAGAGAAAGAAAAACATTGACTCAGAAGAAAACAAGAAAGAGTGCAAGAAATAAAGAGAATGTAAAATGTTTTGTAGACAAAGAATAAGGAATAAAAAGAAATAGATAATTATTAAGTATGAGACTAATTATAAAGATATATAGAGAGAGAGAGAGAGAAAAAGAAATGGATGGAGAAAATGTGGAGGGGAGAAAAGGTAAAAGAAAGAAAAATGGAGTTCAGTTGATAGGGATAGAAAAAAAGGTAGAAAGATGAAAGATAATATATCAAAATATGAAGAATATTTTTTTTTCTTGAAACACATTGTATATTCGTGCTGCAAGGCTCATTCACCATGGTAGCAGATTACATAGCAAATGAGATTATTCTTTCGTAACTAAATGAACCTGCAGAAATTATAAGTGTGCACTTTCCATTGAAGAGGCTGAAATAAGGAGAGAGAGAGAGAGAGAAGTAGAGAGTAGGAGTAGAGAAAGCAGATGAAAACGATAAAGAACATTTCAGTTAGAGTGAATGAGACACGAGAGAATGAATGTGAATGAAAATGGAAGCAGTTGAAAAACTCTAAGAGTAAGATTAGAGAAAGCAAAGCAAATGAGCTGATGAGCAAGTACCAAAGAGGTAAAAGAAAGAATAACAGTGAAGGAAGCAAAAGAAAGAGAGTCAACTATTTTGAATGAGGGTGGAAGAAATAAAAAAATATAGAAAGGGAGTAATCCTGAGTGAGAGTGGAAAAATATAAAAAGAAAGTGAATCTTTGAGTGATGGTGGAAGCAGTGAGAGACAGAGTCCCTGAGTGTGAGTAGTAGAAGCAGAAGAGTAAATTTGAAGGAAGAGAATTAAAAATAAAAGAAAGAGGAAGAGATGCATTGGAAGAAGAACGTAGAGAGTGATAGAGAGAAAAGGAATCAGGAAGCTTGGAAGAGATTGTGAATATTAAGAAGATTTTGGAACTTTTAAAACCAGTTAAATCCTGTCATGGTGCACCCAGCATTGATTTATTTTAAAGTAACAAAGAGAAAGCATATAAGTTGTCATTTTTGTTGATTTTTGAAGGAAAGACATTTTCTGAATTTGATGGCAAGAGAAAGAGGAGGAGGATAGAAGGTACATTATTAGAAAGTAAAGAGAAAGTGTGTTTATCCTTATTGTTCTAAGAAACTGAGAAAATAAGTGGAGAGAAAGAAAAAGTGACAAATATATGAATTTGGAGGAGGATAATGTAAAAAAAAAAAAAAAAACAGAGAAAGAAAAATATAAATGAGGGCAGCAGAAAGGAGGGATAGGAAAAAGAAAGTGAGAGAGACGTTACAATAATAAAAAAGCAAAATAAAATGGAGGAAGTATTAAATAATGAGACAAAGAGAAATGTTTAAAGAAAGATAGGCTCTGAAATATAAACAAAGGGAGAAGAGAGAGAATAAAAATATAATTATCAGGCTAGAAGTAAATGCTAAGATATAAAGACAAATAATTAAAGAGAAGAGGTAAAACAGAGAGAGAGAGAGCTGAAGAATATGGAGAGAGAAAGAGAGAGAGAGTGTAAGAAGTGAGAGAGAAAGAATTTAAAGAGAGAAAGCTTTTAAAGTGAGATTAAGTATTCAGAGATGTAGAATGAGACATCTCATCATCTCATTAAAACTGAATAAAAGAGTAAGGATCAAGAGAATAAGGGTACAGAGAGTGAAATTTAGACAGAAAAGAAGAGGAGAACAAGGATGTTGAGAGAGGAGAGTAAAATGTAAAAAGTGCTGTTTAGAGACATTAGATTAAAAAAACAAAAATTAAATAAGAGAGAAATAGGTAAAGAAATCAACGAGAGAATGAGAAATAGTTGGAAACAAGGTGTAGGTGGTTACCATGACTTACTGAGAGTTGTGGGTCTGCATCAGAGAAGACATCAAACAGGTGTTTCCTCATCATGGGCCAGTGGTCACCACAAATGATCTCTGCAGCAATTGGCACCTGGTTCAATGCTTGCATTGCTTCACAACGGCTCTGTATACAGGGAAAAATGAAAGATAAACAGGCTTGAAATAATGCAAAGAATGCAGACCCTAACAGGAAAAAAAAAAAAGTAAAAAGGAACAGGAAGGAAACAAAAACTGTTCCTGCCCCTCCCACCAACAAAAAAGTTGTGCTGTGTCTGAAAGGTGCTTTAAGGTGTACAGGTGTCAGGAAGTGAATAATAGTAATTTTTTTAAGGAGTGAAATTAGATGGGAAGAAGTTGACCTTGACAGCAAATTTTTAGAAGCAAACCAAGAAGAAAAGATGAATGATTTTGCAGGCAGTTATTACATTTAATGTAGGAATATGATTTCTGAAATATTAACATTGACATAGATCAAGTACTGCTAAATATGATTACTTGTTTGTGTAGGTAGGGAAAAGAGAGAGTGAGTATAGGGGATAGATGAAAGAGAGAGAAAGAGGGAAAGGTGTATAAAGGAGATGACAAAAGCAAGTAGAGAGTCAAGACAAAAAATGTAACAGAGAGAGTGATACACAAAGATTGTATAAAAGAGATGGAAAAAAGAGAATATAAAGATGATGAAGAAAGTGTTTATAAAAAAGAGAGAGGAGAAAAGGAAAATGTTGAGAAAAGAGGAAGAAAGGGCATGAAATTGTAGAGTAAAGAGGAATATAGTGAAAGAAAATATACTGAAGATGAAGAAAAAGAATAGAAAGAGAGGAAAAGAAGGTTAAAAGAGGACTAAGAGAGAGGAAGGTACAGGAGATAAAGAGATCAACTGTGGAAAATAGATCTAGATGAAAAGAATATAGATGTTGGGTAGAGAGAGATTAAACAAAAGACAATGAGAGAAATTGGGGAGAGAGAGAGAGAGATTAAACAAAAGACAATGAGAAATGCAGAAGACAGAGAAAAAGAGAGAAATGGGTAGAAGACAGATGGAGAAAAAGTGGATTCAAAAAATATGAAGAGAGATGAAGAAAGCAAATATAAAGTAAAAATATATATGGCAGAAGAGGGTGTACAAGAGAGAGATAAAGAGAGAGTGGATGTAAAGAATGTGAGAGATGTATTAGAGAACTGAATAAAAAATACAATACAATCTGAGAATGAGTGGGTTCATTTCATAGAAGAGAAGTGGCATACATATAAACAAAAAAGGAGGTGGGTTTGGAAGAAAAAGAAAATGTGAAGGAGAAATTAGCGAGAAATGCTAATAGTAACTAGGGAGAAAAAGAGAAAAATTGTGAAAGAGTATTTGAAGATGAGAGATTAAAAGAGTGATACGGGCAGTGAAGAGAAGAATAGTAAACAGACAGAAGGTGAGAAATAGAGTTGGAGAGAAAGATATGAAAACAGTGAGAAAGAGAGAGATGGGTGAAGTAGAAGTAGGTTAGAAGAGAGAATGATCAACAAAGGAGAAGATAATTTGTGGTTTTCTCCTTTTTACAAATAGAAATTTGAAGAAAGAAAATAAAGATAAAAGCCAGAGAGAAGAAAGACATGAAGAAGTGAGGGAGGAATAAAGAACATGTATAAATCAAAAGATAGTTTGAGAGAGAGAGGGAGAGAGAGAAAATAATGCAGAAAGAACATAGAAGAAAGTCTTTAATCAATGAAAGAGTAACATTATGTTTAATTCAAGGCTCTTCTTTTACTCCATTTGTACCTAGATTTTTCAGACACTATTGATTTGCAACGTTATAAATCCAGTTGAGAAGAAAATTTAATTTTAAGTATGAATTTGGACATATTTCTGTTGTCTTTCTCTTTTGCAGGACCCACAAATTATTGAAAAATAAAATGTTATGACATTAAAATATCTGAGCTGAGAACTTTTTGAAGAAATTCAACAGAAGAATGAAAGCAAAGATTATTTATGAGGAAATATCTTTGGCAACTGTAGCAAAGAAAAAAGACCAAGATTAGCATGCATATATTGTGACAGATGTCAGAAATAGGCAGAAACACCTAACTGAAATGTCTTTGTAGCACACATAACATATAAACTTGAATTGAGTGCATGAGGAAGTGAGTTTTTTATTTTCTGTGGAGTGACAAGTTTGTGTGCCCAAAGTAGTAGATGGGTGTTGAGTTGGAACAGATTGTGTCCAACTAGATGTTGGTTTGATTCCCATTGGTCAATAGTTTGAATTACAATGACTGTTGTTCATATTGGCATACTGCTTTGGCACAGCTTTATAGTCAGCCATAAAAGCAATAAGACTTCTTTTTTCTGATGGCAACTTTTTGGGGAAGCCACCAATAGTGAATTCTTCAGGATGAAATGGACTAAACTCTGACATTTTCTACTCGCAAATTGTTTACAAGTATTATTATATTTTTTATAAATGCTTAACATGGTGGTTCTCAAATGGTGCAGCATGCCTCATGTGAAAGAATAGTATAACAGGTGAGATAGAATGCTTGAAAGACGAAGATTTAGAAACAGTTTCAAAAAGTTCATGAGCCAAAATTAAATATGATCTCAAAATTTAAAATATTATTATGGATTACTTGTAACTGCATGCATGAGTCCCAGTATAAATAGTTATAAATAATTTTTTACTGATTTTATCATTGTGATATATATCAAGTATTAAGAATAAAGTAAATAGAGTCTGCAAATTGGAGAAGGGAGTTATTAAAGATAATTTTCTAATTCAAATCCACAGTTATCTCCCTTTAACTCTGTTTTTTTATTTTTAAATGTGCTTTTTATCATGTAAAATTTGGTGAGTCATGAGCAAATTCGGATTCCGAAAATACAGCCCAGAGAAAAATGTTTGGAAACCACTGGCATAACTGTTGTTTTGTGATATTCACTACTAAACATTTGGTCAAAGAGTGCCATACAAAGTGCATCTACTAAAAAAACTAATAGCATGCAAGTATCACAAAGTATTGGTCGTAAGTTCATTTTTCAATGTTTGGTCTGTGAATATAGCTGTGTGGCAAATTTAGTCCAACAAAGAAAATGTTAGAGAAACAATTATCATAGAATGATATCATAGTGTGCATTTCCCTACAGTATGTTCAGAATTGGTGAGTAAGAAAGGTATTGTCTTTCATCAGGACAATGCCAGGAATCATGTCTCTGCAGACCTGGTAGAAATTGGTACAGCTTGTATAGAATGTCTTACTACAACCATGGTACTTACATGAACTTGCACTTTTGGATTGCTACAAAATTCTCATAATGGGAAGAATTGAGTTTGTCTGGTTTAGAATTTTTTGTGATTTTGTTATTCATATTAAGGTTTGTTGGTAGGGAGGGACCTTGAGTAGAGGATGTAGGCAGTCATTATCCATGATATGCATTGGGAAGGGAAACTGGCTCGGGCTGCATCAAAGTGTGGCCTCGGGGTTGCCCACTGAAAGCGCTTGTAGGGACACCTATCTATGCACGACATGGCACTACAAGAACCCTGATACTATGCAACATTTGATCAGAGCAGCCGCTCTTGGCACTACGCAAGAGTTAGGGCTCCTAACTGCCAGTTGGAAGCAGCAACCAGAAAACTGCCAACCCGCCATCCCTCTGTATATCTTTTCCTTTCTCTCCAACTATGCAACTGTCATCACACCTGTATTCCCATCCTTAACTGTTTCATCTTTCTCTTTACTCTCCTTCTATTTAATTTTTTTACTCTTATGTAGCCCCCTGCACATCAGTAGTGTTATTGCCTTGCTCGGGGTGATAGGATTAAAAAAAAAAAATCAATTCAAGATTCATTTTCACCAACACCAGTCAACAGTAATTTTTAATAACAATTAGTAGCTTAAAAAAAAATAGATTTCATATGTTTTCACAAAAGAAACATTATGAAAACAAGAAAATAAGAGTAGGTTTACATGCCCACACAAGGAAGTGCTGAAAAATTCTCAGCCCGATAAAGGAAACATTTGAAAACCCTGAATGATGTGTGTGTATCTATAAATGAATATATTTGCAAAGACAATGGCACATTAATAAATGATGCTTTTCTTTAATGTAATATTCATTATTAAAATGTATTTTGCTATTAATATATATAAATTCATTTAAATATTTATCTAGTCAATACAGTCTTATTAGTTCATATCTTATTCCGTCTATATATATTTAATTAGAAGACAATGATAATTCATCTATTTAATGCAGAGATATATGAACAAAATATTTAAATTCATTATAACTTCCAGCTATAATTTGAAATTCGCTTGCCAACTGTAAAAAATATATTAATTTTTGTTTTAGTTTAGAAGATTTTTCTTTTCTTTATAATTCATTCTTGATCTTTCAAGCTTGGAAATCTCAAATTTTCTTCCAGGCACCATTCCAATTTTTTACCTCAATCTTAATCAGATCTTGAAATTATTCAAGGTTATAGTTATTTAAAGCCAATTCAAGTTCAGTTTTCTAATTGCACTAATGTTGCCGATTCATCATTTACTATTTCTGCAGGTCAGCTGTATACAATCTGAGATATAATCTCAAATGATGATATGGCAGAGAATTTATTATTAATTAGTTTTTCTTTTATAAAGGTAAAAAAAAAGAGAATAAGCCTAAACATGTGTAATGGTTAGCACACTTGTCTAGTAGATTATTACTACTGTATAGTGTGGTTGATCCTCATTGAGTGCCCCCAAACCTGTAGCCTTTTGCCAGATTAGATAAAGCCTAATTATGATGACGAGTTCTGTCACTCCGCAGAGTCATAACATGTCACTCAGTAAATTCCAGGCCTAATTAATAAAACAACAACTTTTAGGCAAAATTTGACTTTATTCATTAACATAGTCTCCTTTTAGAGTGATACACTGATTCCAATACTTCTCTAACAATTCGATCCTTTTTTTGTAGGACAATTTGTTTTTAACCTCAAAATACACCTCATTTTCTGATATCCATTCTTCAGTGGAGCCAAATCTCCTTCTCTGGAACATTCTTTTGAGGTCTGCAAACAGCCAGCAGTGACCCACAGAATATAATTGACATTAAATAAATAAATATTTCTGACAAAGGTAAAAAAACAGGAAATGATATTATTTCAACTGAAACTAGACTGCAGAAAGATAACATGTATTGTGTCAAGGACACCAGTTTTCAAGAGATATTTTTCAAGAAATATATATATTTCCAAAAAATAAAACAATGGGAAAAGAAATGCGGCTTGTGACCCATAGAATATAATTTACTTTAAATGAACATATATTCAATCAGAAGCGAATAATGCAAACAATGAAACAATGTTCAAGGCCAAAAATATAAAACAATGAGCAAAGGAATGCGGCTTGTGACCCACTAAAGTCAGCTTACATTAAAGGAATGAATTATATTTCAGTGAGCTGACGAAATATAATCTGATGTCAGAAACAATGACAAATAAACAGGTGTTGCATCAGCCATGTCAAATTTGGAAAAAAAATCAAACAATGGAAGATAGGAAGTGTCAAAATGCAACTGACCAAAGGCAAAAATGGGTGGATGTGCCTGCTTGAAGATATGTGATTGGGTGAAGCTTGATGAATCTGAACTTATATAAAACAGAGTTTTTTTGCGTCAAAAAGACGAAGCCAGAGAACTCTAAAAGAATGCAAGGAGACAACTCTAGCCCGTCACTCCCTCGTTTGTGTGTATTAGAGTGCTTTCCTTAGATTACCCTCTGCACACAACCGTCACCAAAGAGAATAAAAATGTAAGATAATGACTTTTCTTTGGTCAATATATTTGCTAACACATTGTTTTTCTGTTGGTCCTCATGTTCTAGTATATACTATTATCATCACCTTTCCACATACACCAAAAAAGAAATCTTCTGTTTCTTATACAGATTGTATATCTGAATATAGGCCATAGAATGAATAAGCTGAAATATTATGGCAACAACAAAAGAAACCAAAAGAATCAAATTAGTAGTTTTTAAAAACACTTGGAATAAACAAGAGAGAACAGGAGAAAGTGTCTTGTAGCTTCCATGTTATCTGTTTGCCAATCTCTGTATGGTATTGAGCTATTTCAATGTTGATAATATGCAAGATGCTCAGATAATATTTCACTGCATGCTAGTGTCATTTTTAATTAAAAGGTTGTGATAAATCCAAATGTTTATGCTATTTCTATATATGAAGGCTACACTGTAACAGTTTCCAGGTGTTTTATCTAACTAGAGCAACTTTATTAGAGTAAATATCATGAACCTTTAGTATTTTTCCTGGACATTTTTTCTCTTACATTTTCTTGAAAGTTGGCATTGATCTATTTCACACAGCCAAAGAATGTTTCAAACTATCACTGCATTGTTATTTTTGTTGAGGCTTGATAGCTTAATAACATAAAAGCAAGAAATATATGACAATGTTTTTTTTATGAGATGTCAGCCATGAACATCATTAGTCTTTCTATCTAGTTTTCTCTCCATTAAATCTGATGGTATAGCTTGACATCTTTTTGATGAGTACATGATGCTTTTTTAATGGGTGTTTATTGCACAGAATAACCAGAAGGATTAAACTACACTTTACTTCTTACAATAAAGAATTTACACAAAGTGTGACATGATAGTTGCAGAGATCATTTAAGACACAGAAGAATGAAGATTATGGATAACAAAAATATCAAGTTGCATGGGAACAAAAAAGGTCTAGGGAGAAGTTTCAGAATATGTTCAAAAGAGCTGACATAGTTATCTAAAGAAAAGAAACTGTAAAATTCTAGGATAGAATACAAATATTTGTCTGTACACTAAATCAAAACTGTTTTTTTTTTAATATTGCCCTTTTAAAAGAAGTCTATGTTTGCTTGTATCTAAAAAGAAAAACTGGGATATTCGGTAAATGCAAAAGCTTCCAGGATAACTGTCACTGACACATCCCCACCTCTTTCAAACAGTTTTTAATATTATAAAGACCAAACTTCCATTTACACCTGTGTCTTCTTTGTTTCCATGATTTAGCTAGGGAAGTTGTCAAATTTAAAAGTGAGTTATTTTGATTGGTTTCTTCAGTGATAATCCATTACAGCAGATGAGAATCTCAAAAGAAGCAGAGAATAAGTTGAAGTTTGGGTTTCCATATATATTTTATTACTACAAACACTAAAGAGTATTCTTGTGATCTGTGAATAATGTCCTTATGCCTGCTCAGAGCAGGTTGAAAAAAATTGATTGTCATTAAAAAGTATCAACTTGCTCATAATTTTTAACAAAGAACCATAACTTTTTCCAATAACACATCACCTTAATTACCTCAAACATTTTGGAAGATAGACAAATTTTCTTATATGAGCATGAAATAATCAAGACCTCAAATGAGTCTGATATAACATTCTTATTCTATACTCTCAAATCTCTGTTCTTTTATTTCAATTTTTCCCCAATTTCTTAAACCTCCCATTTAAGATATTTAGTAATCTGTTTGTTTCTGATTTTACAGATCTTGCTTTCTTTCTCTTTGTACTTTTCTTCCTATATTAACCAAGTCTCTAATGTTTTAACTTTTTTTACTCTTAACTTTTTTTTTATATTTTATGTGCTCACTAAATTCAACCCCCAGTACTTGTGATTGCTGAGGTGTGGGAAAACATCAGTGATCTCTTCCCTATGAACAGAGGAGAAAAACCTACAATATGTAAGACTTATTATTAGTATTAAAATTATAGGTAAGATTGGCAGTAACCAAGATGAACAAAAAGAAAAAAGAAAGACCAGATAGGATTGTAATAGAGATTAAATCAGCAAGAGTAGCAATATTAATAAATGACCTAGATAAGAGCAGCAAAATACCAGAAAACTTTAGTAGATCAATCTTCATAATACCAAAAAAGCCTGATGTAAACAAATGTGAACACTGTTAGACAAACAGACTAATAAGCAATATTACTAAAGACAATCATTGGGATCCAAGGGAATGGAGTTTGTAACAAAGTTAACCTGAAAATAAAGCAAAACAGTGTGGCTTTGTTCAAGACACTGGAACAAGAAATACTGTTTTTATGATCAGAATGCTATCAGACAAACAATACAAACACAGAAAAACTTCCATGTATGCTTTATAGATTACACAACAATATTAGATAAGATACAAAAAAGCAATTCAAAAATGCAATAGTTGCATAATCCATTGCACTTGTTTAATGAACTGTTTTTTGATCAAGCACTTTTGGTGAAACAGATATATTGTTTAAATCATCTCTATTGCAGTGTCAGGCCTATGTAGGGTTTTGAATTTAGAAGTGTCCTTCTTTTAGACTGATTTCTAACCTTGCCTATAGTTGAAATCAGTCTTCTCTGCTATTTAACCCATAACTGAGGGAAAAAGATATGTATTCATACCTTTTCCAAGGGTATTTATGCATAAGTGAATATAAAAAACTAAACAGGAATTTGAACACAGCTTTCCAACTTCCCATTTCAAGTTGCAATCCATTACATCACCCACCAATACAAAGAGCTACTTAATTTATGTAGGAAATCAACAACTTTCAATGTGAACAAATAATCTGCATATGGATAAAGAATGAGTTCAGTGAATATACAAAAATAGAAAGAGGAGTAAGACAAGGATACATTTTCTCAGATCTATTTAAACTATACAAGACAATCCTAATAGAAGACCTACCAAGATTTATAATCAGCTGATATAATCCCAACAACATCAGTTATCTGGATGACAGTGTGCTGATGAAAGACTCAGAAGGGAAACTAAAAGTTCTTTAAGATACAGTAATAAAGAAAACAAAAAAAAGAGACTTAGCTGTAAGAAGTAAGCGTGCATGATTATCTGCAAAAGAAACAGCTGAAGATGTGAGCTACGTGTTTAGAACGGCAAAAACAAAAGTAGGCAAAGAAATTCAACTAACTGGAGAGTGTAGTAACATCAGACAGAAAATGCAATATAAACATCTGATGATACACAGAAATAGAGATATGTTTTCCAGAGAGTAAGGAAAGAAACAAGATAATGGAAATTTTCATTACAAACAAAGAGTGTTGAAATGCTATGTAATATTTAATCTTCTATATGGTAGAGGATGCTGGGAAATCTCTTCATAGAAAGAAGAGACTTAAAATGATAGAAATGTGGTTCTGAGTTTGAGTTTTGTTTAATGGCATATCAACCTCTGTGGGTTATTTAATGCCAAAAATGTGGGGTTTTAAGGTATTTTTTTAATGTTTGGTTATAGTGAGAAGGTTGATTTACTCAGATTTTTATTCTTTTTTATTTTAGAAAACTGAAAATCTCTTCTAGTTTTGTATTCAAAAATGTTTTGCTGAGAATTTTTTTTTCCTTCAAAAATGTGTTATGGTAATAATTTCTTCTTCAAAAATGTCTTGTTGGTAATATTTTCCTTCAAAAATGTATATTTTCTATAAAAGTTTATTTTTATATATATATATATATATATATATATATATATATATATATATTTCTATAAAAGTGTATTTTTATACTTTCATAGTGCTTTGACCCAAGTTTTGGGAATAACTATTTGCCCATAGCTAGTACCCTAACAGGTGCTACCACTCCGGGTCAGGGTGGACCTGGGAACAACAGCAATTAAGAGGTGATTCCATGCTCTTCACAACCTTCCAATCAGAGGCCTTTCAGTTTACCTGTGGTTCTGAATACTTAAATGAACAGAACATGTAAGGAATGGGAGTGCTTTAAGAAAAATATGAACTACAAGTAAACTGATACTTACAATCAGAAATAGAGGCTGAAATTTTTGGGACATATAATGAAACAGAGATTAGAGAAATAAAAATTCACAGGATATAATGAACAGCAAGTAACCTACTTAATGAGTTTGTGTGAAAAGAACAATCAATAAAGAAGGATGGTAAGTGGTCAAAATTTAATTAGATCAACAAAAGTTGTGGAGAGCCAGGATTACTTACACCCTGAAGAGACATGATACAGAAAGAAAAAGGAGTCTAACCAAAAGAATCCTATACTGTAATGAGAATGGTGTTAGTGATTGTATTATGTATGCATTCAGTCCCTAGTTTGTAAAAAAATAGTATCGTGAACTTTTGTACACAATTAATATTTTGAAATTTAAATAACTTTGTTAGATTTATCAAAAACCATCACATCATTTGCTACAAATTATGTCTTGAAACATTTAAGTCATTGATGAAACATGATCAAGAGAAGAGAGAAAGTATTCTGAAAAAGTTTTTTACTTACAGTAAGATCTCTTCCTTTAGCCAAACTGTTACACAAGTCAAGTAGTTTTTCATGGCATATAAAAACGAGGCTCCCCTGCAAAACATTTTCATATTAAAGATCTAAATTATAGCCAAAATACTAGATATAATATTATATAAGTATATAAACTGAACATCCATCTGTAACCAGTCATATTTCGGATTTGTAGTGCTCCCCATAAATGAATATATGCTTTCTTTGTTTTCTTTTTATCATAACAATTTAGGTAATCTCTTCAACCATTAAATTGGGAAAAGTCACAAGAAATAATAGCTATAGAAAAACTTACATTTGCATCCCTATATCTGAAGTGAGTTCATTTTGAATTCTCAAAAATATTAAAAGAAAAAAAAGATAAAAATATCAGTCAAAATAAGAAAATTATCTATGAATCTCTTCTTTTTAATTTTTTGAATGAAAATGACCATTAATGAACACCTGATCATCCAATCAACCTAGGGACCATATTTTGTATGTTTCATATATATTTTACCTGATTAAATGAAGTGGCATAAGAGCCTTCCTCGTCACTGAAATCATCTGGCTTGTTGCAAGAGAGGAAGCAGTCTGTATTGTTCTGTTTACTGACAACAAACTCAGCATTAAAATTCTTCTGTAATTGTTCTAGAGCTTCAGTAATATTTGTTTTTAGCCTTCGGTTGAATTCTGTGTGCCTGCAATAGAAGCAGAAAAAAGACATTTATTTCTATGGGTTAAAGAGTGGAGAATAAAATCAATAGTAAAAACTGAAACCAAAACTAAAAAAAAACATTTCAGTCAACAAGACAGTTTCAATTTTAAAAATATTTATTCTTTTTATAAAATATGACAACATCATTCACTTTGTTGATTTTAAATGGAACTTAATTTAACTTTATGTAAGAGACTATATTCAGGGTGTCTAAATTGATATACAATTTGGTGATCTTTTGACATTATATACATTTCCAGTCTAAGTTTAAGACAAAAGCAGAATTCAGTTAATAGAAATTTTCTAAAGAAAACACTTCATCTTAAAAAGAAGTTACAAAAATTGTTCATCAAGTGTGTGTATCTTAATTGAAGAAATTCTCTGTCTGTTTAAAGTTGTCAAAAACATGAGAAAAAAAGAAGAGTTTTATGATATTTTAAATGATGACAAGGCTGTTTTGGAAGATGTCATTTCACTTTTCAATATGATAATAATCTTCAACACACAAGAGACTATTCAGCTTAAAACATAACTGGTTGTCTTTAGTGATTAATTGTGATATGAAATTGTGATCACTGAATGATATAAAATGTTCATATAACAACCTAAAGGAAAAAAATTAGACTTTCTAATTATCTAAAGCAGTTGAAAATAGACCCAACTTAAATCCTGGTTAATTTTTGAAAATATGTATGTTAGCGAAAACAAATGTAAAATATTTGATTAAATGTTTGAGACCAAACCATATTAAGTGAAATTCTGAAATAAGGCACTTATCATTTTCCAACATATACAGACAAGCATCCTTATTCTGTCTAATGCAGATGTGGATGTAACAGAGATATGCATTCTGTTGAGTTGTGCAGGTAATAACAAAACAATATAAATATAATAAAATGTATTACGGAAGAAAGGTATTTACAAAGTTGGTTAGTATAATACAGGAAAACAAGGTATAATGTGTATGTCTATGTACGTGGTAGTGCAATTAATCACTCCCGGTTTACAACTGGAAATACACGACTGACTCATAATCTTTGAACTGGCCGTCGGACTCTCGACACTACCACCATTCATAGTGCCTGGAACAGTTCATTATACTTCAAAGGTAGAGAGAGCCCTAACACCCCACTCCTAAGATTTGTTCATCAATCTTTGTACTTTTTCCTTTTTGGATCCACCACCAAATGCTGCATTACTTTTCTTTTTTTTTTTTGGCATTTGTAAGTCAAACGTGTCGTAATTTCAACTATGTTATCATTTACCCTTGACAGTGTCTCTATAGCTTCTTTAGCTACTCTTTTTCTTATCTGATTGACATGTCGTCTGTGAGTAATTTTTTCCCTTTTAACCATATACAACATATTCCCGATACATTCTTTAATTATTCCCGGAAGCCAGCAGGCATTATTATTTTTGTTGAACTTCCTTTTTGAAGATTGAATTGTGGGTGTACGAGCTTTTTCTCCTTGAATTAGTTTTTCCTTTCTGAAAACTGGTTGTATATCATTCTTCAACTGGATTTTTGCTGCTGTTTTGGTGCATCTCCCTAGACCTTCTGTAAATACTTCAGTGAAAGCTCTTTTTATCGTAGTTTTTAATTCTTTAACTTCGTCAGTCCTTTCAGTTATATTTCTGCAATATGCGCTTATAGGTAGATCCTATAAGTCGAATCATTTATCCAATCTGTCCAGAAAAGATTGTTTGTACCTTTCATGATAAACATTTTCACTCTTTTTGTTCGATTGTTGAACTTAACATTTAATATTAGTTCTCCTTCGAATTTGATTTTTCTTCCAGTGACAGTTCTAGAAACATTATTTGTTTTCAATAAAGTTGGTCTGTTAAGTTTCTTCCAAGTTTTTAAGTTTATAATGGAAATATCACTTCCACTATCTAACTGCATCTTAATGGGTTGATTTAATATTTCTACTTGCAAATATTTCCTCATGTTCTGGTTCTGTTCTTCTGATCTTGTAATTTTTACGTGGCTTTTAATTTTTTCTCTGCATTTAGACTTAATATGACCTCGTCTATTGCAATTTCTACACGTTTTATTTTTAAATCGACAGTCACTTCTCCAATGATGTTCACTGCAACCATAACAAGGTTTGGGGGGGGGTCTTTTTGCATATTTACTCCCAATTTTTCCTGTCGTTGGTGAATGATACTTGCATCTTGGTGATCGAGACCGAATATGTGTCCTTCTAGTAACTCTTTTTATGCTTGCTATAGCGGTTTTCTGGATTTTGTTTGCATCCTCCTTAATGCTAACACACTGTTGGCAATAATCTGCCAGTTTTTGTAGCGTAATATTTTGCTCATTCTCCAGTTTTGTTAGTATCCTTCTTCTCATAACTGCATCTTTGTCAGATACTAACCCAAGCACAAATACTAGACATTTAAAATTATCTGCAGTCAGTTCTGCTAGTCTGAAATTATCGCAATTTTTGTTTACTACATACGCGAACGTAGTATAGTCCTCATCATTATTTTTCTGTAGATTCAAACACTTCCACCTTTTGTGAAATAAAGATAACCTTGGACTAAACAATTTTTTCAACAGAATTATTGCTTCATCGAAATCCAAGTCTCTTGTCTTCCTTGGTAAGATGAAATCCGTGAACTTATTGTGTTCATATGTCCCTAATTTCCTTAAGGGAAGCCTGACCTTTTTCTCATTTGGCCACGATTTACAGTCTATTTCATAGAAATCTTGGTATCTATTATAGTATCTCTCAAACGTACTATCCTCATCGGGTTTGTAGATGAAATTCTCGATCGTAGACCATATTGTATTTTGGGAGAACGTGTTATCCTCCGAGTTTTTGTTTTTCTCGGTAATTATTTTATGTAAAACTTCCTGCAGCTCTACATATTTTTTAGTGTTTTCCTCTTGAAGTTTTTGTTGTCTTATTTCATTTTCAAGTTGCCTTTCTTGAAATTTTTGCTGTATTTTCTCATTTTCAATTCGTTTTTTCTCATTTTCTATTTGCATTTCCACTAATTTTTGTTGTTGTTTTTCTTGAAATTTTTGTTGTTTTTCCTCATCTTCTATTTGTATTTCTTGAAATTTTTTCTGTAGTTTCAATTGTTGTTGAGTCTGATATTTAATCAGTTCGAGTATAGTATTTTGGAATTGTTCCATTTTTAATTTTTCTTATAGCAAACAACTTAATGCCAAAAAAAAATTTTCTTTCACAGAGGGGAGGGTCACAAATTTTAACCCAAATCAAATTTTCCAAAGAAAAAAGTCAAACGGGACTTACAGTTTCTTGCTGCGAATATCTGCTGCCAAATTTAGCAATTCTGGTGCAATGACTTAATTTCTGTGAAACTACATTCACTGTTGTCCTAAAGAAATGCAACTGAGTTTGTTTTTTTTCTCTTGAGAATGTCGAAATTTCGTCACTTTTGTGTTGTGGACCAATTTTGTAATTTTGTCACCACTATTGGGTTGTGAGGAGATTTTGAATTTTTAGTTATTTCTCGGAGTGAATATCGAGTAATCCATGTCGCTACTGTTGAGTTGTGCGACGAATTTGAAATTCCCGTATTTCCTTTGTATGAATGTCAAGTATCTTTGTTGCCACCATTGAGTTGTATGACGAATTTGAAGTTTCAGTGTTTCCTCTGTATGAATGTCAAATATCTTCATCGCCGCTGTTGAGTTGTGCAGGTAATAACAACAAAACAGAAATATAAATATAATAAAATGTATTAGGGAAGAAAGGTATTTACAAAGTTGGTTAGTACAATACAAGAAACAAGGTATAATGTGTACATCTCTGTATGTGGTAGAGTGCAATTAATCACTTCCGGTTTACAACCGGAAATACACGACTGACTTGAACTGGTCGTCGGACTCTCGACATTACCACCATTCATAGTGCCTGGAACAGTTCATTATATTTCAAAGGTAGAGAGCGCCCTAACGCATTCTAAACTTGCAAGATGTGTACCAGCCATTCACATTAGGTTATGACTGTATGACTGATCAAGAAGCAGTCATTCATTTTGTAAAAAAAATCTTCAAAAGATCTTCAGTGTATAGTCATTACCATTCAAAATTAAAAATATCCTTGGTAGGAATGGACAAAAATAGTCTAAAATTGAAGTACAATAAGCCAAAAAATTCCCTGTATTTCAATGTTGTTGATTTCTCCAAGATTTGAACAAGTCTTTTTGAGAATAGATCTGTGAAATTTTAGAAATTAAATGCTACCATCATTTAAAAAAAAAAAAGAACAATAAAAAGGATTATGTTTAAAGATTACCTGATGTGCTGCTAAACAGAAGAAGCCTGGAGAACTCACCAGCCAAAATGTGATAATCAAGAAAACCAAGATGATATCTTTAATCTACATGTATAAAGATATTTGCCTCTGAGGATTCACTTTTTTTCATTATTGATTTCATTTGCATTTTAAAACTCTTTTACATGTGATCATGCAAAATTTATGATGATATGACACAAAATATAAGTCTAGCTTCATAAATATCTTAAAGACCTGCTGGGGTACATGGGTTAATACTGAATTATAATGAAATAAAATTCTTCCTCAAATACATACAGTTTAGAGTGGATAATCTTGTCAGTGATTTTCTCTACTAGTGTCTGATCTCCCTGTTGGGTGATGCTGTTTACTTGAATCTCAGACGAATGCTTTTCTATTTCATCATCAATTAACGGACCCAAGACACAGTCAAGATGTTTCTTCAGTTGCTTCACAAAACCAAATCTGCAGAGAGAGAACATTCAAAGATCAAGGAATGACAATTCTACTTGCATGTGTTTTCTTTTCTAGATTGTAGATCAAAAGGACTCCATTAGATTCAGAGAAGAACATTCTATTCAGTAGGAACATCCTCTATACATTTTGGTAAAAAGAGAATATCTCTAGACACAAGATACATGTAGTTTATATGAAGAGGTGCCGAAATGTTCTCAACCCAACCAAGAACCTCTTAAAAAAAAGAAAAAACATAAAACCAGGTGAATCAATGCATTTGATTATAATCATTATACAATTATAAAAGATCATGTATGCAACTATCACTTGACAATGTAAACTCGATTTTGCTTTAAAATGCCATTTTGAGTATTTCTACTCTCATTTAAACCCACTTTTACTTTTATTATTATAAAATGGCTTAGTTTATGAAATTAAATCAATATTAAATGTAATTTTTTAACTATTTACATTGTTCAGACTATTGTCCTCATCTTTATTACCTTGTTTATGATGTTTTGGCCAATGTATGTTCTGGCCTTCTACAAGAACTTCAAGATGAATAGCAGAAGTACCTGATTAGATATTCAATATACGGACGAATGTAAGATTTATAACTGTTCAAAATGGATTCTGACAAGAAAAACTTCCTAGCCTGACACAGTAAACTAAACTTCCTAGCAATTGATGTAGTCATTCCATTTGAGGTCATTGTGAGAATGAGGTGCAGTGCATTGTTCTCTAGGAGACTAGCATTATTAATTTTAATGGTAAGGAGGAAAGTTTCTTGATGTAAGTTAAAGGAGAGCAGCCTTGTTTTGTAGGCATTAAAATTTATGAGCCATTTCCTACCCCATTTAATCACATATTGGCGGTCCTTTTGAAGTGCAGCATTAGCAGAGTTCTTATTGAGAAAGGCGTAAAATGGTGGTGTATTGTGCTTAGATACTTACTTGGGAACTGAATACAACATGAAGATCACTAAAGATCAGAGAAAGTGTAGGACCTAGGACAGAGCCTTGAGGAACACCTGCATTTGTATGAAAGGGACTGGAAGCTTGCCCATTCAAAACAACATTTATTTCATGATTTGATAGAGATGATTGAATTAAATGAAACAACTGTCTATAAATACCATAGCTCAGGAGCTTGTGCAGAAGGCCAGCATGCCAAGCCTTGCCAAATGTTTTTGAGATATCAAGAGAAACAGCTTAACCTTCGACATTCTTATCAAGAGCCTGGTATATATATTCAGTAATGGCCGTTACCACATCAGTGGTAGACCTGATGAAGTGGAAGCCATATTGTTTGTCAGAGAGAAGGTTGTGAGATGTGAGATGCCTATTTCATCATTGATAATAGCCTTGAATATCTTGTCAAAAAGATGCAAGAGGCAACTAGGGCAATAATTAGATTTAAAATTTAAATTAATTTAAAATTCTTGAAATACAAGAACTACAGAGGAAGACTTCCAACCAGCAGGAAGAAGAGAAGCAATAGTTATTGTTTGAAGAGGACCGGAGCCAGCTCAGGGGTACATTTCTTTAAGACGACTGAAATTCCATCACCTTCGCTTGCCTTATGAGAGTCCAGCATAGAAATTATGTTAGAGACCAGAGATGGGGTAATATATATATATATATATATATATATATATATATATATTACTCAGTTGAACTCCAGTTCCAAGTGGGAAACTGGGTGTGGGTACTCTAGACAAGTCAAGTGTGAAGTTAGATGAGAATTTGTGAGCAAAGCACTTCACCTTGTCTACTGTGGATGTGAGGACTTCAAATTGATTGAATTTAGGAGAGATTGAAGGTTTTCTGCTGTTCAGCACACTCTTGCATAGCTGTTAGTAATCTTTGAAACCAAACTTGTGAGATGCTATGTGCTACTTCATTCTATCAGCAAACAAAAGCTTAGCATCATTTAGAACACACTTATATTCATTACGAGCATACACAAAGAGACGCCTATTGTGATTAGACATGTCGCTTTGGTTGCACTATGTTAAATCAACTATATATTATACACTGCTACCTTGGCTGGTGGGGCATATAAGTAAATATGGGATCAAGGTGTAGTATTTACCCTTGGGTGGAAAAACTACTTTTATCTCTCAATTAGATTTCTTTCTTCGAACAAAACACAAAAAATAAATGAGGGATGCTTGGTCCTGGGAATTCCAACCCAATGGCAGCACCTCCCTCATTGCCCCAAAGAAGGAGGATTGGTGAAATATTGATGCCAGCAAGGCATTAGTTATGGTAACTAGGCAATTTTGGGCCTTAGCCTGTGTTCATGTCCTTGTACCATATCCCATCACCATGAGGGGATGAGTAAATACAAAGTGTAGCATCTGTTCTCTTTTGAATGGTGTTATAAGCAGAAAAACAAAGAAACAGAAAAAAAAATCACTGTTCAATGTATAGATTTGAAACATGATGTGAATAAATAATGAGTGTTAATAATATTGAAAAATTAACAAAGTTAAAATCTTTTGCTTTATTTATCTAAAGCGTATACTTCGCACCTTCCTTGCCAGCATTTTAACACATAAAAAGGAAGAATTTTGGAGTTATACACATTTTTATTCATAAATAGATCACATGCACATTATGTATATTTCTTGGCATGAGAAATGTATGTTCACAAGAAGCATTTTTAATTTTTTAACAATGGGAAATGCAATTTAATGAAATATCCTGAATCAGGAACAGTGTAATAAATACTGAAAATTGTTTGTTTACAACTGTTCCTGATTCAGGACATTCCATTAAATTGCATTTCTCATTGTTGAAAAACATTTTTATTAAATAGCATATCTTCTTAACATTTTACAGTAGGATGAATAAAATATTTGAATAAAAATAATTTATTTTTAATAAAAATGTGAAAGACCAAAAACAAAAAAAAAATCAGTGAATTATTCTTTTTTTTTTTAAGTGGCCCAAAAGGCTACAGAATAATTTAATAAAAAAGAACAAACAAAAACTATATTAAGAAAGATTTTTTTTCATTTTAAGGCAATTTGCTGTTTCAAAGTCAGAATGAATTTTTTACATTGGTAATTTCATTTTCTTTTTAAATAAACTGATTTAAATTCTTCCAAAACTTGTCCTAGAAATATACAAAAAACAAATAAATAAACAAACAAAATAATTTTTAAACTTAGAAAGAGATTTCAGTGAAATTACATTTAGGTGAGTCATCTGACATAAAACAATATTTCCACACACATTTAGTCAAAAATTCTCTTTGCAAAAATAAATTTAATCATTAATGAATAATTACCAAAAAGTTCATTAAAATCAAATAACTAGTTTATTTTGTTTTTTTGTTAGACACTAAATGAAAACTCAAGATATGTGAGAAATATTCGAGCACTGGCAATCCTTGAATTGAAGCAACTGTTTACTGCCTGGTGTACAACCAATCACAATCATTGCTCAATTTATCAAGAATGGGATAGAGGTAAATAGAAATCATTACTCATTACTAAACATTAAGTAAATATACAATAATTGTGTTGAACAAAATTACTCCTGAAATTAATACTATGAAATGCGTAGATTATGATAAATTAGAATAGCACATCAAATTGTTTTCATCTTCCAGTTGACAACTCTCTCATTTAGAATCTATATATATATATATATAAAGTTAACCTGTACAATATTCAGAATAGACTATTCCCACAATTGCTGTTATCAAGATTAATTAATTTATTCTTTCAATGTCTTGTTTTCTGAATTGGTGATATTTCCCCATCACCAGAAGTGAAAAAAAAAATGAATATAAATGTAGTAATTACTTTTTTTAAATTCGGGGTTTCTCTAAAACCAGTCAGACTTTTTAGCAATGTTAAATGTAAATACTGATTATTATTTTTATTTAGTATCACTATTAACCCGAGAATAGTCAAGGTAAAAAGATACTTTGAATTTAAAAAAAGAAAAAAGATTTAGAAGTTTTTTATTAGTTAATTCATTTCAGATATGGTATGGACTTGTTAAATGATCTGTGCCTATATCTTTACATTTCTGTTTGTATATACATAGTAAGGGATTCAATAGATTTGGCCTCCATTTTCTCCTTCTTGTATTCCTGATGAGTTTTAAAATGTTTTTGTAGCAAACTTTTCACCAGAAATGTATGACTTTGTAGAATGATAATAGTTCTTTTATATCTAGAAAGTGGAGTCATTCATAGAATAAGAATGATCTTGAACAAAAAAGTCAATATCCTTACAAAGTGTTCTAAGAATTAGGTGTCAGAATAATTCTGTTTGGAGTCAAAAACAGAGCTGCTATGTTTCAGATAGCTATAGTAAAAAAAAAACTATGCGGTACTTTTCCTTATATTGATGACATTACTACTACAGGATGCACACATACAGAACATGACCAAAATGTGAAATGATTATTGCAAAGGCCAAGATTACCCTAAAAAAAAAAATCAAAGTCTGTAACATCAGTTTGGTCAAAACTTCAAGTCAATCAAAAGAGCACTGGGCATGTTTGCGTATTATGTGAAATGGATATATAACTTTTCTAAAAAACAGTTCAACCTCTAGTAGAAAATACAAAATTCCTGCTTGAAAAAGAAGCACCTGAAGCATTTAATAAAATAAAACAAGAACAGGTAATGGCCAAACTAAAACCAAAGTTTTACATTCTAGGTGAATGTGATGCATCAGATGTAGCAATTTTCATCAGTCTTAACCAAGGTGGATGTCCAATAGCATTCATGTCAAAAACACTTCAAAGAAGCAAATTGAAGTATCACATAATAGAGAAGAAGACTGTGGCAATTATTGAAGTGGTTCAGAAGTGGAGTCACTATTTATCACGTCAACATTTTACTCTGATTACTGATCAGATCATTGGCTTTCATGTTTTTCAATGAAAAGTGCATAAAAAATTAAGAATGAAAAGATTCAAGAGTGGTGGTTAGAACTCTCAACCTTTGACTATGCAATAAAATACCATCCTGGCAAGGAAAATTTAGTTTCTGACACACTCAGCCATGCTGACATTTTCTCAGTCATTAACGCTTTTGCTCTTGTCGAAATTCACAATAAACTATGCCACCCAGAAATTATTAGACTCTTACACTTTGTTAGAGCAAATAACCTCTTTTTCTAAGGAGGAGGTGAAAAAGGTAAAAAGGTGTGTTGTCTTTTAGAATCTGTGCTGAAATTAAACTCATTTCAATAACCCGGCAGGAAACATTCTTATCAGGGTGACCAGACCCATGGCATGACTAAGTATTGACTTCAAGGGACCTATACCTTCTGTTATGCAGGATACGTATTTACTGATGGATACTCGGTTTCCATTTGTCTATCCATGTCCAAAACATGCACATTACCACAGTAAGATCATTTGTTCAGTTTAACTGGGCTTCCCCACTACATTATGAATGGTAATTCTGCATTTTCCTAGGAGCAAATAATGTATTAGCATTCTACGCACCCACTATACAAGAACAGACTCTGCCAAAATTATTATTTACATAACACCTTTCTATTTTTATTTGTAGCTGAGTTTTATTTTGGCTGAATAAAGCTTAGTACTTTGACTGTTTTTCTGAGTTCAGATTTACTCTATCTCTCTCTCTCTATATATATATATATATTACACCCTGAATCCATAAAAAATTCCAGTATATAGAATTAATAGATACTAAACACTACAAATACCAGTGTACGGCTTAGTTACAAAAAAACAAATAAATAGGAGAGAAAGAAATTGTACATTAAATAGGCTGCAGAACACCACAAAGTATTACAAACCCAAAATATTAATCTAAAAATTTAAGTCATGTTCTTAAACAGCTTTAAACAGATCAAGACTTTTATATGGATGTCAAGAATAGCCACAAACTCATTCAGAAATATCTAAACTATCAGCTGTATACAAAAACTTTTGCAGATCAATGATTAAAAATAGTTTGAAGAAATAAAACTTGTAGGTATTAGTGAGTTCTGTTCTTTAAACCAAGTTGACTGGTGCTAAAGAATCACAAAGTACTGAACCAAATAGAAACCTCATCACTAGAGGGTTTTCAACAGCAGCAACACCTAAAATGGACAGCACACGTAGCTTGAAGAGAAAATAATATAATAACCCAGATGTTAACATTCTATACTATTTCAAACAAAAGGTTAAGAAGGAAACCTCCACCAATACTGGAAAGAATGGTAACAGTTATCCGACTTGAGAAACCTATTTTCCTGAAAAACTGTTTTAAGAGATTTTATAAATTTCAACTAAAAGTAGCACTGACTGCTCATTCAATGAATGCCAAAATATTCCTTATAATGAAATGTTTAATATTACTATGCAAATCTGGAGAATGTCCCTAAACTTGATTTGAAATGTAAATTCTTGAAGGTGGCATTAGACAAAGATTCAAAGTAATAATTTACTGTCTATGTATTAAATGTTGTGTGAGCTTTACAGATTTCACTATCTCAGTTTAACCCCAAGTATCTACCTAAACAGTATAATTTCTGAGATCAGTAATTTTTATTATATTAAACTATTGTTTTCATCTCAGTTGATGTTACTATTGACACAATATTTTAGTCAAGTACCCTCTGGCCATCATTAAGTGCCCATTGCTTGACTGATATGGAATATATTGTTGGTTACTGTTATTTTTATCCCAGTGATGTTAGTTATTGTTTGTTCCTCTTGAATGAGTGCTTAAATATCTGATCTAGGAATTAAACTCAAGACTACTAAATGACATTAATACATGTATAACCATTTTCTGCATATCCTCATGGAAACAACTTGTTTCCAGGAGAGTTTGTCAAAACTTTATTACAATTGGTACTTACTAAGCTTTGTCTGATACAAGGCCAAAAGAGTGCAGACCCAGTGTAAGTCCAACACAAGATAATAGTAATTGTTTGCAAGATGAGCTTACAAAACAGTGTACTCACTTTACCGTCATTCTCATCAAACAATTATTATTTTTCAAGTCATCATAAATAATGCAAGTAATTGATTTTAGGAATCATATTGGTTTATAATTAGGTTACATGCAAGGTTTCCCTCTCATGATACATGTATTCAAATTACAAAAAAGAAAAACATATCACATTTTAAATTAATAGAGAAAGAAGGAAAATGTAAAGAGATATGCATAAAGAGTGAAGAAGAAGGAGAAAGAGAACATGAATGAGACTTAAAAAAAGGAATGGATAAGAAGAAAAAGGAAAAAAGGTAAAAGACATGAAAAAGAAAAAAACAGGAAAGTTGAGACTGAAAATAATAAAAAAAAAGAGAAAAAAACGGTAAGATTACTTATAAGGAAACATTCAGCATTAATTGGTCAAATAGCCAGTGCTACTTCTGGTCGAAATTTATAAAATCTTTTCATTAAAACAATTTTTCCAGAAAATAGGTTTCTCAAGCCCTCTTTTCTGTATTGATAAAGGCTTCCTTCCTAGCCTTTTGCTTAAAGTAGTGTGGAGTGTCAACATCTTGATTATATCATTCTTTTTACTTTAAGTTACATGTGCTAGCATGAGTTAACAGGGTTCAAAGGCAGACGGACCTTGTTAATACCTTCACTTGAAGCAATTTTTAATCATTATAGAGAAACTGGTTATATACAGCTGATGGTTTAGATATTTCTGTATGAGTTTGGCACAATGCATGGCATCTGTATGAAAGTCTTAATCTGACAAGATTGTTTAAGAACAGGACTTGATTTTTTAGGATAATGTTTTGTTTTTGTAGTAATTTGTGGTGCTGAGTGAAACTACTAAGAGCACAGTCTATTCGATGTACAATTTCCTTATTTCTTATACTTATTTGTTATAACTGATTCATACACAGATTTAAATTGTTTAGTGCTTATTAAGTTCATATCTTGAATTTTTATGAAAAATTCAGGTTTCATCACTTTCATTCCAATTTCAGATCAGTGTAGGGCTCAGTTGAGCAAGAGACTAACAAAATTCCTTGTCATACCAAAGATGAACTGAAGGCAATGATTATGGCAGAAACCACCAATTTAAACAAGGAGACTGCCCAGAAGAGATGCAAAAGGTTCTGAAGTTGTCTGGTGGCCATGGCTGAAACCAATGGTGATTTTATTGAATAAATTTTTCTTTAGTATCTCAAGATATTTTTGTGTAATTTTTGTAAATATATCTGTCAAAAAGAAATGTCAGTGTTATTTTCATTTTTGCATAATTTAGTCAACAATAAATTGAACTGAACCCTTTATGTAATTTAAGGGAGTAGACTGTTCTTGTTCCCCTACCCATGTCTAGGGATATCACCTAGTTCTTATTCCTAGTATTGTTCTGTTAGTGATTACCCTGTTTCCACTGTGTACGAGTATACACTTCCTGGCCAGTAATTGAACTCATGATTGTTATATTACCAAATTCACAAACCAAAACTTTAATCCGCTAGATTATTGTCCCATAGGCGCTCCAGAACAATAGCCTAGTAGATTAGTTAGGGGACAAAAAAGTAATTTGTTAAAATTGTTACATTTTCGTTTATGGATCATTTCTGATGTATTATGCTTTTTAAGAAAGAAACATGGGGGTAGGTGAAATGAATCAATACTAACCATACTAAAACTTGTTCTTAATCCAAAGAAAGTGATGTTATGTATTGTTGGTTTGGAAGAGAGTTCTATACTACAAACACCTTCAAGAGAATCAAATCAATGATTCAATAAATGAAATAAACCAAAGATAGCAAATGACAAGAAGCATCTAGAATTAAAAGAGAAGGTTCAATATTTGATCAGCATAATGATCCATTGTATGGTTCTTTAATGAAAAGGTAATTATTATAGTTTGGCAAGATAGTACATGTTAAAATACCTGAAACTATCAAAGAACCCAAAATTAACATCACTGATGATGCACCCCAACACATCTTTGCAATTATATTGAGATTCATCTGCCATATTTGACAAATATTTTATTATTAGATTACTATTTATTCCAGACTTTACAGAATTCTCCTAATGAACAAAAGTGTAGAATTAGGAAGTTGCCTGAAAGATGGTAGACAATCACGGAATAAATTGAGTCAATCAAACCAATGCTGATTTTTTTTTATATTCTTACTTCTACTTAAACTGAACAAACTGAAAATAAAAGAATTTAACAACAATATTATTATGTTAATAAATATTAAAATTCCATATATATGATTATAGAATGCAATATATCACAAGGTTAGAAATAAAAGTTAAATCTAAAAATTCAACCATAAAATCAAATTCAAACAAAGATTTTTTAGCAAATCTGATGATTATCAAATTGTTTTATTTACAAGTTTATTATTTCATATGTGCTTGGGTAGATATTTCCTAAACTAAGTTTAGTATGGCACAAATTCAAATAGAAACAACAAGTAGAAAGATTAGGTTGCTCTATTATCCTAAAAGGCTTTGAAAATCAGCATTTAATCAGCAATTTTGCAATTTTTGGTAGAAACCAATGCTTAAACTCAAGTCAAAGTTGACAGTGAGAAATATCCAACTATCTCACCCACTAAGTAGATTCTTCAAGACATTATGATAGCGAAAAAAAATGTGTTTAAGTTTGTTAATCAGAAACTCAAAAGTCGACTGATGTTGCTCACAGAACTGGATAAAAAGAGTCAATGTGTTTACCAGAAGAACCACACCTTCAAACTTCAATTCAGCAATTTCTTTGATGTTTTTTAAAATTCTTTTCGAGTAATGTTAATGATCCTCAAAGTTTAACAGTTTAAAAGAAATAATTTTACATTGAAAATATTGGTTTTTAATCAAAAAAATAATTGACAGTTATCATTTTTGGAAGATGAGCTAAAATTAGTTTATAAAGATGTGGAAGGAACACACACAATTAAGCATGAACATTTTTGAAATTCTAAAGGTTTTGAGTAATTTTTGGTTCCTTTCAAGAAAATAAACCTAATAATTTCAGTATTAAAAAAAAAAAATCAACCTGTAAATATTGTTTTGAATATAAAGGAATATACTTTTTTTGTTTTTTACAGTGGTGTTCACTTTGTAGAAAACCCTGAGCCCACTCAAGGAAGAGGATTACAAAGTAAGAGGTACAGCTTATACAGATATGTATGACAAATAATGGTTAACCCTAGACTTGAACAGGTTAAAATTGTTGTGACCTATATGGTATGGCAATTTTTCAGGAATGTCAAACAGAACCCTTAATTACATCCATGGAGTTTTGTAGTTACTTTTCATATTCAGTGTACTTCTTGGGTAATTTCAGAACTCCTTATGATGGTAATTTACTTCTCAATTGAGAAGTATTTCAAAATAGATATTGATTAATCATACAATTATATTTCAAGATTAAAAATCAACCATTATTATTAATTTTGACTAGTATTTAGTTTCATTTAAATTTTTAATTGCAACTTTACTCAGGATATCAATTTATGGCAGTGAGTAGATAGTGCAGGAATGTAAATAAATGATAAGCTCTCAAAGAAGCAAAAATGAAAAATTAAGAAATAATATTTAAATTATGAAGAATGACTAATTATGATTTATCTAGAAAAAATAAACAAACAAATGAAATAAAAGTTAATACTGATGCAACTGATACTCTAAAAATCAAACTAAGCTAAAGATGAAGTAGTGGAATGAAGTGACGGTTTAAGATTAGATTTGATCTTTGGTAATGTTATCATCAAGCAGTCATAATTGAATCTCAGTAAAGCAGCTAAGCATCTAGCAAGTTCCCATGAGTCAAAAGAGACAAGAGTTCAAATTTCATGAAGAGCACTGACTCTTTATTTCTCATCTTGTACTGTTCACTTCTATAAATTGACAACCTGAGTAAATTTGTGATAAAAAGTAATTGACAGTTAAGATGAATGTAAATATATACCAGAAATTATTAATGATTGATAAGGCTTTAGCTAATAAAAACAAAATAAAAATACTACTACTGTTCACAGGTTTTTGATTATGGCTTGTATTCTTTACATTTTTAATTTCTCATTTTTATAACTACAATCTATAAAATGGCGCTTGTAAAATCTCCAAAGACCAATGCACTGAAAGATTAACAATATTCAAGAGTTATTGAACTAATGACGTTTCTTTGTTATTAAAGCAGAAAATAATAAATCCTCTATTTGCATATGTGTATAAACCAGTGATACCACAATTCTAACATTCAAATCTCAGAATTTCACTAATTTTTAAGCAGCAAAGTGCACAGCTGTATAAACATTAAAATTACTGTCAATCATTTTACCATTACCAGAATGATATCCCAATTCTCAAAAAACAAGCCTGATTTCAAATATTCTATCCAACATAAGACAAAATAGTAAAGAAAAAACAAAATATAGCTAGAGGGAAACTAGAATGAATGACTTCATAGGAAATGTCATAATTATCCTGTAGTAATTGGAAAATTTTGTTCTGGGTTAGTTTTTCTAGGAAAAAGAAAGAAAACTATGTATTGATATCTGTAGCAGTTGAAATGGTACAGATATAAAATGCTAATAATAATCTATCTTTTGCATGCACTGAAATAACTCCACAGAAAAAAGACCAGCCCTGACTTGCTTCAAAACTAGAATAACTTTTTCTTTAGCTAAAATATTTGGTTGATGAAAATCACCAAACTGGCACTGGGAACTGAAGGTTGTTTCTTAGTACTAAATTTTGATCTCTTAGCTGATATTATTTAAAGAGTTGACAGTAAGATTTACAATAAATGATGCTCAGAGAACTAAGATTGTGTAGCACTGAAAAATGTTCTTACTTTACTGGTCAGTATCAGGCAAGTTCAAGGATCTTTTTTTATGCATGCAAACAGTTACAAAACTTAAACATACAAAAAGTTTTGTAAGAAATGATTATATAACTATCAACCTAATCTTTGTGGTTTTGATAAAGTTTTGGTTAGTGTATTCTTTTGCATATGTCAAGTTTTTTACACATATTTCATTGAAGATGTAATATTAATCTTTCCACACATTCATGCTTGTATTCCCCACACTTCACAGGAATTGAAGTAATAAGCTGTGTTTGTTTCATTTTTTGTTTTCTCTTCTGATTCTTCATCTTGAGACTGTATTGATCTTTTCCCAAAGTTATCTTTTGCATATTTTTACCTGGATTTCAAACCCAAATAAAAACCAAAATCTCTAATGCTGATTGTCAAAGTAAACATGTGATCAATAAGGAAGAACTTATTGTCATCACTGGTAAACTGGTCAGAAAGCATCCTTAGCAGTAAGAAAAAGAAGAAAAAAAAAGAATATGAAATGTTAAAATATTTTTTTTGTTTGAAAATGGTCCATTGATGCTAATTTTTTATTTATAGGAAAAAAAAAAAAGACTGTCCCAAGGAAACAGCAGAGAGTAAACATTTTTTTTTTTTTTAAAAGCATGAATTTTATTTTACATTTTCATTTTGATTTACTTTTGTTACCAATTGTTAGCATATGTATCTGTATGCATTTGTCAAGTAATTCTTATTTTTGAATAAGATTGTATTCTTAAGATTGAATTCTTCTCATTTTTATTGACTATTACTAAGATCTTACATAAGAGACTTGTGCTGAACAGAAAAGTTTGTACAAAATGTCTATCTCTCTCTCTCTCTCTCATATATATATATATATATATATATATATATTATAATCATATCACCCTAAGCAAAGAATTTTACTGCCACTGTTTTACAGGGGGTTACATAAAAGGAAAGTTATGAGAAAGAGTGACAGGTTATAGCGGGTGTCAGGAAGTGAATAAGAGAAGGATGAGAATACTGATGAGAGTAGAGTGGATGGAGAAAAGAGCATGAGAGAGAGAGAGAGAGAGAGAGATAGGATGCAGGTTAGTGAGATAGGAGATAACTATTGACTTTACATTTAAATTCTTGGAGATTGTAGCTGTCGGGGAAGCAAGTAAATGGAAAGGAATTCCACAGGCGGGAAGTGCATGAAAATAATCTGATGGAGTAGAATTTGCATTTACATTTTATTGGTTTCACAGTAAAAGGGTGGGACCTAGTTGCTAGAGTAAATTCATATATTGGGGGCACCAGTGAGCTAAGTTCATCGGAGCAGAAGCTGTTTAAGTATTTGTAGAAGAGACACAGGGAAGCCACATTGCACCAGTGATATGTATGCAATTTTTAACACCTTTCACAAAGAGCACATCATACAGATATTTTGTTCAAAGCAGAAGTGACAAATTATATGTAAATAATCTTGTCATTTTTTATGGGTACTATTCTAGTTCCTGAAACAATGTTCTACATTTACTTAGTAGATGTAGCAGGAGTCATGCTGTCAAGGAAACAACTTAGTAGATAATCTTGTCAGTATTGGCTTGTTTTGCTAAATAAAAGAAGAAATATGTTTACAAGCCATGAGGGCTTGGCAAAGATGTGTACAAGAAATAAGCTTATTTCTCCAGGGGAGATAATTGTTTATCAGCTTTATTAGCTTCCTAGCTTTCCCAATTTATTTGAGAGTGACTTTAAATCAATATTATGTAAATTAGTTTATTTTTCTTTTTGATTCTAAACAAGACAATTCATGTCTCAAGCTGATCAATCTGGATCAATGTTTCCTTTCTATCTTTTTAAATAAACAAATCCTCGAATCTGGTTCCATTTGCAATCTAAAGAAATATCTAACTGAAATAAAAGCGCATGTCAAAACAGTTGTAGAAGAGAGATTAACAAAGTGGGGACTGCAAGCCAATAAAAGGCATCACTTTTTATGTTGGAGTGATTCTAGTTTCTGAAATTCAGAAATTTCTTTTGCTTGGTTTAGTTACCAAGCATACAAAATGACCTACACCCATGTAATTGTAATAGCTTTCAATCGCTTCCAATTCTGACTCTTTTTCATCACCAACTAATGCAACCTGATGATACCAAGCAGAAATCTGAATTCTTGCTCTTTTCACTAAGTAATCTGCATATGCAGCAGGCTAATGTGTACAGATTAGTCAAGCAATTTGTATCTGCATTCTCAATTCTGCCAATATATGCTCAGCAAATTATACTAGAAATATCTGGTTGTTTTTTTTTTTTTGCTAGACTCCTACTTGGTCTTTCAGTCCCAGTATATAGAGTCTCTTTGTTGGGTGCTTCTCCAGTGATAGCAAGAGGGGTAGTGTTGCTTCTGCCTCATCCCCAATTGATTCATCCCCAATTGATTCATCTGCTCACTCTTAGTTTATTGCAATCTCTCACTTGCTCTCACATGATGCATCATTGTTGTCACCTGTTAAAGAATTCTGCTTTACAAAGAGACAAAGATGTGGTGTTCCACTATCCAAGATCAAGTGTTGATTGTCTTATATCCCATTCTAAACTTGGTCATGCTCTGGTTTTGTAGAGATTAATCCAGACAAGGTCCCTTACTTTATAGGCAATTTTCTTGGTCTTGAGTGAATCCCATTTTCTTGAGTCTTTGAGTGAATCCCATTTGCAGATAGAGTTGGTACAAGGAATCTTTTGTGGTTACATTATACCAATATACACCTTCCTGGATTGATCATTGCAGTCTGGCCACAACCCTCTTCAAGTTTAGGTGACAACATTTAGTTTATCCCTATAGGAAATTGCATGTCTTACTCCTCCACAATGGTGCTGAACTTCTTATTGAAGAATGGGGTGTTGTCTTTCACTCTACCAGTTCAGAACTTTACTGCTAGGATATGCCATGTTATTTCCAGAGTCAAATCGCCCTCATTTCCTCAATATTCCAATTGTAAGAAGACATTTTTTTTTCTAAGCACTACCATTTAGTAGAACAAGCACCCATATGGATGCTTTCCTGAACACTATGATCTTAATCTCTTTAAGTTAAGGGTTAATTGTTGCCTTCCTTATTCTCCTAATCTTCACTTCCTACCACCTTCATCATCCAAATCAAACTCTTACCTTGAGTGGATCTTGTGCCTTGTGCTAAGTGAAAACTAGTAGATATTAAAAGGCTTAATTGATAGACACAGCATAGTCTCCAGCTGATGCATAATGCTCAATAAGTTTTTACAAGCCAGTGACTACCATTAATAGAGCATAGTTGATAAGTGTTAAGTAATGGCCACAGCTGCAGTTGTTTATGTTCTTTACTAAACTTTTTCTTCTGCCAGTCAATCAGTGGTGTGTCAATTGTTTGGCACAGATTTAATGCTTTTATTGCTAACTTGACAGCTACCTTTTTGTGAAATGTTATGCATCTCACTTCTGAATGTCCATTATGACAGTATATGGTGATTATTTGGCCACGGTCTGTACACTGATGACATAGATTCACTTTCGTTCTTCACAAAGTCCAACAACCTCTGCAGAATCCTGGTTAATCTGTTTTCTAAGTTTTGGTTTGAAGCGACAACTGGTACAACCTAAAATATTCTTGTTTTAGCTCCTTGGGGGGCAGATAGCCTTCTTTGTATCAGCATTTCATGAGTGGCATTAGTGTGTATACTTGTTATGTCATTCATAGCATCTGAAAGCCACAAGTACACAGAAAGTATCCATCTGTAAATGTAACACTAACTTGCCACTGGACAACCAAATTCCTGTCCTTCAGTATGGTGATCACACTATTCAGGTAGATGTGGTGGGTGTCATTTAATGGTCAAAGCCAACTTCCAGTATATTTTGGATACATGGGTGGTGTAATGGATAGTGTCTTAGAATTAGAAATTGTAGAGCCAAACTCAAATTTCAGTTGGGTTTGTTATATTCACTTAAGCATAAATACCCTGAGGAAAGGCATGAATCCATCTACTCCACCAGGCATGGATTAAATAATAGGATTTATATCTAGAAAAATAATTGTCATTCTCTAAAAATTATTAATGCAATATTCTCTCACAAAAAAAGTATTATTCTTACAATACCAAATGTGTTTTTGTTTTAAATAACTTAGCAAAGATTGACAAACCATAAAAAACAAATCAATCAATCCAGTACATTCCCACTCTTCTCCAACTTTCACTACCAGAGGACTCACATTGGCCTGTGCATTCATTTTCTGCCCATGCAGGCACAAGTCTCACTGGGCAGTCATCTTGTTTTACTTTTGCCATGTTGATTTGTTTGAGGGGAATAACAGTTTCCTCATTCTTGATATTTTTTAAATTGCATTCACTGTTTTATTAAACCAGTTGCTACATACTGGGAAGTTTCCTGCAAGTTTTTTATACAGAGAGATCTGTCATATAACAATGACAAGCATGCCTAGAACCCTATTTCCATATCTGGGTGCTATGCTTTGTCTTGATATCCAAGCCCAACATAGGTATTTAGAATAGATTCTAGGTCTGGGTCCTTACATGTCAGATCAAACTGGGCTAAATTAGCTTTGATGCATGTTGTTTACAAGACATTTTCTTTGATATAAATATCATTGATTCTTGTTGACATTACCTAATTGCCTCCTACTGAGATAGCAATTTATTATTTGTGGTACCACGTTCAGTCTAAAGCATATTCTTGTTAAGCAGTAATTCTTATGGAATATCAAGATTTCTTATGACCTCAGTAATTCATGGGCACAGATCTAAAAAGTAGGCTGCTTTAAACTCCTGGTAGTGACACCTCCTCCTCTACTGCCTCTGCTTGTTTGCATGGATGACATTGTTGGCTACAAAACATGTTGATATACTTGTTTAGTTCCTTGTATTCCCTCACTAGGTGCACTTTTAACTTGTTCTATTGTATCATACCAATAAGTGGAATGAGGTCCTGGAGGTGTAGTGGGTCAGAATATGTGTACAACCAGCTATTTTCAATCCATAACCAGAATTCTTGCTTGTATTTATTCTTGACTTGGGTGGACAATGAGATACATTGATATGTAGCTTTGTAGTTTGACTTTTGCCTTATCCTTTACCCATTATGATGATGCAGTAGGCTTGCCCTGAATTCTATGAAAATTGACTGTTTATTTGTTTTACCAGCATATCAACCTCTGTAAGTCATTTAATGCTGAAACTGGATTTTTTATTCAGGAATGTTTCAAAACATTTCTAGTGATTGTGAGGTTTTTTAAAATTTTTTTCAAAATATCACAAGTTGTATAGTTAGAGAGTATTTGCCTACATTTCTGACATGCGGTAGTATCTACACTATTTACATTATTTGGACTATTGCACCTGAAGAAGTCTGGAGTATACAACAGCTGAAATGTTGTACAAATGGCAACCAAGATGAGGATGATAGTTCGAATAATGTAAATAGTTTGAGAGTATTTCAAAACATAAGTTGTATGGTTCAACGTCCAAGCTCTATTTTCTATAGAAGTGGAAAGTACTTTCTTCAGACATCGTATTATTTGGGAAGTAGGTACCTTTTTGAAGAGCATATTAAAATTTTGTACTTACTAATAGTTGCTACATATTTTCTTGTGCTTCTTACATTCTATCAAGATATGCTTGATGGTGAGAAATTTGTTGCATTGGTTACACTGAGGTGTAATTTCTACTTTGAACATGTGTATGTTTGTGTGTGTGTATGTGTGTGTATGAGGTGAGTGTGTCCAATTCTTATTCTGTTGAGCAATGTGTGTTGTCTGTGGTCAGCCAATGGCTCTATATTCTTATTGTCAGCTGATGTTCATATATTTTATTGTTTTGGAACATGTCCTAAATTGCTTACCATTTTCTTTTGATGTGTTGTGTAATTTTGCATGTAGAATTTTTATGTTTATTTTTCTTTTAGTTGCCTCTTTTGCCAGTGTTGGCTTTATGATCAGTCCTTGATTTTTATGGCTTGTAGTTTAAGATTTATGTGTAATACTGCAAGTAATGCATCCAAAGTCTAATTTGGATCTGATGTGTGACCTATATATTCTGAACATCACTTATTGGTTGGCAACCCAAATCAGTTTTGATATTACTTTTAAAAGTATCAAAGTCTTTTGACTTTTTTGTTTAAGGCAATCAATATGGGTTTTGAATTTGAGTTTGTTATCTAGTATGATTACAAGGTATTTAGTGAACTATGAGAATGAAGTGTCCATTTAATTTTAATTCTAGATCGAGGAAGTAGGCTCTTTTTTTGCAGAAATACAAATAAACAGTTTTTGTTTTAGTAAATGGAATCCATTTGCATTTGTCTATCAATCTTGTTTAAACATTTTTATACATATTTTTCAAGGAAGGCATGTTTGCTGATGAGTAGGACATCATGAAACCATCTACACACAGGGATTTTTCAATTCCTGTATTAATAGTTTTAATAATACTAATTATTTTGAGAATAAATAATGTAACTGATAAAATATTACCTTGAGATACTCCTGCCTTTTGCTTGTGTATGTCTGAGGTGTTACCATTTCAGACTTTGAATGTTTGACTTGATAGGAAGTTTTGGATGAATACAGCCACACTTTTATTCTCATCTTGTGCGTGTCTTTTAGGATACCATACTTCCATGTGGTGTCATAAGCTTTTTCAAAATCAAAGAAAATTGATTCCACATGGTGACTTTGAACAAAGCCATCATGAATAAAGGATTCTAGCTGTAAAATTGATCATTGGTTCCTTGTTTTTTCTGTAATCCACTTTGATAACTAAATAAGGGATTGTTTCTCTCTGGGTGCCACATTAGTCGAACATTTACCCTTCTCTCTATCATCTTGCAAATGCAACTTGTTAATGCAATGGGTCTATATTTTTGGGGGTTAGAATGGTCTTTGCTGAGTTTAGGAATCGAAATGATGACAGACTCAAGATATATTTTTGGGAAATTTGTTTGAACACTATATATCATTGAAGATCTAGGTATTTAAAAAAGTGGTAATGAATTTCATCTAGACCAGTTGCAGAGATTTTATTTTTGTTTATAGAGGGTTTTATTTCTGTTATAGTAAAGAGAATATTGTATTCTTTATTATTTGAAGTGAATCTAAGTCATTTTGTTCCATGCTTTTATATTTTTGAAATTTGCGAGTATAGTGATTTGTTGAGGAGCTTCTTTGAAATTCTGTTGCTATTAAGTTCGCTATTTCTTTTTTTCCAGTGCATTTACCACCATTTGTTTCGATTAAATGGAATGTTGCAGTTTGTGATGTTTTTCCATTAATTTTCCTTGTTTCCCAGGTTTCATTTATTGGATTTTTTAATTATACAGCATGCTTTTGTTCAAGCTTCCTTGTAGTTTTGTAGGCTGATTTTGGTTGAGTTGTGTAGAAATATATTTAGCATATTTTGTCTTTGTTTTAACTGCTTCTCTAAATTCTGCTGTAAACCAGGGTTTTAATTTGATGTAGTTTAAAGGAAGACTTGGATAATGTTTATCTTGCTATTTGTGTCACTAGATTTGTAAAGAAGACTATTGGTTCATTGAGAATTTCCATGTTGATTTGGGATTTAATTTAATTTTACCCAGTTAGATTTGGGTAGCTGCCATTTTAGATTTCTTTCTTCTGACATGCTTATATTAAGAAAAATAGGTGAATTGTCACTACCACATTGGTCATCATGAACTTTCCAGTGAAAATTCATAAAAATTAATTGGAAGCATATGGTTATGTCAATAGCTGATGTTGATCTGGTACCTGGGTGTAGGTATGCATGTATTTAATTATTAAGGGTACATAGATCAGATGATTCTAGTAGAGATTCTATAATTTTACCAGTTTGATTGGGGTTACTACAGCCCCATATTTTGTTGTGTGCATTAAAGTCTCTCATTAGTAGAAAGGGTAGAAAAATTAGCAAATTAGCATTTCTATTTCAGTCTGTGTTTTGGAGGAATATAAATTGAACATATGGTTATTGTTTGATGAATTGAAGCTTTTATTGCCATGGTATGTAGATTTGTGTTTAATTCTAGTTTTTCATGGGATATTGATTTTTTTAACCAATATTGAAGTACCGCTCAGTTTCAGTTAAGTGCCGTACATGATACACACTTGGGCAATCATGTGTTGAAAGAGACATGACTGACTGGGCAGAAGATTTTCACGGAGTAGGTTGCCATTGCTTTCTGCAGTAGATTGGTTTCCAACCAAAGCTGTAGAACCCAATCTGTCCTGTTATTTGACCCATAGCTGGAGGGAAAGGATGAATTAATACCTTTCTTAAGGGTATTTGCATGTAAGTGAATGCAGAGCGTTCAACTGGAATTCAAACTTGGTTACTTGGCCTATTCTCTATTGTTGGTAAATTTATTTTGTGTTAGATTTCATATCTTTTAAAGGAGATGTCAGTTTTTTTGAGAAAGATCTCCTGCAAACATACTATATTTGGACTGTAATTAAGTTGTTTGGTTTCCTCATAATTTGGTTTAATACCTCTACAGTTCAAGTGCATGATGCTTGTGCTACGTTTGTCCATTTGAGTTGGTAATTATTTTATTCTAATGAGTAGATGTTAAGGATGACTATGTTTCTGATTTTTGGTTATCTATTTCCATGCATTCCATACTTTTTATACTGTTTGTTTTCCTTGTTTGTGTACTTGTTCTTCAAGTATTTGTATGTACTTGATTATTTAGGTCCTTTTCATTTTTTGAATATCTCTATGTGGGTTGTTGCTTTGTTTATTTACTTTTAATTCTGTTTTTTTGGATTTTGATTTTGTTTTGTATTTAAATTTGATTGGTTTTGTTCTGTTGGTTTTCAGTTTGTGGAATTTAGATTTGAGAAGTTTTGAGTGTTTTGTCATTGAGGGTTGTTACCAGTGAATTTCATGTTAGATTTACATTGTGGATAGTTTTGGTTAAGTAATATGGGTTGTTTCTAAGTTTACAATTGGTTTTAATGCTTTTGAATCTTGAATTAATAATGTTAGTTCTTGTGTTTCATGTATTTTGTTTGATATTTTTATAGGTGTAAATTGATGTCATTTGGGTAAGTTTTTGTATATGATGGTGTACTGGAGATGATTTCAATGCTTTTACTTATTTCTGAATAGGGGATTTATTTATTTTTTGGGATGTTTAATTTTTAATATATCTTTTTTTTCCATGTTTCACAGTCTCTGGAAGTTGGCCTATGATTTTTTTTTTTATAATGAGAGCATTTGCTTTCATTTGGTCATGTGATCTCTGTGAGATTAGGCTCATTCTCCCCACATTTTCCATACACCAACTTCCCTGTACATTTATTCTTATCATGTCTTTATCTTTGGCAGCTGAATCATCTTAATGGGTTTGGAATATGTTTCTACTTTGAAAGCTGAATATCCAATTTTTATTTCCTGTGGTGGGGCTGGTACATCAAAAGCAATGATATAAGTGTTGGTATCTATAATTCTATCATTTTTTCAGTGGATATTCTTTTTATTTATTCAATGTTTTGTTTTTCGATAGAATTATTGTTTGTAATTTCCTCCAGTGTGCACAGTGAGAGTTCAGTGCTCCTCACCACACCTTTGGAGGAATTTAGAAATTGGTATGGGTAGATCTTTAACTTTATATCATGAAATTTGTTCATTTTTTATAGAGTTTTAGTGTCATGTTTTCCTTTGACAAGTACCAGTAACATTATTTCTAGTTTTGTTTTTTACCTGTTTTTGGAGCTATTTCAGATGCTAAGTTTTTCTATTACAAAAGGTGACAACATTGTTTTTATTTTGTCTTCTATTCTTTCTGCTCTATGAATTTAAAAAATATTTTCCTTAGATTGATTTTCTGTGCCACTTTGTGTCTATATAAATGTAGGGTCTCTTGTTTTTTTGGTTTTTTTGTGTTCATACTTTATTATTATTATTATTCATCAACCATGCTCCCAACACATCTTGGAGCTCCAATATAGGGGAGATGATGAGGGACAAATTTAATATGCCTCATTCTTCCAGGGCTACATGATTAGTATACTTAAATGTGGGGAGGGTTCTAAGCACCAGTTATATCCATGATTGTCTACCCAAGTAAGGGCTTTCCGCAGAGTTTGAAACAGCCATGTCAAATTCCTTTTTTCCCCAGTCTGATTGACCCTACAACCACCATTTACTAAGTCAGTTTAATGTTTGATAAGGTAAATATGAGCAAATTTTGTTTGTTTTGTTAGTCTGTCTTAAGGCTTGATGTAACCAGCTGCTTGCTTCAACGGCCCATCTAGGAGGGGCCAAAGTGGTGTGTTGGAGTTTAGGAGTATATATTATAGCTTAATTCCTAAAACCCTTAACTACCAGGATTATGTCCTCAAGCACCACAGGTCACCACTGACAGAAAAATAAGTGGCCCCCTTGGGGAACTTTTATCCTATGCAGTAGTGAAGTTGGTGTATTCTGAAGCCCCACCAGCAGAATGGGAATTCTATGAAGTGGAGTCATTAATACAGATTGATGTGTGCATAGGTGTGTCTTCCTTCAAATATGTAGATCTCAATCTGGTTAATATCACCAGATATGAGCATGTTCTTTCTGTGTTTAGCAAAGATGGTTGTGACTCAGAGCTAGCTGCACTGGGAAAAAAAGAGTCCTACTAGCTTCCTTCACATTAAAAACACATTGCACTGTGTAACAACCTCAGGCACTTCTGGGACTTTGCTTCCATGTTTTCAATGTAAGGTGTCATGCACTCTTCAGACTTGCAAGCTGAGTACTCTTGTGGCATTTTCTAACCACTTAGTCCATAATAAGCAAGATGTTGTTTCATGCACACTGGAGGTACCATGTATTTGTTGATGGAAATATCAACAAAGTTGCTGATGTTATGTGTCGATTAGGCTCATCTTTCAACAGTAGAGACCCTACAATGACTGACATGATTACTAGTGACATAATGAGCCCCAACCCATTTGTATCAGGCAGTATACCCACTCCTTGAAGATTACAGTTTGAAAGAGCCAGAGTAACTGATGTATATGTATTTGTAGATAAGCCATTCAAAGTTCTAGTACAGATAAATTGCCCAGCCATTTTTGTCAAGTTCTTTGCATGTACGTTAGCATGAGCTGTGTATGCATCAACATGCTCATTTTAATCTAACATGGGATGCACTTAGACATTGTTTTTTTTTTTGCACTGCAACCATAAGTGGGATTAAGCCTTTCTGGAAAGCAAGATCTTCCTCGGAGTAAGGAACTAGCCACTTTTTATCCAGCCACTCCTGCAATTTGTGTTGATATTCACTCATAACATGTTTAGACATGAAAATTAGGGACCCAGTTCTGCAGTTTCTCCAGTGGGTTGCCATTCATTCATTTTCATAATGACATACACACCTTGATATTTTTGTTGAACTCTGCACTAAAGTCAAGCTCTTCAATCCTTATTGCTGTACAGATGGATGTATTACAAAAGTGAACTTAGCCCAATTCAGTAACATTCACCTTGATTACCATTTAGATCATGAGTAGGAGCAAGCCACATTCTAATAACTTGATGGTGAAAATCAGTACATTGGCTTTGATTGGCAAGATTCTGTTATTATCCTGCAATGTGCTAATGATTGTCTATGATCTGACAGGATTTTCGCATTACCATGAGAGGCTCAGTTTCTTTATTCACTGGACTGAATCATCTCTGTAGAACTATAGTTAGCTCATCCACTAAGTTCTACTCAGGCTTCACTAGAGTGAAGTTAACATATTGGTTATACGTGCATTAACAGATTAGTTATAAGTGCATTGAGCATAATTTAGTTATTAGTCTTTAAATGTACTTTCAGACTCAGAAGTAAGCAGTCAATCTACATGTTCATATTTGTCCCTAACTCATGTAGAAATAGGGTACCCTGAAATATTCTGTAGTTCCTCAGGCTCCTAATTATCTGACCATTTTTGTGCTGCAGTTCAAACTTTTCATTTTTTTTCAAAGTCTACACTGAAATCAGACTCAATAGACTGAATAGTTCCATAGGTACACACTATCCAACTGACTCATCTGGATGCTACCAAAAGCCTTACTGATATTAATCAAAATAAAAAAACCCTATTACCCAAATTTTTTCTAAAAAATTCAATAATTTAATGTCCATGAAGAAATAAAGATTCAGGAAAAGATCCTAAAAATAGACGTGCTGAAATCTGCCTACCTTCAAAAAAGCTGCAGGTGTGTGCCTGCAGATACCATTGACTCTATAATGCAAAGAAAAACGGGGACAGACTCATTTCATTTGTTATAACAGAAAACGGTTGATGGAATAACCTGGTTGTGCTGCTTGTGGATTAGCACACCTGGCTTTAAATGTATATAAAATTAGTGATAGTGAACAAATAGGAGTGTGAAAAAAAAAAGCCAATTGTGGGAGTGTGAATGTGTGATTATTCTGATTTGCAACTATTTGGACATGTGATTGTGAATTTGTAACAATTTGTTAGTACATAGACAGTCTTCTGATAATTCATGAATATTTGTATTGGGTATAGATGAGTGCATAAAACATCTGTAATTTTGTAACATGTTATAATTTGTTCAGCACATTATAATGTTACAAAATATACAATGAACACTAAACATAAGTAGTAAGATTTGGATACTTTGTTTTGTGAAAGGGGTTAATCATAACTTGTAATACTAGCTTGATAAGTTTAATGTTCAGTGGCCTTGTGCCAGGTTAAGTTATATTTAAAGAACACTTCTGTACCTTTCCATAGATTAGTAGTTAGCAAGTAATAAGTAGCAACAACAATGAGTATTTATTCAGCTTACTTATGCAAGCTGAATAAATACTCATTGTTGTTGTATAAATTTGATTTTTTATGTTATACAATTATATATACATTTTATCTCCTGTACTTTTGGATTTATATGGCTGATAAAACAGTTTCTGTATATAACATCCTAACATTCATGTAAGTATTAAGATAATTTTACAAGAATAATAATGTGATCTGAAGACAGAAAATCCAAATCATGTAAAGTTTTAGACATCCTTCAATAAGACAAAGTCTTTATGCCAATATGAGATGAAGTAAAGAAATAATTTAATGGTACTTTGAGAAATTGTGATCGCACAAAGGCTAGACTGTAATGAGTTGCTTCATGTAATTATTATCATAGAAATCTGTGAGTGATAAAAGAAAATTAAATTAGGAAGTTATGCACCATTGGTATGCTAATGGTCAACTGGCTGCTGCTGTTGTCATTAGCAACCATATCCAGGGTTGTCTTTGGATAGCTACTCATAAATAGTAAGAAATATGCAATAAAGAGTGGAAGGCATTAAGTTGGCAGATAATATTTCAATAAATATAGATAACAAATAAAGGGATTTAGAGATTTTCTTTTGCTTTTTAGTGTTTATCTTGATTGAATGTGAAACAACTAGAAATGTCGTTTCATAAAACAGCATGTTAATATAAAATGTCAAGTGTGACATTTCAGTTTCTGTTGGGCTGATTAAATCTGATATCATGCTGTTTGGGTATATACACCAGATATAGATATATGGATAAAAATGGTAGATAAATATATGAAGACTAGCAAACACACACACAAATAGGGATAGGGCAGATATTCAAAAACAAATTATCATATATATATATATATATATGAGATAATTTAAATGTGTCTAAATAAAATTAATTATATATATTGTACTCATTTTAATACAAGTTTCAAAACATCTTATTGTTGCTTTTTATCACAACATTATGAGTTGATAATTTCTTCAAAAATTAAGACAAACAGCCCAAAATTAGACATAAGTAATGTTGAATGAAACAACATTTTAAGAGACTGTCTTTCAAAGATGTTACATTTATTGAATGTTTTAATTTGGGATAAAATAAAAAGAAATAAGGCATTAATGGTTCCTGCTATCATCTCCAAACTAAATCCTCATAAGACATACAGATTTCACAGTATCCCTGTAAATGATCTAAGGAAAAGTACTCTTTAACTGGCTCATGCTGTCTCCTATAACAAATATCTTGCTGCTTCTTCTGTAGTTCTAGTCTTTAAGAACATTCTGATCCCTTGAATTATCATCCTATTAATTTTTTATCTCTCTTTGACAAAGCACTAGAGGCTCTAATCAACTCTGGTTAACTGTATAAGCATTACAGTTCAGACAGACTTCTTTCAGATAAGGTTAACTCCCGATGTATTAATAGTTATTACTGAATTTTTCTGTCAAGCTTTAGATAAGAATTGTGAGGGTCAGGCTCTGATGCTAGATATCTGGAAGGTGTTTGACAGAGTTTGGCATGCTAGTCTTCTTTATAAACTGAAAGACTATAATGTCTCTGACTGAATATTTGATTTGATCCAGTCTTTCTTAACAAAACATAAAATGAATATAGTGTTTAATAGGTTCAATGGCCACTCTTCTAGATCCTTTCGTATTAATGAAGTAGTTCCTCAGAGCTCTATCCTTGTATCTATGTTGTTTTTTATTTTCATCAGTGACATTCCAGATATCATCAGTTTCCAACTCTATATTTATGCTGATGACAACAATTTACTTCTGTCATAATAGTAGGCCTGATATAGTAAATCTGGCAGCTAATCTCAAAAATGATCTTCAATCAGTTGTTAACTGGGATAAGAAATGGCTTGTAAATTTGAATGCTTCCAAAATAAAATTGCCATCTTTCAGTCATCATAACCAACTTATTTTTGTTTTCCATCATGCTAACCTCTAGGAAAGCAACTGATTGTGTGTTCTTGGTCTCACATTTTCTCACATGAAGTGGAATGATTATATTGAATCAATTACTAGGTTTGCTTGGTTCATTGTAACATGCCGAACAGAATCAATACTGCATGTTTATAAATCAACCATTCATCCATGCACCCAATATTGTTGCCATATCTGGTGTGGGGCTCCTACTGTATATCTTGTGATTCTTGATAAAATTCTGAGAAGGGCCTGTAATGTTAATACAACTTTAGTTCTTTTTCTCACTGCGGTGTAGTTGTTTTCTCTGTGTCTTTTCCATAAATATTTTTATGGGCTTTCCTCCTTGGTAAGTATACTACAAGGTTGGCAATGAGATCACATCCTTTTACTGATCAAATACTTGGATGTAACTTTAAGTTCTACTCTAATAGTTTCTTTTCTAGCACTTCTTGCCTACACAACTCCCTTCCAGTTTCTGATAAAATAAAGAAAAGGAAAAGAAAGAGGAAAGACTTTAGCATGAAACAATGTAACAGATGTTTGTATCTGTCTGCAATTCACTTCTGGTGAAAATTTAAAATTATCTTTCTTAGCCATTTCTATTGTTTCTCTACTTTCTTCCCTCTATAAATTTTCTCACTTTTTCTTCTTTATTTTCCTTTTCACTTTCTACTCCTTTTGTATATTTCCATTTCCTCTTTCTTTCCTTTTCCTTTATAGAAATATAATTCCTTTTTTATTTTAAATGTTTAAAGATTTGAGCCCAGACACCATGTAACTGATAATATTTGTCTACAATTCACTTCCTTTCTTTAAAGAATTACACAACATTAAGCAAACACTAGTCAATAATGGATTTCCTAACTCCGTTATTGATCAACAAATTAAAATGTATCTCAACAAACTTAACAATAGCTCTAACAATAATGATAATATTAATAATAATGGTTTACATCAAAATAAACACTATTAAATTATACTATTTCAAACAAATACATAATAATTATAAACAAGATGAAAAAACTCTCAAAAACATAATACGTAGAAATGTTAAACCAGTCGAAAGTAATAATCAAATTAAACTCATTATATATTATAAAAAGTTTAAAACAATTGATCTCATAGTCTATAATAACCCAACAGGCACTAAACTAAATTCTTTACAAAAAACCAATGTAGTGTACCAATTTACATGCCCATTCAGAGATTGCATCTCTGATACTAATCAAAAACCTAGTACATATATTGGTTTTACCACAACCACGCTCTCCTGTAGACTTACATGTCATCTTTCTGATAAGAGTACTATTAAACAACATTTCTCTGAAAAACATAAACATGTAGGTAATATCAGACAGATTTTGGTCAACAATACGGTGATCCTTACTCATACACACAGTAAGAGGAACCTGCAGATATTGGAGGCCATGTACATCAAATCAAAACAACCAACACTCAATAAAATCAATTTTAAACAGGAAATAACATATTACATTGCATTTGACTAGATGGTTTTGTTGTCATTTCGCGCTATCCCGCGGTGTGACGACATAAAACCGCATCGCAAACTTAAGAACTGCGTTTATTATTTTTGGTAACTATTGCCGTTGCCAAGCGGAGTTTTATGTCAACACAAAATAAAATTGTCCGTGATGGTGGATTTTATAATATTTCAGTTTAAACTACCTCTCTGAAGATGGCTCATGTGAGTCGAAAGCTTAGAAGAAAACTAATAAATAATTATCCAAATGTTGGAGAATTTTTGTCTTTATTTTCAACTGAAATTAAAGCAAAAATACGACATTTAGAACGGCTCATGATTAAACATAATAGACATTCATTGTCTCTTATATTTAATAGCATATGTCTAGAAAATTACTTGCTGCCTCGATATACTAAATATATATATATATATATATATATATATATGTAAAACATTTTTGTAGCAAGTTTATAGGGATAAGAAAATGTTTTTATTCAAGTAACTATTAAAAAGAAAGGAAAAATATTACATATGAATTAAACAACAGAAAAAAGAATAAAAAGCAATAGCATGTCAGCTGGGATAAATAACAACCCATTAAATTACTTTCTAAATATTTCATACGTTTTATTTCTCATTCAATGGAAAGTGAATTAAAAAACAAAATACAGTAGAAAGTGGGAAAACTCTACCAAAATACCTTTCCTATCTTCTCATATCAGCAACATATATTCTTGCTGTTAGGCTTTAGAAAAATGAAGAAAGAATCTTTGTCAGAGAAACAGGATCAAAACAAGAAAGAAAATTTTGGCAGTGAAAAAGCTTTCTCAAGACTCTACACCAACTGCTGTAGCCAACTTCAATGTTTAGATTGAAAAATGAAACAGAAAGTATAGAAAGGTATTAGTTAAAGTGTTATTGATGCAAAAAGTAGTTTCATCTTCAGGCATTGACTTGGTGCATTTGTGCTTATATGTTATATATATATATATATATATATATATACACACACACACACACACATAAACACTCCCCATTAACACACACATATATTTAAATATCATTTGTAGATATATAGACAATATGCTATATTTATATATTTGAAGGAAAAAATAATTTTATCAGTCTTTTTTTGACTTAATATTTATACACCTTAAAATATATATTTGCATGTTTCTCTTTATTTATCTATCTTTCTAGACAAGAAAGTGTTGAAAAATTCACAGTTCAACTAAGAGATTTGAAAACTTTCTCGCACCCCTCTTGTGTGTGTATGTACGTATATATGAAGGTCGTAAAACAGAATCAGCAAACAGGGTTTGAATAGCAGCTGAGTCTTCTTGTATTAACGTAGCACATCTGCCTTCCTTTGGGAAAGGTATGAATACTAGTCATTTTTACAAAAATGTTTAATTCACTGTAAGCCACAGCAGTTGAGAGTATAAATGTGAATGGTGGCTGAGACAGTTGTGTTTCTCACTTGTGTCAATAGTGAATGCTGCTGCTAATAATAAAAAAAACAAAGAAAACAGAACAGGATGTTGAATATGGGCTTTCACGTGAAAGATTACTGAAGCAGCCTTCATTCAATCCGCTTATGAACATGTGTCAAACTCAGTTTAGTAAGTATCTATAAAAAATGTAATTCCTTCTGTTTTACATTGTTTTCTTGCATTTTCTTCTTGCCGACTGTTATTTAAGACAGTGTAGAAAATAATTTGTAAAATGAATTGTTTTTTTGCAATTGGATCATGCATGATGAAGTAGTGAGTCTTCTATGATGAGTTCCAAATGGAGTTAAGATGATAGCACAGAGATATACCGATTTTATGAAGGCACACAGAGTAATGTTCAAATATGGTGACAAAAATTTCAGAGAAATTATTTATGCATGATAATGCTCTTTCACATTTTACAAAGAAATGTATTTCATCATCATCATCCTTTAATATTTGTTTCCATGCTAGCATGGTTCAAACATGGTTTTCTTGATGGCTCTTTTCCAGGCTGCCCAATTTTGTGTAACACCTGGCTGAAATCTCAACTTCCTTAAATCATTTTCGATAAACTGGGTCTACGTTTTACATGATCTACCTATCATATGCAATTGAACCATCATAAAATATTGGCACAAATTTTATAGCTGTATGCCCTTACTAATGCCAATCAATTTAGTAGACTGGAAACTCAGTATTCTTATAGAGTCACCATCCCTAGGAAGATTACCTACCAAGGTTAAAGAACTCAGCCTACCTTTTTGTACACAGTATAGGTGTAGAGGTTTTTACATCAGAGATTTCCTTCTCTTAGACAAGTTGCTATCCAAAGCTAATGACTCTCATCCAGCTTAAGCAGTTTCTGAATAAAATGTGATTCAAAGACACTCATTTCATGAAATGGCCAGCTTGTTTGCCTCACCTTAATCTGATTGAAAATGTGGTGCATTATGCAAAGAAAGGTTTACCCTGATGTGCGTCAATTTATCCAAAAAGATGAACTTTGAAATGCTCTTCTGGATGTTATGCAGTCTGTTTCATATGTAGCTTACAAAATCAATGGATGAATGACATTGAAAATAAGTTTCAGAACTTGAAGCATACATTTTATATTAATGAGACTACACAACTTACATGTGTTGTGTAATTAAAATTTTAACATTGTCAATAATGTGAAACTTAGAAAATCTATTAAAATTCATGAAACCGTTGTTACATAGTGAAAGTAACACATATTCTACTGGAATTTTTTTTATAAGCGTTTCACCCCAAGCAAGGCATTTCACTGCCACTACTGCGCAGGGGGCTACATAGAATGGAGAAAGGATGGTTAGATATAGGAAATGTCATCGGGTGGATGATAGGTGGGTAAGGATACCAAAAATGAGGGTTGGGTAGATGAGAGTGTTCTGAGAATAATTGGAAGTTAGTGTGATAGGAGGTGTCTATTGACCCTACATTTAAACACCTGGAGATTGAAGCTGTCGGGAAAGCAGACTTGTGGAAGGGAATTCCACAGGTGGGAAGTGCGAGAAAAGAAGCTGTTGGAGTAGAAATTACAGTTACATCTTATCTGTTTAACAGTAAAAGGGTGGGACCTAGTTGCCAATCTAGTATCTTGTGTAAATTCGTGCTTAGGTGGCACCAGTGATCTAAGTTCATCGGAGCAGAAGCCATGAAAATACTTGTAGAAGAGGCACAGGGAAGCCACATCACGCCTGTGAGAGAGTGGTTGCAGCGGGTCTGCCAAGTTAGTATCAACCACGTTACAGATTCTCCTTTGTATTTTGTCAAGAATCCCAAGGAGAGTAGCAGGGGGCACCCGACCAGATATGGCAGCAGTATTCAATACATGGGCGGATGGTAGATTTGTATATGTGCAGGATAGATTCAAGCAGGAAAAACTTCTGGGCCCTGCACAGAGAACTGACTTTCATAGCGGCAGATTTGGCAATGGATTCGATATAGTCATTCCATTATGCGAATATTATAATAATAAAAATATTAATGTACAGGACAGTGTATGAAATATCCTGCAAATTAATTATGTCAATATTTTAATGAATTTCTCCATTATTTTTTTTAAATTAGCAAAAATTAAAAAGTGGATAACAATGTGTATGTGTGTCTTGTATATATATATATATATATATATAAAAACATCATACATTTACATTCAAATCCAGACACACACACACATCTATATATATATATATATATATATATATATATATACTCATATACATGGATGTGTACATAGATGGATTAACGGATGTGTGTATGCATATGTACACTGACACAAATATCTGACAATGCTTTGGGCTTCTTCTAAAAACAGGTAAGTATCAAGTCTGTGCTTCAGGCAATCAAGACATCATGATGGAATTCATAATTTCAAAGCAGGGTCATCATCTAATTTTATTCCTACAGCATTTTATGTGTTCTTTATTTCTTATTTTTAAAAGAAAAGTATATTCCTGAAAAGCTTGAAATAGATCAGTCATTCACAAAGTCTGTTTAAGAGTTATTTTCTTAAAATGTACACCACATACTTCAGCTCTTATATTTGGAATAAAAGGTTTCCTGCCAAAAATGGATGATAAAATACAAAAAGCTGATGTTTAGGTAGCATAATAAGTTAAAAAGCAAAGCCAGGTAGTCATACATTTTTCAAAGAAAAATAGTACCAAAGCTACATCCCATTACTAATTGTCTCATGCCTTCAAGTCTAACTTCAATATTCTACTCTAACCAGAAATAATAATAGAAAATATAATGTAACTTTATGTATTAGTCTTGAAATAATCTCTTTTATTTGAAATAATGTATTATTCCATTGTTATGGTAATAAGAGGAATTACTCAAAGCCAATAAACAAACATACCTCATATTAATAATAAATTGGAATAACTAATTAGTAAGTAGAAGACATTGAACTGTTAATACACTGTTTTTTATTTTTTGTGGTTCATGCACATATTTACTTTTAATGATTTAAAAGCAAAATTCTTTATTGCATGTGACAACTGAGTTAATTCTATAGCTAAAGGTCTTAGATTACTCATACAGAAAAAATAACTAATGCAATTGCAGAATTACTTATACATTGCTGTCATTTTTTTATGTTTATGCATGATGTAGTAACTTAAGAAAAACAGAGGTTTATGAAAGCTTTAAATAGAAAAGATAGATCATAATAAACAGAGAGGAATATACAAAAGGGACAAGCAGTCTCTTTGTACCACTTGAACAAAGAATATGTGCATGTCCTGATTGTACAGATGGCAAAACTACTGAATGGATTCACCTGAAGTTTATCACATACATGCTTTTGAAATTTAAGAACATGATAGGTATATTGGGATTAAACAGCATTGTAAATGAACAGGAAAAAAACATTATTTTCATGGGTATCTGAAGAATAAACAGTCATTATCTGCTGTAACACTATCAGAATTACTACTTGCTGATCATTTTTTATTTGTCATGATTATTATTCATGGTACAATTTGAGAATCAGATATTTCCATGCCATTCTATGATTGTTATCTAAATAGCTGAGGTTGGTAAGAGTATGTCACAGAAAGACAAGCTTTCAAGTATAAGAAAAGTGTGAGTAAATCTTATCAAAGCTTATTTTTCATTTCCAATTCCTAAAGCTTATTTAATGACTGTAGAATGATGAACCAGGAATTGCAATAAAAATAATAGAAATAAGATAAAAGGAAAATGAGGCAAAAATCAATAACTGATAATACCAAAATTTATTCTAACACTTAGTTTTATTTATCCATTCAAATTGTATATGAATGAATTGTTCATTCTTTCTCTCCTGTTTAAAATGGGTTTCAACCTGTGCTTCTAGAACAAGGCTCTCCTGCCAATGTAATGTCACATAAAAGAGACTTTAAAGTTCAAGGCTCATGCACTATACAATTGTACTCCATTTTTACACCTGACATTCTCTGAATAAGAAGTGGTACAAAGTGGCCTAACATTAATAATGAGAGTACCTTGTATTCAAAAGAAAGGAAACATTAAGAAATTATTTTGCATATGTTTTCCAGACAATGAAATGGTATTTGAAAATGTGACATTATTTGGAGAATCTGATTATTTAAACTGACCAGATTAAAAGTAAAGCTTTTAAAACTTCCTTTTATTATTATTTTTAAATCAAATACAAGAACAGGTACACTAGATTAAAATTTATCTAAAAAAGATTATTTTTTTAAGACAATCAGGAAAAATCTTTTTTTGTTTTGGATTATTATCTGATATTTTTAATAATTGAAAAAAGAAAATATGAAAATTAGAGGGTTCATTAATAAAAAATATTTTAAAATTATTTACTTATGAAAGTTGTCTTCATATTCTTCCAAATGACGAAGTGTTTCTTCAGCTTGCTGGAATGTTCCAGCATCCCGGATATGAGGTTCTAAGCTCACAAGCAATTGGCGAATTTTCTTGATCAAATCAGGTGTGCTGTCAAAACCTTGTTCTCTCTGGAATGACATCTTTGCTTGTCTTTGACTCTTACAACTTTTTTTTACTATGTGAAAAAAACAAAACAAAAAAAACACAAAACATTAAAATAAATTGTTAATTTTTTATGCAATTTCTTTTGTTTTCATACCATGAAACAAATTGTTGGTTCAAGAGTATGCAGAAACTATTCATAGTTTTTATCATTAGTTCTAGTTATTTCAATGCTTCTTTGATCATCCTCAGGAACAAAATATAGATGTTATTTGTTCAAAGATAAGATGAGGAACTCAAACGCCACAATAGTGTTTCTGTTACAGAAATCTATGGTTTAGAAATATTATGTTAGCTCATGTATAACTGGTACCTCAAAACAGAACATTTTCTTTGAGAAATTACATAAAAATTATGAGACTTGATTATTTGATAACTGAATGATTGCTAAGGTAAATTATGGTGATTTAATAATTCCATTCATAATTTTTGGCTGAATTTCTGGGATGTGAAGTTATTATATATATTGTTTATATTCTAATTACTGTTCTCATTGCTGTTTCAGCTGTTGTATGCTTCAGGGAATTTCATCTGGATTCCTTATTTAATCTATGTGTATAGATTTATTTTTATTCTATTGTCTTGTTCTCATTTAGTATTATTTAATTATTGCTTGACCAGTTTCTATGGAGTCTAAGTCTGTACTATGTGGTGTGGAGATTCAACTCACAATTACAATCTCATCATATTCAAAAAATAAATTTAATCCAGTACATTCATTATGAGACGATTGTCTAATGGATTAGATTCAGGATTGTTCCATGGAATAACAGACAATTGAAATAAAATTAGTCAATATATATTGTGAGCTCCTGGGCTGGGTAGTACAGACTTATAGCAGTTAACAAGATGTGAACAATAATTGAGCAGTACTAAATGAAAAAAGACATTACTAAAGATGGATAGTGGAACAAGAACATTCTATTCCCTAGATTAAATAAAACATTCATTTTGAAATTCCCTGAAAGTTCAGTTAAGTGCCATAAGTGATACATGCTGGGGTAATCCTGCCTTGAAAAAAAACATATTCTTACATTTAGTCACTAGTGTATGTCCAGAATTCAAAGACACTCATTATTCCAACATACTCACTATTCACATACAAAATTCTAAAGGTCAATCAGCTTTTTATCAAAGTAGACAAAGCAAAATCTGAAGACATCTGGATGTAACTTTTCTCTGAGAAAAGAGAGAGAATATAACCAAAATAATAATAAAAAAAAAAAAAACAGATATTAGTCCAGATAATGTATGGATTAAAAAAGAATTAGATGACAATTGCTGCATAATAACATACATAATAGCAAGTACAGAAACTTATAAATGCTTTAGTTTAGTCCAAAACTTAATAGAAGATTGTGCAGCACCAAATCTTTTTAGTAGGGAAGAAGTGCCTGTTCAAAAACAGCTTTTAAAAACTGGCTTTTTACCTAAACCTGAACATGAATTACTTATGCTAGTTTGAAATCAGTCATATGACATCTCTATTTAGGCTTCCATCTCTCTCAATCTGTTCAAGCTATCTCCGATTGCAACTGACTGCCTGCTCCTATCCAACCATCACCTTTACCTGTCTGTTTACTTACTGTAAAAATATTTCTTATTTAGTTCATTCATTCATTCATTCATTCATATATATCTTACATGCACATGAAAACAAGAACACACACACACACACATATATATATATATATATATATATATATATATATATATATGGAAGAACATTATATATCATACTAATAATAGTGAATAATTGAATGAAAAAATCCCATGTGATATATTTTGTCCTTGAAAAGGACTTCTTCAGATAATGTAATTATATATAAACAAATGTCAGTTATGATTGTACATTGAGAGAAATGTTGAGAATGCAAGCATACTTAATTCTCAATTTCAAATTTCTGGCATCAGACGTATCTAAATGCATAACCTACCAAACCATCATCATTTGCCTGCTGCATCTTTGCATCTGTTTTTATCACATTTGTATTTAAATTTCCCATATGTTAATAAAAATAGTCTTGTTAAGAAAAGCAATATGCTGTATATATGAAATATGTTTTGTTAAAAATGTCCAACAAAGAAGATTTTATTTATTTTTTATTTTAGTTTTTCCAGTATTCTTACTTGTTTTTTTTTTTTTTTACTAGAGATAAATTTTAAAATGTTCCATAATTATTAACTTTCCAAGTGTTTTCAGCCATTTCAATGGTCATTCTCAAGGATGTCATGTTTCTGATGTTATTTTATCCTCATGTTTTAACTGTAATGTAATCTATTTTGTGTTTTTGAAAATTAATGTTCTTTAAAAGCTATCATGTGACGCAAGCAACTAGAAATTGCGTAAGCGCCTTTCTATTTTTTAAAAACTTTGAAAACTCCATTTCCACTGCTAAATAATGTAAGGTTGATGGTAGAAGAGAATTGTTTGATATATAGAACCACTCTTATAGCAAGATGCTTTTCATATTGTGATTTAAATAGTATTTTTAACCAAAATTTTCCTTAAGGGTTCTAGTAAATTATGTGTTAATAAAATAATTTATTGCACTTTGGTTGGATAAGTGGCATGTTAGTTGTGTACTCAAAGAAGTGGTAGTAAGTTCAATATAAGTAATTGATTCATGACAAAAACATGCATTGAAATTCCTACACTATATTAGTTGTTGCTAGTTTAGTTTTGATGGAGTTATTTTGATCAGAAACAGCAAGGTTTGCAGTCTTCTATTTTCTATAACACAAATTTTATATATTTTTTGAGGAATTATGGCAGAAATATGGTGTTTAATAATTTTTCATATAGCGAAATTGTCCTGCCCATAATTATCATGCCTTTGGTAGCAGTAAAATATGTTGATGTTTTTTTTTTTGTGTGCTATTTTTAATACTGGTGTCATGTATTTTTAGTAAAAATAATTTTATTAGATTATCAATGATGTAGTAGGGAAACATATTGTTGATTAATATTTGTTTTATATGTATTAGTTCACTCAGATATATTCTTTGGGAGGAGGAATTTTGATGTGCTCTATTTAAGAAGTTCGTTATAAGTGGTATATTATATCTTTCTGGGATAGAGATCATACTGGTAGGTTTTTTATACAAGTAAATGATAAATTCTTTGGTTTTGAGTACTATATTAACATTAAAGAATGAGATTTTGATATTGTCCATGTGTTCATAGGTAAATTCATTTTCAAAATCTGATTTCAGATTTACAATTTTGTCCATATTATTTTATCAAAATAAAAATGTCATCAAAATACTGTGAATAAATCTCTGGTTAATCGGCTGTTTTAAACATTTTGTTTTCGATGTAAGACATGTAAAAATTAGAGAAAATAGGATCAAATAGGTTTCCAATACTCACTCCATTAGTTTGGATGTAGGTGTTATGATTATGGTGATAAAATGGAGATTTTGTGGTACAGGGGAGGAGTAGTGTCTAAAGAATGGCTAGTTGAATTTTTGGAGAAGAGATTGATAGATGTTTATAGACACAGTCACCATTATATTTAATGTTTCTTCGACTAGGACGTTAGTAAAAATATCCTGAACATCAAGTGAATAGAATATTACATTAGAGATGAGTTGCTTTTAATATATGGAGGAAATAATTTGTTGATGTAATGATGTAATTGCTTGGTATGTAAAGAGAAATTATATGATTTAGGGTTCTTGATAGATAATATGAAGGTGTAGGTATTTGCGAAATAAGTTGAAGAGGAAAATCTGGTCTCTAGATTTCTCATTAACATGAAGATATCCAGGTCGGTAATGACCAAAAATTTCCTCAATTTTTAAACTACTAACAACTGTGTTGCTCGCTGTGATGAGTTAATTTATATAATTTTTAAATAGATCTTCAAAGAGGTTACAGGGATGTTAACATAAAGACATCCATCATCAAAGATGATATTATTTTGTGTTGGGATAAAACATTGCTATGCAATGATAACAGTCACCGAATAGCAGACACAGGTTGTAAATTTGTAATTTTTTTTTTTTTTTTTTTTTTTTTTTTTTTTTTTTTTTTTTTTTTTTTTAATCATATCACCCCGAGCAAGGCAGTAACGCCACTGATGCGCAGGGGGCTACGTAAGGGTAAAAAGAATGGAAAAGAGAAAGCCGAAAACCGCATCCTAAACAGGAAACAAGGGATGAGCCTCTTCACCTGTTCAATAGATGTGGGTGGAGTGTGAACCAGGCGATAGTTTAGTCTATCTACTCCAATTGAAAAAAAAAATAAAATAATAAAGGAAAAGAGTGAAAAGATTGGAAAAGAGAAAACCGGAAACCGCAAATGCGGTTCTATGACATCACACCACGTGAGAGACCAAAATCTTAACAGAACCATATCTAATTGCAATGTAATGTGTTGTGACTAGATTGAAATGTGATTTTATTAAGTGTGGGTTGCTTTGATTTAATATAGATGGCCTCCAATATCTGAAGGTTGTTTTTAATGTGTGTATATGTGAGTATTATTGTGTTATTGACTAAAATCTGTCTAATATTAACTACATGGCTATGTTTTTCTAAGAAATGTTTAATTGATCAGAAAGGTGGCTTGGGCACCTTGGTGTAATGTAATGGTTAGCAATCTTGTCTTGCTAGAACATATTACAACTGAGTAGTGAGTTTGATCCTTACTGGGTACCCCCATTGTTATAGGTTAAGTGTAACAAAAGAAAAAAATTTTCTGATTAACCAAAAATCAGAGATAAATTACATACAAATATTTAATTTACAGAAATATTAAATAAAAATATTTACAAATATACATTTTTTTGCATTCAAAAGAAAAAACAGAGTTTACTACTGGCAGGCAAAGTGTTACGAAGAGAGAAGGGGAAGGTAAGGTGTCAAGTATCTTTACTCAGTTAAGATTAGCTTGAATCAATGCCAGAGTTGATAATGTCAGCAAATCCTTTTAACAACTATTTTCTCTCTTCCCAAAACCTCTTTTTATAGGGGCTAACACCTAATTTGCATATTCTAGAATCTTTTGGAATTCTCTTGATTTTACTAGAACATTCTGGCATCTTCCAAAATGTTCTATTCCTAATTTCTCTATTTTTATGACTACTTCATGAATTAAAACTTTTTTGTAATAAGTTGGACTCAATAGAATCCCTGACTACACCTTTTTAGATATCATTAATATTATTTTTATATATAAATGCATCCTCGTAACACTTCCCCCCTTCAAAGTAAAAGTTTTAAAATCATAATGAAAAAAAAAAGCATCTGCAATAACATTGTTTCTTCCTTTAATGTGTCTTATAATAGTGCTATATTCTTGCAGGAGAAGATTCCATTTTGTCAGTCTGATTTTTGTTAGTCATTTTTTTCAGGAACGTTAACGGATTATGGTCAGTATAAATCAGAACGGGATAAACAGTAACATAGAGGTAAAAGTCAAAATGTTGTAGCACTGATAACATTGTCAAGCATTCTTTTTTTCAATAGTGGAATATTTCTTCTGGTAGGTGTTTAACTTTTTTGAGAAATATCCAATTGCTCTATCAACGCCTTCATCATCTTCTTGGATTAAGATGCCACCCCTTCCAACATCACTAGCATCAATTTGCAATTTAAATTGTTTTGAAAAAACTGGAGTTGCAGAGCTGGGCCACCAATGAGAGTTGACTTGGTTCTGTTGAAAGCCTAATTAAAGGTTTTTCAGGAGGTCGGTTTGAGGACTTGCTATTGATGAGAAGTTTTTACAAAATTTTCTGTGCCATACCGAGAAATCTTATTAGTTGTTTTTTGTTAGTTGGAATAGGATATTTTAAGATAGCATCCACTTTTGCTGTGATAGGCTTAACTTGTTCCTGACCCAAATAATTTACTGTTGCATGACAGAATTTGCTCTTGTTTAGGTTCACACATAGGTTTGCTTCTTCCAGCTTAAGAAAAAATTGCTTGATGATGAGTACATGTTTGTCCCAAGTCATGCCGTACACAATTACATCATCTATGTAGACTTCACATCCCTGAATTTTGTGTAGAAGGGAATGCATCATCCTTTGAAATGTTGCCAGTGCATTTTTCATCCTGAACAGCATAACCTTATATTGGTATAAACCATCTGGAGCCACAAATGCTGAAATTTCTTTGGCATTGTCAGTTAGGGGCACTTGCCAATAACCTTTCATTAAAATCAAATTTACTGACATATTTTGCCTTGCCGATGTTGTCAATACAGTCATCAATTCTAGGAATTGGAAAAAAGCCACTTTTGGTTACTGCATTTACTTTTCGAAAGTCTATTACAAATCGGTAGGTTCCATCAGATTTTGGTATAAGAATACAAGAACTCCACTGACTGTTAGGTGATTCAATAATGTCATTATCCAGCATGTATTTAATCCCTGCTCTCAACTGTTGAAGCTTGATTGGATTTACCCAGTAAAAATGTTGTTTGATAGGCTTTTCATCTCCAACTAAAACATCATGTACTGCAACCATTGTTTTTCTAGGAACATCAGGAAAAAGATCTTTGAAATCATTGACCAAACTATAAATTTCTTTTCTCATTTGATAAATGTTCAAATTTTACATTTAAATTAGATAGGATTTTTGAGTTTTTAAAATTACTACTCTGACCCATGTCCTCTCTAATAAATGTATCTTCATTATTGTCTAAATCATCTTCAAATTGATTTGTATTATGTTTATTAAGGTTAAAACTGGTTTAATATTAGTTACATAATTTCTGTCGATATAACTTTTTAACATATTAATGTGGCAAATTCTTTTCTTTTTCCTTCTATCTGGGGTATGGATGATATAATTTATATCATTAATTTTCTTTTCTATCTCATAAGGACTAAAATATCTTGCTTGTAGAGGATGATTAGGAGTTGGCAAAAACACTAAAACTGTCACCACTTTCAAATTTACGATCTTTACTATTTTTATCGTAACTAGAATTCGTTTTAATTTGGGAGTTTTTAAAATTTTCTTGTGCTATTTTGAAAGCATTGTATAATTTCTCTTTAAAATTTGATACATAGTTTAAAAGATGCATCTAATTTTTTTCAGTCAACCATTTTTCTTTTAGAAGTCTTAGAGGATCCCTAACCATATGTCCAAAAACCAATTGAAAAGGAATAAACCTAAGTGTCTTGAACAGCTTCTCTAGCAGCAAACAAAACAAAATGAACCCCTTCATCCCAATCCTTTTTATATTGGTAACAATATTTTCTGATCATAAGACTTAACTGTTTGATGAAAATGCTCAGGAGCTTCCTGTGATTTGGGGTGATAAACACTGGATTTGTATTGCTTAATAGCTATTTCATTCATTACTTGTTGAAATAAACAAGACATAAAATTTGAACCTTGGTCTGACTGAATAGCCAAAGAAATCCCAACTAAACAGAAAAACTTAGTTAAAGCCTTAACAATAGTCCTAGCCTTAATATTTCTTAGAGGGATAGCCACTGAAAAGCAAGTTGATATACACATAATTGTCAAATATTGGGTTCCTATTTTTGTTTTTGGAAGACCAACACAATCAACTAGTACTCTACTGAAAGGTTCTTCAAATGCTGGAATAGGTTTCAAAGGGGCAGATGGAATCTTTTGATTAGGTTTTCCAACCATCTGGCATGGAGTTACAGAAATTGATGACATTCTGTCTAAGTTTCGTCCAGTAAAAATGATTTAATATTTTTTCACAGGTCTTATTTATTCTTAAATGTCCTGACATTGGAGTATCATGAGACATGTTTAGTATTTCTTGTCTGTATACTTTTGGGACCACTATTTGGTATATTATCTTCCACTTCTCATTTAGGCTGGCATCCACTGGGCGCCATTTCCTCATTAAAATCTCTCATATAAAAACATTCTGTAACTTTTCTTGCTTCTTCTAAAGGGAGTATTTTATTTTTTAAAAGACAAAGTTCAGGATCTTTTTCTTGTTCAATAACAAGTTGATTTTTATTTAGATCATCTCTCATTTCTTCTGTACCATTTCTTTTATGAGGAGGGGGTTTAGTTAATTTTTTATCCGAATAATTGGTTTGTTCTAAATGATGAGATATAAAGGTTTTATTCAATTGTAACCAATTAGCTGGTGTTGCTGAATCTTTTCCTGAAATTTGTTTCTTTGTTTTGCCCTAGTAATAACACAATCAGTATTTTTTTTCAACCTCGAATTCAGCATTTATTTCTATTTTATCACAGATGATTGGTTCTGCTACTACTCGGTCACCTGCTAAGTCGTTGCCTAACAGTAAGAAAACCCCTTGAACTGGCAGGGTTGGTCATATACCGACTATAACTGGACCATTTGCCAATTTTGATTTTATATAAATTTTATAAAGGGGAACCTTAATTACACCTAATTCAACACCTTGCAATAAAACAAAATTGCTAGTGAAGGTCGATTCCAGTAGCTCTAGTATGCCTTCTAATAATAAGGTTTGAGAAGCACTGGTATCTCGCAAGATTTGGATAGGCCTAGCTTTCTCAGGGCCGTTGATGTAAACAGAGCCCTGGGATAAAAATAGTTTATAATTTTCCATACATAAGTTTTTATTTTTTCTAACATTTAGTTTAGAGAAGGAAGAATGAGGAAAGGAGTTATTTGTTCTCTGTTTTATAGTAACAGCATGAGGTTGAAGGGAGTTCTTTTCTTCCCGTTTTCTTTTTAGGATATGGCAGTTGGATATTATATGATTATCCTTCTTAAAGTAGGCACAGGAAATTTATGATTCTGTTGGAACAGAACTTGTAGGTGCATCTCTTATTTTTTTGTGTATATCACTTTTATGAGATACATTATGAGGGAGAGGTTTGGACAGTGTTTGTGTATTTGTGTGAAAACCTGACTGGTTTTTGTTTATATTAATTTTTGTGAAACTCTTCTTGCAAGTTAAACAAAATGTATCTGCTACTACTGTGGCCTCATTAATAGTTTCTACATTCTTATCTTTGAGATGTATTCAAATCTCCTGTGAGATGCATTGTTTAAATTCTTCAATAAGAATAAGTCAGAGTAACTTACTATTTTCTGTAGAGGATTTAGCTGTGTGGTTGTAGGGTTATTAGAGACTATGAGGTCAATTGTTTTAAATTTTTTATAATATATGATGAACTTAATTTGATTATTATTATTTATTGATTTAACATTTCTATGTATTACGTTTTTGAGTGTTGTTTCATCATGTTTGTAATTATCATACATTTGGTTGCAAGAGTATAAGTTAATAGTGTTATGTTTATTTTGACGTACACTATTATTATTTATATTATCAATATTGTTAGAAGTTTATTCAGGTACATTTGAATTTGTTGATCAATGATGAAGTTAGGAAATCATTTGTTAACAAGTGTTTGCTTAATGTTGTGTAGTTCTTTATAGAATATGGATTTGGAAGAAGATATTATTTGTGTGCATGGAATTAATTTTTTTTTATAACAGCTAACTTAATATCATTGGGGCATTCACTATTATAATTAAGAAGACACGAGTTTATGCTAGTTGGTTTCCTATATAGAGAAGTAGTAAATCTATATGTGTTAGAATCAATGGGACAGGGTGACTTTCAAATTTGTTTTAAATTGTGTAATTTGATCAATAGCCTAAGCTAAAATGAAAATGTCATCTATGTATCTTACATAAATAGAATGTTTATTATTGTCATTAATTATTTTATTTTCTAAATGTGCTATATAATTAGAAAAGAGGGGACCTAACATTTAACATGTTAACATTTTGGTCTCTCACACGATGTGCCACATAGAACTGCATTACAAACTTACAAAATTACGTCTGCTATTCAGTGACAGTTATTGTTGCTTAGCAATTTTATGTCAACACAAGATAAAATCATCTTTGATGGTGGATGTCTTTATGTTAACGTCCCTTTAATCTCTCTGAAGATGGCTCATGTGAGCTGAAAGCTTAGAACCAGCATAATAAAAAAATTATCCAAATGTTGAAAAAATTTTGTCTTTATTTTCACCTGAAATTAAAGTCAAAATACGATGTTTAGAATAGCTCATGATTAAACAGATATTCATTATTTGTTATATTTAACAGTATATGTTTAGAAAATTATCTGCTACCTTGATACACTATATATATATATATATATGTATTTATAACATAGAATACTTGGTATATAAGTCTCGTAAATTCCAAGATGAACTCAATGTTAAATTTATTTAATTTAACAGTGTAATATAATAAGAATGTGCGTTGTGGTACAGTGGCTATTGATTTGGAACAACAAATTGGGGTGCCGAGTTCGAATTCCAGTTGAATTCCTTGCATTCACTTACGCACAAATACCCTTGGGAAAGGTATTAATCCATCTCTTCTCTCCAGTATAAATAATAGGACAGATTGGGTTTTATCGCCTTGGTTGGCAAACCAGTCTACTGCAGAAAGCAATGGCAACCTACTGTGGGATAATCTTCTGCCAAGTCAGTCATGTCTCTTTTGAGACATGATTGCCCAAAGTGTATATCACGTATAGCACTTAACTGAATATAATTTAGAAAATTTTGTTGTTTTTCTAATACATACATACATACACAAAGGCACATATATATATATATATATATATATATATATACACACACACATATATATATATAAATGCAAACACACAAATATATACAAAAATACACACGCACACAAACATATACATACGTCAATATATACATTTAAACATACATATATGTACTACTAACTCGCTTTCGTGGAGACTTACATAGCACTTAAATGAAAATTCTAACATATTCCGACATTTAAAACACCACGGCTATCAACACACACTTCTTAGGAAAACACTTGTTGAAAATACGCATATACTTAGACAAGAAAATAATAAACAAAAACTTAAAATTCTAGAAGCTATCTACATCAAACAGTTTAAACCTAGCCTAAATAAAATAAATTTCGACACCTCTACTAACATACTTCAATGCCTATAATCGACGGAAGAGGTCATAGTTATTATACTTACCCCCTACACCATAGTAGCAGCAGTTTCCAGACCAATCTCTCATGCCGCTATACACTCAATTGAACAAAAAACCCACTACCACCATTCCTTCTCGGCCTACAGCCATGTGCGACACAAAAAATGGACCTGTCTAATTTTCTCTGTATAACTCCACTCTGTTAATAATAATTTAAATGTTCTATGTTCACTGTATATTAAATGTTCATCCTTTGATAATGGCTTATGTAAGCCATTGATAAAAAACAAAAAATCAACAATTATTGCGATTTCTTGTCGTCTTTCCATGACAACACTATCAAGCTAATCAGATCATATGAATGGATCTTACACAAAATAGACAGAACTTGTCTATATTATTCAATGAAACCTGTATTAATATATATATATATATATATATATATATATATATATATAGTACATGCATCTATATGTATATATACACACACACATACATACATATGTATCATCATCATCTCATCCTTTTACACCCAATGATGTGTAGGGCAGCAACTTTTGTTACTGTTTCTGTAACAAACTCTTTTTTATGGGGCAGAGTTGTTAGCCCTGTGCCCAACCCCTAAAACTGGAGGACCAGTGAACCATTCTTGGTCGTTATGTTTGCAGCACCTGGTATTCCCAAACGATCACCCATCTAAGTACTGACCAGGCTCGATGTTGCTTAACTTTGGTGATCAGATGAGAACCAGTGTATTCAACACAATATAGCCATAGACATATATACATACAAAAACATGCAACATATTTGTATATACAGACATACAAATATATATATATATATATATACACACACACACACACACACACACAACACCAGAATTTTGCAACAGTGTTTTCATATCTTTGGAACTCACCGGAAGAAAAACTGATGCAAGAGGCCCATATACAGCTCGTAGTTAACGGTACAGAGATTTAGAATCCTGATTGTTAATTATGTTTGTATTTGACAAGCTTTCTTGTGCTACCATGAGTTTTTTACTGAGTGAAAATCATGTTGCACATGTGCCTTGCAATTCTTAAATTGGGCTTCGATATCTGTATGTATCTATATATAGATACATACAATCTATATGAATATAGATACATACATACATACATACATACATACATACATACATGTCTTTTTCAGATGTCTCCTTGACTTGGTAACCTTCTTAAAATTTTGAACAAACCTTTTATTCACACCATAGAGATTGATTACTCTCTCATGAATGGTCTCAGAATTTTTTCTTCCAAAAAAAATTATGAATTCTTTGTTTTCTATGTTTCCAGAGGTACAGCTTATTTAAAAGAGTTTTTCTCCTTTCACAGGCTTAAAATTATTATGAATTCTGACTAACACTTTTAAAACCAAATTAGAACAGATATTACTTTTTGAATGACTTTTGTGCATGTATATGTATCTTAATTATTTTAGCATGAAGAGTGGAATTGGTAGTCTGGTGTGTTCACTTTAAAGTATGCTCTTAGGAAAAATGTTGCTCTTCCTCACCAGCTATGGGTTAAATAAATGGGTAGATTTTGTTTTGTCTTGAAAGGGCAAGCCCAAATCCCCTGACAACATATCATGGGCCAACATGGCAGAGTAAGGCCCAAATCTTCCCATGTGTGACAGACTTGAGGAGAGCTTGGATCTAATGGTTGACAGAAAGTCTGTGTGTGTGTGTGTGTGTGTGTGTAAATAATAAATGCTAATTAACAAAATGATATAATTTTTTTGTTGATTTTAATGTAATATTATATATATATATATAAAAACAAGTAGGGCGTGTTTGTTTATCAGTTAATTAAAAACATGCATGTACATAAACATTCCATTGTTCTTTCAGGAAGTACTTTTTATTGTGGATTCAGTAGATATGGTTACTAAGTAATATCAATATAAAGATTTTACAATAAAAGATTGAAAATCGGTAGCAGCCATATCCATTAAGTTTTATACAAGATTCTCAAAGTAAACTGTTTTGCTTTTTGTTCTTTTTTACCAAATAGATTCTTCATTTTGCATGAATCCCAATGTTCAATCATTCCTTTTAGGCTTTTAGTGAATTTTCTAAATATTGACAATTATTTTTAGACAGGAAAGTTTAAAAGCAAATGGATATATCATGACAAGAATGTTAATAGGTAGATATTATAGATAAAAGTGATGTGTGTGTGTGTGTATATATATATATATATATATATATATATGCAGCAATCCTTCTTTTATGCATATTTTATTAAATATTATGGACAAAGAAATCAGAGTTCTTCCATTTAATTTTTATGTGTCTTTTTAAGTATACTTTATTTAGGTGTGTAGCAGGGACTGAGTGTGTGGAGAAAGTTTTCATTTCCTAAACACTTTTAGCTAATATTTTAACCGTTTACGAAGAGTTTATACCCACAAACACATCAATGACTATCATGAATAAAAGTTAAATTGAAATTGTGCTAAACTATTATGGAAACTGAAACAGTGCCTTCACTGATACATGTGGTGGAAAATGCACTAAATTATTTTAAATATACAGGGTTCAATGGATGAATTGTCATCTAAATGACACAAAAATGAAATTAATATTAACAGATATTTACCAAAATTACAATATCTTGAAATACTAAAGAGTAAATTTATTTCATATAATCATCATTGGCTTCAACCAGTCTCCAGATAACTTCAGAGTTTCCTGCAATTCTACTGGATAGTCTCCTTGCTTAAGTTGGTGGTGAATGCTGCCATAATCCTTGCCTTCAATTCATCTACACTGTCCTCAGATTGACACCTGAACACTGAAATGTTTGTATTGGAGCCTCTGGCATGACTGTCAGGTAGTACAGCATCTTGTGTCCAAATTTCTGGCAAAGTGAATTGCATCATGGTGCTTTTTCTCACAGATGGTACCCAACTGATCCTACTATACTATGCAGTTGACAAACCCCAAAACTAACAATGTGCATAAGCAAAATTAAAAATATAAAATGGTAACAATTTATCACACTGTGTATAAACTAATCACTATAAATGATTTTAAATTATCTTGATTTATTTGTAATTCTTCAAATACTCCCAGATGAGTTGTCAATGATATTTTTCTGGTTTCATTAAAAAATTTTAAGATCAACATCACACTTTCTACCAGGAAATCCTTTGTGTTGTTCAAGTACAAAAACTTGCATCTTGGTGGGTCACATGCTATTTGAATTCTTTGCAATTCTTACTTGTTTTAGCATTTTTTTCCCCTGTTTTGGCATTTTTTAAAGGATTTTCATCATTCAGCTATCAACTAATGAAATTCTCCTATGCAAGTAAATTTCTTCTAGTTTCTTGTGAGTTTATTTTGAGCTATTCACCTTCTTTAATGTGACAAGTCTTTATTTGTTGACTTCATTCTACCTCCCTTTTATTTCCCTAATTTTATCTTATAGAAATTATTTTATATTTAATACTTAAATAGCTCCTGTTTGTAATGTAATAGAAAATAACTTTTTTTTTACAATAAGTAGAAAATAATATTCACCCTTATCCATTTATTGTTTTCTGAATAATAGGTGAAGAATTATTTAAAAAAATAAATCTTTCACTTGTTAAATAAACTACAAGTGGGATTTCCTTCTTCCTCTAAAATGACAGAATAAATAATTACTTGTCTAGCTTTTACTCTTATATTTATCTTTCTAAATTACTTCTTAGCAAACTTTTGGCAAAGCTTTTAATTAAATGAAAGTTTATTTGCAATTATTAGTGAAATGCTGTTTGTTTTCCCTCCTTGATATTTCTACTAGTTCTGTGACTTCACTTAATTTTTTATTCCGTTTTCTTTCAGGTTTGAGATCTTTTGAATCAGATTCTTTTGGATGATGTTTTTTTTACTGTTTTGATTCTTTCAGTGCTTTCCTTTTTTCTAGTCCCTTGATTCCAATTTTTGTCAAAGCCTTCCACAAAGATTTTTCTACAAATCCTCTCCATCCTATCTTGATTGATTTGTAGAATGTTTTTCATTTGTTTTGATGAAAATGTTTAATTGTTAGTACATAATACTTTCTTTCCTTAGCAAGTTTCATAAACTGCTTCCAAGACATGCTCAGCTCCCATATTATCAGTTTAGTGTTGTAGAAGATTATTAGATCTAAACAAAGTGCTGTTTCTGTAACTTCTTTAAGGAATTTTAATTGCTTTTTTTACGTTTGTTTCTAACTGCTAGTCTGGAACTGAAGGTAGCAGACAAAGTCTTTCCTCTCTTTGTAATTATTTTTTCTGGCTCTGACAAATTCTCCTTCATTTTTTTCTCTTTAATAGTTTATATCTGCTTGTTTGTTTATTTGTGGTTGATGTGTCAGCTACTGCTTCTAGTACTTAGTTGCTTGTTCACCAATAACACCCATTGACCAAAGCCTTAGAGCAGCAATATAAGTTGTATCAATCATTTCTTTGTGCCAAGCAGACATTTAGGGATCCCCTTCTTATCCCTTGTATGTAAATTTGCAGGGCTTGGTAGGTCATCATATAAAGATTCTACCAGGAAATAGAATTGGTTGAGGTCAGCTCACTACAAATCTATGCACTTGATCTTTCACCCTTCTGTTCCTTCTCACCTTGTACATGCTCCTTGCTGGCTTCATCCTCCCATTTTACAATAACATTGTTCCTCCACTCCTGCTCAGACTTCTTTCTTAATTAATTGACAATGTAGGAAACCAGTCTAGACCAGCATTCCTATTTGCTATTGTCCCTACTAGTACTTTTTGCTATAGTCTTTCTTTTTTCCACAGTTGTTATGAAGACTGGACTGTAGTAATAGCCCCAATACTTAGTGTAATACTACGTATTAATATATCCATGTCTTGAATCAACCTGGTAATCCTGATTTGTTGACTTTTTCAGCCATATTCCCAGTTCATTGTATGATCATGCTGTTGTCAATTATTTTATTTAAGCTTTTGACTGGTTTCTCTTTTAATGCTGTTATTGTTATTCCTAAGATTGTAAACTGGAATTTTTTCAATGACTTGACCTTTTTTTTTTTTTTTTTAAAAAACAAAAAACAAAAAAAACAAACAAACCTTGATTTGGAAGGATTAAATTACATTCAAGCCTAAGTCAAAACTTTTTCAAGTCTTTTTAACAATCATCTCCCACTAGTGACATATGATGTCGTCACTGTTAAGTCATCTGTATAAGCTTTTATTGGTGGTTAACAGGTGCCTGATATTGACAGGAGTCCCAAACATTCTACTATTGCTGCTTTTACCACCATATTTATGCCAAGGCAAAGAGAATAGCAGAGATTGTACAATCTGGAGTGGTGGATCTTGTCACTTTCATATAGAAGTTGGTGTAATATTCTGTAATAAGACTGCATATCACTTTAGTAACATAGTGTCTGTCTATTGCTTCTTATATAAGCATATGTGGAATTAATTTGTATACAATAGTGATATCTAGCTACAAGACCACTAGGTCACCTTTATTTCTTTTGATTCTCTCAGGAGCTGTGTTAGTAGACCCATGTAATTTAGGCACCCTGTTATACTTTTGATCTTGCCTTTCTAGATTGACATATCAATGTATTCATTACTTTGGAAGAATTTGGAAACCGGGGAGCCGAGTTCGAATTCCAGTTGAATCCATTGTATTCACTTACGCGCAAATACCCTTGGGAAAGGTATTAATCCGTCTCTTCCTTCCAGTTATGGGTTAAATAGCAGGACAGATTGGGTTCTATAGCCTTGGTCGGCAACCAGTCTACCGCAGAAAGCAATGGCAACCTACTGCGGGATAATCTCCTGCCCAGTCAGTCATGTCTCGAAAGAGACATGATCGCCCAAGCGTGTATCACGTATGGCACTTTAACTGACTGACCAATGACGATCTTGCCTCCAGTATTTATTAATGATATGATCTGAAACTAGTTTATATTCTTTGAATCTTCTTTTAGTATCCAGATACCTTTGGCTTTTCTCCATCATTAAGCAATTCTGCCTCTTACAAACTCTTCTGGAGATTTTCCACAATATCCTTAGGATTTTGGGATGTCATTTATAAATAAAGTATGGATCCTCGTTTGGTCTTGTTGCAGAATCTGTTCTTGCTGCTTTAACAACTGCCTCTACTCCTTTCCAGTTTGGATTTCTAACATCTAACTGTATTGTGGGTGGCTTTTATTAATTACTTATACACTAGCACCTAATTCTTTTTTTTTTGTCTTTCAATGTAATTTGATAAGGTAATTGTTCATTTTTTCCTTAGTAGCTTGTAAATAGCTGTTTCTTTTATCTCCAAGCAGAGTTCTCAAGAAGCCAAATGAATCTGAAATATATCTGCTTCTCTTTTTTTTGCTTGCTCTTTTATTCTTCTTTTATGTTATTCTGCTCTTTATATTGGTTCTTTTGTATTATCTTCTAAGGGTTTTTAGCTTCCCCCTCAGTTCCATGATTCTGTTAGCCCTATGATTGTTCTTGTAGGGATTTGCTTCAATACAATTCTTTCAAACATTTTCAAGGCTATGGAGACAATTAGTGATACCGCCTCTAACAGCTAACTACAATATCTCTGTGATGTCATTGTCAAAATCTTGCCATTTTCCCTTCTTATTTGGGGGCTATTTAATTTGCCTTAATTATATCTTGGTTTAGACTTCCAATAGTTGGAGAGAGCAGGCATTATGGTGCAATTTCTGGTCCTGCTTCTCCTTGGTCTTACCAGGGCTCATACCAATATGCTGTGTTTTTTGCATATTTTTGCATAACTTCCTGTTCACTAACATTAAAGTGTGTCGGTAACAATTTCTGCATGTATGCTCACCGTAAAAAAGAACATACTCATTGCCTTCTTCAAATTTGGTCTTTTATACATATTAAATCACGCCACTTCATGTGAGATTACCACATTCTCCTCCATAAAACTAGTTACACTTCTTGCATCTTTTTCTTCAATGTGCCGGTAGCAGAGACAGCACACCTTCTGCCTCTTTGAGGTACGTCTATTTGTTGCATTACTACTACACTCCCCACTGATCCTATGATCATACATGAAACATTCTGGGGTGGTCTTTTGCACTGTTTACTCCTTTGCGGGGATATAGTCACAGGGTCTCCATTAGAGGTGTTATCAGAAGAGATATTACCTGTATCTATGGTGGGTGCCGGTTCACCTTGCCTCTCTCTGACAGTTATAAGTCTTTCACTCTCTTAAGACATGTCAGAGCAGCTTGTCGGCAGGCCTGGTCCCACTATGGGCCACAGATCCTTAACATGGCATGGCATTCCGTCAATCAACACATTCTGCACACTGATAGTTCCGGTGACACGTCCATGTGGGACCTTTACCCATGCTTGGTCACCTGCTTTAAAAACAGTTTGCTGTTGGTAGAGTGCCCATGCTGACATTCCGTTGATTTTTTTCAGCTGTATGCGGTACCAAAAAAACATTGGCTGGTGCTGTAGCAGAAGACACATTATCTTTTGGTGTGACACTGTGTCAGTATACTGCTCCTTATATAGCACATTGTTTTCTGGCAGCAATTCTTTTTACAGTTCTGTGGCATCGCTCGATGATGCCGTTATCAAAAGGGACGTATGCACAGTGGAACCGGAGTTGGACTCCCCACTCATTCAGGAAACCTCTGAATGAGCTGCCATGAAAGATAGTGTCATTGTCTGTTAAAACCTTAGCTGTTGGCCCTGTTCACAGAACAGTGTTTTTAGATGGTTGATCAGACTTGTCACATCTTGCCGAAGAAGGTGCCACTAAACCGAGCGGGACTGCAGTCGATTAACACCAAACAATGGTCCCTGTTATAATGAGTAATATCCATTGCTACTTGGTGTCATGTTTGTTTAACATTCAGAGCACCCTTTGGCCAGTGTATAGGTGATAGATTAATTGACTGACACTCTTCACATTCCCTGATGACAGTCTTGACAGTGGCCTTGGACACTGCAGGGTCAATCTGTTTCACAAAATAGAGTGTCCGTCTCACACCAGCATGACTGCTCTGTTGGTGTACAGTCTTGATTTGGTCGGACCCAAATGAGCTCACGGATGCAGTGCAGGCAGACTGCAAAGGCTCAGCGTTTCTCCTAATTGCATCAAGCCACCTCTGAGGCACTCTCGTCAGTCGATCTGCCTGGATTTGGTTAGATGTAACCAGGGACACACACTCATTGATAAGGCGTATTCCTTTACCAGCTTTATTAACATGTCAAGCCATCATCGAATGAACATTTCACTTGTGGCTTTGGTCCACACTCTGGCCCTGCCTGTGTGGGTGTCTGAAAATTATTTATGGACACAAACAGAATCAGTGAACAAGTGCAAGGTGGTCGCCTTCCAGAGGATTGTTAAACTTATTGATTTGATAATGCCATCAAGTTCCGGGAGGTCAATATGTTGGAAGTCCTTCTTTGGACGTAACCAGCAGGCATCCTCTACTACAGTCCAATCATATACCAATCACACGCGGTTAGCGAGAGAGCTTGCGTCGACCCATACACTAAAGTTTTTCCCATAAATGCACCATTTGCTATGTGTCAGGTCTTCTTTGTGCACTCTGATGAGAACCTCCTCAATCATGGTGTTGAGAGGGGCATCATCAACTTTGTCATCCCAACCAGCAGTAACTTCAGATGCTCTCTGCTTGATAAAAGCCACATATAGGAAGGTGCCCAACCAACTTGCCACATAAGGAAAATATGTTGTGTTGCATGACAACATGAAGCATGTCTGGGATTTTGTTCCCTCTTCTCCAATACAGTGTGTTATTCTCCCCCCAGACTTGTAAACCAAGCACTTGTGCACCATCCTGTAGCCTCTTTGATTCTTTGTTCATGAGGCCAAAGCTGTTGAGATGCTTCTTCACATGCACTGCAGGCAAGACACTCATCCACATACACATTATCAATATAGGCAGATGTTGCTTGCTGTATGCGCTCATCCTTTGTCAGAATAGCATCAACAATTGTCTGCATGATGAGTGGTGCTACATTGAGTCCAAACCCCATGCGGGTCAGGCATTACCTTCATTCTCTAATTAATACAGTTTAGTAGGGCCAAGATGATTGGTGCACATGTATCTGAAGGTATGCTTTTCGAAGGTCTATCACTGACACATTTGATCCTGTTCATAGCCACTCTCTCAACCTTTTGGCGCATGTATCTGCATGAGCTGTAAATGGATCTACATGTTCATTTAACTTTCGGTAATAAAGTACAAGTCTTACTTTATCTTTATTGTGCTGAATGACTGCCATCAGTGAGATCAGACCCTTCGAGGATCCCCATTTCTCTTCTAGGTAAGGAGCCAACCATCCATTATTAATCCAGTTTTGTAGTTCTGTTATATTCTGCTCAAGCTCTTGCAGGAATGTTGTACTTTGGCATCCAGTTGCATAATTTTTCTGGTGGCTGATCACTGGCCCACTTCCATGACACTGTTCAGGATTTGGTATGTCAATCAAACTGTGCGAAAATCAGGTTGTTTCAATTCTATTGCTGTGCCCAAGGTAAGTCTTTTTTGTGTATATATTTCTATAAAAGTGTATTTTTATGCTTTCATAGTGTTTTGACACTAGTTTGGGGGTTAACCATTTGCCTATAGCTGGGACCTTAACAGGTACTACCACTCTGGGTCAGGGTGGACCTGAGAACAACAGCAATTAAGAGGTGGTTACATGCTCCTCACAACCTCGCAATCAGAAGCCTTGATGCCAGATGCAGTTTACCGTCATGCCCAGGACCCTCGCCAGCCTTAAAAAAAAAAGAAAAAAAAAGAAAAAAAAAGGGAAAGGAACACAGATTTTATTAGGAACCTGTTAATTTTTCTGCATAAAACATCTCTACTACTTACAACTAGAACTCTGAAACACTTAACTACATACTACATTTTCTGCTTGAACATTTAACTCCTACAAATTGATGTTATTCTGTTAATAAAATTCTACTTTAACATACAAAAGAAATGCTTTTATTCTTCCAACTGTCAACCTTCTGATTATTCTGATTTTAAGTTGAATGGAGTTGGTTATGTTTGACACAGGAAGACCAATTTAAACATTCAACCTCCTCCCTACTTCAGGCCTAGCATAAAAGTTAGTGACATTCCAATGTGGGTTCAATATCTTCGCTGAGTAGCACAGGCTCTGATTCCGTAGAAATGGCGTAAACAATAACTGAACTGGAACAAAAAAAAAACAAGACAACATAGATCTAAAGTAAACAGTGGAATGAGAACAATTTTTTGAACTCCCCTTATTACACCTATTGACAGACACCTGATGAAATTGGTAGGGTAGAACGACTGAAACATTAAAATGTGAAGAGTAAGACATTTCAAAGGTAAATAATGATAACTTGTTATACCAGAAATTCAGCCAGAGAAATGGAATTATTTAAATGAAATTAAACCACACTTGTCTTGCCAATCACTTGTAGGAATTGAATAAAAATAGGAAATATAATAAAAAAAACACTAAATAAACTAAAAATACAAAATAAAATAAACATAAAAAATCTCCCAGGTGTCCTCTGACAGGAAAGACAATTTACACATGTGCAAAAAGAGAGGCTTCCTGGTGCCATAAATAAACTTTAGCTCTTTTTCTGTTGGACTTTGACTGGTAAAGACGTGCTGACTGTTCGGGAAGGAATTTCCCCAACAAGAGGTCGTTGGAATCAAAAAATAAAATCAGTATCCAAACTGTCCCTATAGTGTCTCTGTATCTTTCCTTTTCTCTTTGTCTATTTATTTCAGCGACGAAAGCTATTTGACAAGTCTTGGATGTTTAGGTGAAAGAACCAACCCAGCAGTAATAGCCATGAATTAATCTTAGACTGCAAAAAGGGTAGGCTCAGTGATGAGGAAACCCACTGGTATACACAAGGAAGATGAGTCACTGCACAGATTTAGTGTATAACTGAATAACCACAACAACCTACCAGAAGAAGTGCAGTCCCTCCTCCGAGAATTTCTAAAACTAACCAATCCACATACAGGACAGCCTTCAGTGTCTAACACAAAAGTAACACACGTCATAGACACTGGAGATAGCGCCCCTACTTAAGTCAAAGTCTGACAACTGTCAGAAGAAAAATGTAAATCAGCTAAACAGGAGTTTGTGGCACTCTTACAAGCTGGAATTATTCAACCGTCAAAGTCCCCCTGGCCATCACTATTACATCTAGTTCACAAGTCAACCCCAGGAAAATGGCGAGTATGTGGCGATTTTAGACATTTAAACCAATTGATAAAACCAGACAGATATCCGATATCAAATATTAACAGCCTCAGATCTAAACTCTTCAAGAAGACTATTTTAAAAAATTGATCTCTTACAGGCCTATCACCAGATTCCCATGAATAAGGCAGACATAAAAAAAATCTGCTGTGATAACACTATTTGGTCTCTTTGAATACCTATTCATGCCAATTGGTCTATGAAACAGCAGCTCTACATTCCAGAGATTTATGGGCAACATATTTATGGATGTAGACTGTGTTTTTATATATAACGACGATATACTTGTTTTCTCCGAATCTAAGGAACAACACCACAAAGATCTCAAGAAAGTCCTTTCGATTCTCGAAGGAAACAACCTTCAAATCTCTGTTGAAAAATGTCAGTTCTACAAAGACGCCATTGACTTCTTGGGCTATTATGTAAGCATGAAAGGATTAAAGCCAACAACCCAGAAAGTCGAAGACATCAAAAATTTTCTAGAACCCACAGAATCCAAATCTTTGCGTCGATTCCTGGGAATGGTAAATTTTTACAGGAAATTAATCCCTCAAGCCTCAGATGTGTTAGTGCCACTAACTGAAGCCATCAAACACAATCCAGCAGAAAAAGTATTAAAACTAAGCCCGACTGAAAGTGAATCATTTGTGGCAATAAAAGACATTCTTGCTAAAGTATCTGCTTTGACGCACCCTGATCCAGATGCCACGCAATACCATCTAGTCACGGATAGCTCCAACTGTGCAGTTACATCAGATAAATGGTGATCCAGTCTCCATTGGGTTTTATTCAAGAAAACTGTCTGAAAACCAGGGGAAATATTCCACCTTTGACAGGAAACTTTAGGCAGCATATCAGGCAGTCTTGCACTTCAAACCACAAATTGAAGGCAGAAATCTCACCTTTTTTTTTAGATCACAAACCACTTTCCCTGGCTTTCAAAAAGAAAACACTGATGAAATCGGACAAGCAACAAAGATATTTATCAATTATCACAGAGTATGTCACAGATGTACATTATATAAGAAGAGATGAAAATATTGTTGCTGATTGTCTATCTCGACCCACATTTTTGGTGACTATAGACCCCTGTGACTTACCAGCTATCAGGGAATCACAAAGAGAGGATGAGGAAATTGACACATACAGGAGCCAACTTAAAGCCTTTGAGATGCAAGGCTCATCCGTCTGGTGCGACCTATTAACATCTACTCTCAGACCATACATACCTGAACCACTTCGTAGGAGAATCTTTGACATGTTCCATGACATCTTCCATCCAGGACCTACGCCAACAACTAAGCTAATTAAATAAAGCTAGGTACTTCTGGCCAAAAATAGAGAAAAACATACAATCTTGGGTCAAGAGCTGTCTATGATGCCAACAGTACAAGATTTCTAGACACACTAGAACAGAAACCACACCTTTTTTCTCTACCTTCAGGAAGGTTTGAAACCGTGCATATAGACATCATTGGTTCTTTGTTACCCACCACCACCTATGATGGGATATACACATCTCCAGCTAGATATGTACTTATGTGCATTGATAGAGCAACAAGATGGGTAGAAGCTACACCTCTACAAGACACTGCCGCTACCACCCTAGCATTGGCATTCCTGCATACATGGATCTCTAGCTTTGGAGTCCCATTACGTGTTGTCACAGATAAGGGAAGTCAATTTGAAAGTGAACTGTTTAGGGACCTGTCTGCTACAATAGGTTTTCACAGGCTCCGTACAATGGCTTACCAATGGAATAATCGAAACGTTGCCCCGTACTCTTAAAACAGTAATCATGACAAGAAAGCAGAGCTGGTTGGATGCATTGCCAATTATATTGCTTGGTATTAGAGATATGCCTAATGAGCAAAGTTTCTCCCTGGCCACTACTGTCACAAGAACCCAGTTATTACTTCCAAGACCAATAATCGACCAGGAATATCCCAACCTGACAAAACATGACATAAAAAAAAATTGCCAAAGAGATGCAAAAGTTGGATATAATCCTCCTTTCAGAAGGACAGCTACATACAACTCAAAAATCCTTTATACTTAAAGAGCTAAAATCAGCAACACATGTATGGCTGCAAACTGACAAGATTAGGAAACCTCTGCAAGCTCCATATTCAGGGCGATACAAAGTAATAAAACAAGAAGAAAAATATTTTATAAAAGAGACATTGGTTGGCGATGAGCAAATGGTTTCAATTGAGTGATTGAAACCAGCAATATTGCCCATGCCCCCCCCCCCCCGAAAAAAAGAATGTAAACAAAAAACACAGCCTAACAGGAAACACATCATCACCAACACCTGAAACGCAGCAAGTCTCAAAGAAACCAACTGTCAACGTGTGCGGCTTGCAAGAAACAACGACCATTTTACTACACATAAAAATACACGCATAAACAAAATTATATGTACATTGAAAAGAGTAACATCCACACATGCACCTTATAAAAGACTAACTTCAATGCATCCTTACTATAGCTGCAATATATTGGGTAGGGATTGAATACAAATACAAAATAAAATAAAAAACACTAAATAAAATAAAAGTACAAAATAAACATAAAAATCTGACAGGAAAGACAATATTTACGCATGTGTAAAAAGAGAGGCTTCCTGGCGCCAAAATAAACTACCTTTTTTTTTCTGTTGGACTTTGACTGGTAAAGACGTGCCGACTGTTCGGGAAGGAATTTCTCCAACAAGAGGTCGTTGGAATCAAAAAATAAAATAAGTGTCCAAACTGTCTCTGTATCTTTCCATTTTTCTTTACCTATTTATTTCAGCGACGAAAGCTATTCGACAAGTCTTGGATGTTTAGGTGAAAGAACCAACCCAGCAGTAAATAGCCATTATCCATACATTCAATTGCCAAGTAAACAACAGACTAAAATAATTTTTATGTGAATAAAAACTTTAATTTTGAGATCCCAGGTACATTGTGTGGCGTAAAATTAAAAACATTAATTAAACAGAAGCACTATTAAAAACTTAAAGATTTTAAAAAGTGTTTATAACACTGTGCGTGTGAACAAAAGGCATTTTTAGTCCAAACGTAAATTATATAAGTTTTTGTCTTTGCCCACTGGATATTTTCATAAAAGAAAAATTGATTAGAAAATAAAATAGACGAGTCTCCAATAAGTGAGCAGAGCAGTAAAATTAGGTAACACTGGACAGGACACTATTTATGGCATTGGAACGAAATTTAGCGTCCGAAATATTTTTTCATCAATATTTTTTATTGCAATACATGATAAAAAAGAAAAAAAAATGTAATTTTCTAAACGTCTGGCGTTTAAAAGAAATTCAGAATTTTCCTAATATTTTTTTCAGCGATTGATCACTTTTCGTAATGTTATTATTATTTTTTTTTTCATCATTCCTTCCTTTCATTATTCTGACACAATGGCACGGAACACTTTAAAAAAGTTAATATAATTTAACTAAGTAAATGGGACTATTACCAAAACTTACACCCCAAAAATCAAAATAATGAAGAAATATTGAATTGAAAATACATTTATTTGTTTTTTGAGTAACAGGTGTTTCGGAAAAAAAAAGTCGCAGTAAAAAAAAAAAATAAGAAAAAGTAAAGAAAAAATATACTAAAAACAAAAAATTGCATTCTTTTTCTTCTTTGTTAATTTAATTATGATGATTTGTAAAGTTTTAAACAAAAAAAGGAGTGACTTATTTTGTGAACGCGCAATAGTCACCTGAAAAAATATTTTCTATCAGTAAAGGATAGCTTAAAATCTTACTTTTTGTGACAAATCGAAAAATCACTGTAGCATTCTGCAAGATAAGTAAAATCGACTTGTTTACAACTCCAGCTAAAAGTTGGTCTCCATGTAAACGGCGGCCATGTTTATAGCTGCTGCTGTGTAACAGGCAAAATCTTAATCGGACTTCGGTAAGGTGAAACGAAAACTTTTGTTTTTTTTCGCTTCGCCACACTCCCCTCTTTACTTTTTATTTTACTTAAAAATAAAAATGAAAGAATATTCCTTTTTTAAAAAGATAATTTTAGATATAATTCCATTAAAAAATTACTGTTTTTACTTTATTTTTTAACAAAGAATTAATCATCCTAAAAAGTGAAAAAAATATCAATGAAATAAAAAAGAGGGTTTTTTTAGTCTTTTAAAAATTACTTCGTCATATTGTGGTCAAATTAGCGAGGCGATCAGTCTATTCCCAAGAATTTAATATAATAATAATATGTAAATTTATTCATTTTAACGTTTTCACCTTGCAATCCATATCCTACAGACGAAATGTTCTGTCACTACTCAACTGTAGTGTGTACTCTAAATAGAAAAAAACATGGCATATTCATGGTGGTAAACCATCCCTATTACCTTCGTGTTCCATTCAAGGTGTATATATATATATATATATATATATATATATATATATATATATATATATATATATATACCTTTTGGCTTAGACAAATTACTTCTCTTGCTTGCTCAACAGTGATATTTTTTGTATTATACAAAAAATATGGCACAAGGCCCAAACTGGAGAAAAGCAATCTGTCTTATCTTAAACAAACTTAGCTATCCACAGTCATTGATTCAAACAAACTATACAATATTATTTGCAACAAACATCACATCTTTACTTACCATTCTTAATATGAATGTAGAAGGTGTGGGGATTATTGTCGAATTGAAGTACGGACAGTCAGCCATGTCTGGTACAAGGCCAATTCACAAACATGTAGCGGCCTAACTACTTTTTTATTTGTTATGTAATAATGTTAGCTTCTCAATTCAATGTGTACCAAAAAGTGAACAAACAAGACATAGGTAGACAATATTTTAATTATAACAATAATCGGTTAAAGGGAGAGAACTTATTTATACCCTTTTAATAATTAACTGGAGATGTATGAAACACTTTTTTGTATGTGTTTAAGAAAATAATTTAAACAGTTCAAAGATGATGAGTTGGTAAAATAGTTTGTAATTTGTTCCAGTTTCAAGTGATGAGTTGGAAAATAGTCTGTATGTCCAAATAATTGAAATAGCACAAAATGATGAGTTGGAAAAATAGACTGTATATCCAAATAATTGAAATAGTTCAAAATCATGAGTTGGAAGAATAAACAGCAAGCAAGGTGTGTGTGAAAGAATGTTAAAAAATACTTGCGTTTAAGTCGATAAGTTGAAGTAATATAATTATTTACCAGGAGAAAAATATTGGATGCAAAAGGTTGTTATTGCACAGTTTGAATATTTAATTTAGTTTCTCAGGCAGGTAAAAAAATGAATCCGGCTTATTTTCTTTTTTTACAAGTAGGCGAAAATATATATGCCTTAAAAGAAAAGTGGTTTTCTTTTTAACGAGTAGGCGAAAATATATATGCCTTAAAAGATAAGTGAGCTGGAAACAATAGGTCTGGTAGCTTCAAAATCTTCTTTCCAACTGGAGCTTCAAGAGCGGGAAGATTCCCGCTTTTTCGAAAGAGAGGCAAAATGCTGCTGCTGATGCAGAACGAACCAATGAAAAGTTTGGTTACAAAAAGAAGATGGTTTGATTTATTTTACAATTTTCTTTCTCGAACTTTTTATAAATATAGGTGATACGAGGGTATCGTAGAGAGCTCGACAAACATAGCCAACACTCCATACAACTTAGGGTTATTCGGAAACATCAAAAGGTTTAAAGGATACAAATCCTATATTATCCATCAACTAACTATAACACACAAAATAAAATTGCACACCGCAAAAGTGGACCAAAACGACCAAAAGAATTTTGGAAAAACCCAACTAAAACAGATAAAGTAAAATTTCACACCCACAAAAGTAGATTCAAACTACTAAAAACATTTTGAAAAAACCCAAACCAAGGAAAATTTTACAAGTCAGTGTGAAAAGCAAAATTCTGGATCCTGATTGGATTAAAAATAGAAAATTCATATATGACGTTTTTTCACACCTAAAGAGGAAAATATCTGCTGGAGTCGGCAACATGAGAAGCGTCACTATTTAAACAACGTCGCTGACCGTTAAAATTCAGTCCACCATAGGAGCGTTTAGCTGACGGACCTCGTGGCAATGTAACGAAAGAAATTTAAAATTCAGTCAGAATGGGAGCGGTATCTGATAGCATTTCACAATGTAAGGATGAAACTTCAAGATGACTCTGTCACGTCTTGCCTACCTTTTCTTCCAATTTTCTTTTCTTCTTTTTCATTCCACACCACCAGGAAGAGCAACAACAACAAAAGGACACGCTAAATACTATTTCTTTATTTCTTCTTTCTCACCCTGTCACTAACCTGCCGAAAAAGGGAAAGGAACATAAGACTTTACATTATGTTACTATCATTATACGCTCGGGACACTTAGCTATTTACTACTATCAAACCACGAACTCTAAACTTCTGTGGACATTTTAATTACTTACATTTCTCTTACAACAATTTCAACTACAGAACTGCATTCTTTTTCTTCTTTGTTAATTATGATGATTTGTAAAGTTTTAAACGTTTTTTTAAATTGCTTCCAGCCACTCAGTGTCTTCGGTTATTAATTTATTAATTAAAGACTATACTTACAAATCAAAAATTGTAAAGCTTAATAGAAATAATTTAGAATTAAGATTTTTAAAATAATAATTTTTTTGTTAAACTACACATTTTTTTTTTTACTATGGAAACTTATAAAACACTTATCATTAAAAAGTCACGTGTTTCAATGGTTGTTCCCGTTACGAAACGTTCACTCGAAATATGTCATTTTTTGGTCATCATACTTCCAGATGTATAAATTGATTAATTAGGCCTCGTTGAAAGGTCAACGAGTCAAATCTTTCTGATTAAGAACTACTTTTATTCGAATTTTATGCCACGCAAGTAACATTTGTTTCGAATCAGATTAATTTAGCTTTAAATTTACTAATTATCCAAAAGTAACGTGTCATAGCTGTATATTTTATTTTTGTAAAATTTTTATAACCGAGAATTAACTTTTGTTTACAAATGAGTCGATAGCTCGAAAATGGCCAAAAATTGAAAAACAAATTTTTAAATCTCAAATTTTAAAATTCCAATCAATATAATTTCTTGTTTCAAATACACTAGAGTATTTTACTTACTGGAAATAATAAATTTAATCATTTAGCTTTCAATTTAAACTAGAATAAAAGCTTCAAGAAAAATTTTATTTTTAAAAATTCAGTTTAAAATTTAGATATCGAAAATGAGTGGAGGTACTACATTTATATGATAATATACAATAATTGTAGTGGTGACATGCATACGAAAAGAAGTTGCGAAAGTGTATAAATATCTGAGTTGTCTACCTTTGACAATGAATCTGGGCTGAATGATGTATTTGGTTTTACAAATAGTTCGAAGGATTCAGAAGTTAATTAATCTATGTAATAAATGTTCCTTTGATATTATGTGGTGAATGGCCATTGACATGAGTGTGTGAGTGAGAGTTGAACAAATATATGCTAAGTGAGTGAGTTGAACGAATAATATATGTGAAGTATATTACTTAATTTAATAAACATTCAACATTAAGTGACAGAGTTTTTATGTTTATTGTTCAAAAGTGGCTGGAAAACTCTGTCACCGATGTTGCTGGTGTCCACACCATGAATTTTTCAATCACTCAGTCCCTTACGCAAGTGGTGGATTTCCCCACGCATTTCTCGAATAACCCTAATGGAAGTGACTCACTGCTAGACCTCTGCTTCACTTCCATCCCAGACTCTTGCAATGTCAAGCAGCTCTGCCCGCTCAGAAACTCTGACCATGTGGTGGTTTCCGTTGACATCTCCTTCCACTCCCACTCCAACCCAGGAGACTCAGACTATCAAAGAGCAGACTGGGACTCGTTACACGATTTCCTATGTGACGTCCCTTGGAACAATGTTTTTAGTCTTCCCGTTAAAGACTATACATTCGAGGTTTCCTCTTGGGTTAAGGCTGGCATCGATGCTTTCATCCCAGCCAGGAAGTCTCGGCTTAAATCCCATTCGTCCCCCTGGTTATCGCCTGCTTAGTCGGCCGCCATTGCCCACCGGAATCACTTCTTTCGACTTTATAGGAGCCACGCGTCAGACAATAACAGGGGCCTTTTTGCCTCTGCTCGTAATGAGGGCAAAATGAAACTTAATGAAGCTAAGATGCTGTTTGCTGCCAGAATGAAGCAGCGCATAACATCCCGTGTTCGGCACCAAAGACTACTGGCGGCTCTGTAAAAGTGTGCTTAACCACAGTAAACCCTCAATACCTCCTCTAATCAATGAATTTGAGGTCCTCATCTCTTCAGCGGATAAAGTTGAGAGTTTTGCTAACAGTTTCTCCACCAATTCGACACTGGATTCTTCTGGAGTATCCACACCCGACTTCCCACCTAGAACTGAGGCCCAGCTGAATGACGTTCACATTACCCCCCCCCCCCCCGGTCTCCAACATAATCTGAAAGCTTGACTCTCATAAAGCGAGCGGAGGTGACGGAATCTCAATCATAGTTTTGAAGAAATGTGCCCCTGAACTCTCCTCTGTCCTCTCTAAACTCTACAACTACTGTATCTGCTTCATGTTTTGCTGCCTGTTGGAAGTCTTCCACTGTAGTTTCTATATTTAAGAATACTGGCGAACCCTCAGACCCAGCTAATTACCTCCCTATTAGCCTCCTGCCAATTTTTGGCCAAGTGTTCGAAGCTATTATCAACGCCAACGTGGTTCAGCATTTCACAACTCACAGACTCTTCTCGAACAAACAGTGTGGTTTTCACTTCACCAGGTCTACTGCTGATATGCTCCCGACCATCACTGTGTATACACACCAGGCTCTCGACAAGAATGGCGAAGCTAGAACTGTTGCCCTGAATATTTCCAAAGCGTTTGACAGAGTCTGGCATGCTGGACTTCTACAGAAGCTGCGGAGCTACGGTATAACTGGACAATTGTTTGACCTAATCCAGCCATTCCTCTCAAATTACACATTGAAGGTAGTACTGAACGGACATGCCTCCCAATACTACCATACGAATGCGAGTGTCCCTCAATGCTCTATTCTAAGTCATACGCTTTTCCTTATCTACATTAACGATCTCCCCGATGTAAAAAGATCCCAAGTATGCATATACGCTGACGACACCATCTTTTACTACAGACTACAATATTGAGGTTCCGATTTCTCACAACACCCATTATCATCAGCATCACCCAACAGCAATCAGCAGTCTTCTTCGCAACCGGAACTTCAATTTACTAAGAAAGGAAGGATAGTACATTGGCCTATCAAATATAAATAATATTGGATATATTGAAAAAATTATTACATTCTTTTCAATCTAGTGGGATATTGTAGGCACAACTATCATTCACACCCACATACTGACATGCCTTAACACAACATGTCACTTTATTCAACAGTGATTGGTCAATATATCGACAATATAAATTACTATCAGACAATTTACAGATCGCAGTAACTCCTGCATACCGTAAGATAGAAGATTGATTCCAAAGCCCTTTCTAATATGCATAGTACATGTTCTCTGATTGGTTAAGTTTTAACCACTCAAATCTTTTTGATGTGAAAATCGAGTTTCCTGCGAAGCTCTCCGGAGCCTTTCTAAATGTTATTTAAAGTGCTGTTTTCCCTAGTTCTTCAGTAAGATTTCAGCTGCTCCACAAATCCTCGCTAGTCGAAACCAAATCTTACTCACAATTCCCAACGCACACACAGACATGAACAGTTCTACTGTACAATCTTTCAGTTGGACCCTAGCTAAACTCTTTGTTTAAGCAATGCTGATTCGAACATGTTTCCACTCATACTTTCGCACAACTATCCCAAGAACATTATGTAAATAATTCTTCTTTTCTGAAAAAACTTTATTTCAATCAACTTTCTTCAAGAAACATTCATTAATTGCAGTCTATGGGAGAATACTCTTTCTCCTTCTGCACATTTGTTCACAGTTATATGCATGCTTTCTCAACAATTATATATTTGTTAATACATATTTATTTTGGTTAGAATTAGTGTTGTTACTTCATTTTTTCAGCCTTGAATTTTATCTAATCACAAAATATAAATATTGTGAAGGTTTCCGATGTAATTTCTGGGCCAAATCAACGTAATTGGTGACATCTACAAGTCCTTGTGCCAGACGTGGTTACAAATTATTGACGAACCTTTTAGAAATTGCTTATTAGACACGAATAGCCAGCGGCCGTATTTCTCAAAGGAATAATAAAAAAAGTTAAAATGACCTGACTGGAGTCTGAATCATATCGATTTCCACGTAAAAGCTTATCTAGGTGTTTCCAGTAAGATATTTGCACTAAGTCGTGTTGGAAGTAAATGTGGGCAAAGGGAGATCACTTCCTACTCCCATTTTGTTACACAACTAATTTAATATTTCATTCAAGATCGATGACTTCAGCCAAGTGATAAGCAAATTGACTAAATTAAATTACAAATTAGCCTTTTCTCATAATAGCGATGGTAATCAAATATGCACTCAAGGAATTCTGGGAGTGGACATTTTCCAATATATGGAAAATACCAAAATTGTTAAATTCATGAATGGCTCGGCGTGGAAAAGGTCGAATGGAATTGTCTCCTTCGGGAACAGTCTGGATTTTCTAAGTAGACATAAAATTACACTAGTGGGACCTGAGGCCTCCAACATTCAAAACATCTACCATACAATAATTTCTGAACATTCTTCGTGTCTCAAACAAAAAGAAAATTCCGTGTTGAACTCAAAGTCTACCTACCCTGAAATATTTCCAGGTACCTTCGAGTTATCTACTGTTGAACACAACTTAGAGAAAATGTTTGTTATGGATTCATGCGCGTCATCCTTCGATGAATATGGATATATCAGTGAATACGATAAAAACAAAATAGGTAAATTTGAGAAAAAAAAAACAAAAAAAAAAACGAAAAAAACAATAAAGTTCAAAGACAATTCATGTTTCGTGGAATTACCTTGCCATCTAAATAAGTTGCCTTGAAACTGCTTGATAAAATTATGCATTCTTTAGAAAGGAAAAAAGATCTGGCTACTGCTTACAACAATATTCTTCACCAACAAGAGACCGAAGGGATTATAGAAAAAATTGAAATCTTTCTACAAGACTTTTTAAAATATATTTGAATTCCTCACTGACCGGTCTTCAAATCTGATGAACAAGTAACAACAAAGATCAGAACTACTGATTAATGACGGAAGGAGGCTACTCCCTCAATGAAACGTCTCTTTCTGACAATCTTAATCCTGGGCAAGACATTGAACTGCGTCCATATACTGGCCATCCAATCATTGGGTTTTCTAGTCCAACTTCAAACACTTGTAGTACCCCCTTACAAGAGATCAGAAATAATACTACCTAAACATATTAATCTTGTCTTCTTCTCCCTTTTCTTCTTAAGGTGCTTCCATCTAGGTCACGAACTACTATTCCAGAAATCCCTTCATCTCTAACTCCCTCTCTTTCTCTCGCTCTCTCTCTGGCCCATCCCTACTGACCAACAACTAGTAGCAGTTCAGCTTTTTTTTTCGTTCCTCAAAAGATTTCACACCAGCCACACGTGCTACTTCCACCAGCGGATATTTTAGCCAGCCACGAGGGACTCACACAAGAATGTAGACGAAGTTAAATAAAGTTTGTTTTAACAGATTAATATTTGTATCTCTTAATTATTATCCAAAACATACTAGGTACAAATATTACAATGGTGACCCCAACTTCAAGGATATAAACGCAACCTTCTCGAAACTCCAGGATAAATGCAACATTTCAACTTCACGTCGCAAACGTTTTAAGAGAGAACCTTCGACGTAAGTAGAAAAAAATTCCTCTTTTCTTCGTCTACAAGAACACAAATATATATATATATATATATATATATATATATATATATATATATACAAAAATGGAAGAAGCCTATCTACAGCAAATTAATATAAAAACACCAGAGTTCATGGAAACGGCAATGAATGGCTGGTTTTCCATTCTGGAAGCGCAATTTTCCACGGTCATATCATATCTGCCTGCAGAGGTGGTAGCAAAAATACCTATAGCAACTTTAGAATCAAGAAACTACGAGGAAATAAAATATTCATTATTTGAGGCCCACGAAAGGACGAAGCCGGAATTGTTCGACAAATTAATGTCAACAACTACCATTACCGGCCGCCCCTCAACATACTTACAGGAAATGCTATCGATAGTAAAACGGATAGGTATCGGTGAAGAAATTGTAATACACAAATTCCTTCAGGCCCTACCAGCGACAATTTCCTCCGTCATTGCCTCACAAAAGGAGTTAAGCCCAACTCAACTTGGAAAGCTAGCAGATGAGCTCATGCCTTTGCTTAACATCATCAACGCGACAGCATTCACCGCTCAGCATAATACACAAAACAGTGATAAAAACAAAAACAATGTTCCTATGCCGATAGGAATTAAACCTTATTTTCCTGAACAGAAAACCAAAATATGTAGAGCACACCTCTACTTTGCCGAGCAAGCGAGAACGTGCAAACCTTGGTGTAAATGGCCGAAGAAACAAAATATAAAAATACTACCAAGCTCGCGTCCACTTACACTAACACCAACAGACTCAGGAAACTAGCAGCACGAACCATGTCTGTCCCCTTGAGTTCGTCGCTATTACAAACCAATGCACGATTAGGGACAACAATATTAAAATTCATAGTAGATACTGGCGCAAGTATCTCAATAATACCAGCTTCTATGTTAAACGGCGTCTCATTAAATCCAACACCAGTATCACTCACCACTGCTAATGGAGAGAAGATGAAATGCCACGGACAAGCAAACCTAGAAACTGGGATATCTAGTTTGAGAAGGTCATTTTCCTGGATATTTGTGGTCGCAGATACCACCAATCCTCTCCTTGGATTTGACTTCTTAAATGAATTTGGTCTTATAATCGACTGCAAAAATAAAACAATTTCCGACCCATTAACAGACACAAAAAAAAAAAAATAAAATTAATATTAAACTCGATATCTCCGGTAAATGTGGTCATTAACAAAGTGGAACTACCTATACCAATTCAAACCAGTCTGGATAAATACTCAGAAATTATCTCTCCACATATAAACAAAAATAACAACTACTGCGGTGTTTATCACAGAATTGATACAGGTAGCCACTTACCGGTTTTTGCAAAATTCAGACAGCTATCTGCTGAAAAATTAACGGCCACTAAGGAAGAATTTAAAAGACTCATACACGAAGGCGTGATAGCTCCTACAGACAGCGAATGGTCAAGCCCACTACATCTTGTACCTAAGCAGAGTGGAGGATACCGCTGCTGTGGAGATTACCGTGCACTAAACAGCATCACTAAAAGTGATAGATACCCCATTCCCAATATAAATTCATTTACAACAAAACTCGCTAATAAACAGCGATTTACAAAAATTGATTTAATTTCGGCTTACCATCAAATTAAAATGCACCCAGACGATATTCCTAAAACAGCTGTTATTTCGCCGATGGGTCTTTTTCACTATGAATTTATGCCGTTTGGACAGCAACTTTTAAAAGATAGATGGACAGAATTGTTCGAGATATAGACTGTGTCTTTATATATATATATGACATCCTAATCTTCAGTGATGACGAGCAGTCCCACAAGAAAGATATAGACACAGTTTTTAGAATTTTACAAGAAAATAACCTAAAAATATCATTATCGAAATCTATTTTCAATCTAACATCACTAGATTTCCTAGTTTTCAGAATTAATTCAAAGGGAATCACACCAACTGCTAATAAAGTAAAAGAAATAGAATCTTTTTCGTGTCCTAAAGATGCTAAAAGCGTACGCAGATTTCTTGGTATGGTAGGATTTTACAGGAAGTTAATACCAGGATTTGCAAAGTTAGTTTCACCTTTATCTGAAAGAATGAGACTAACACCTAGAGTATTAATTACGTTGAATAATGTGGAAAAACAATCCTTTTGTAACATTAATAAAATACTTGGTGAGCTAACAGAATTATCCCATCCTCAACCAACTTGTACACAATATCGACTGATCACGGACAGCAGCAAATATGCAGTAGGTGCTGCCTTACATCAGATCATAAATGGAAATCCAATATCAATAGGATTCTTCTCAAAGAAACTGACGTCAACACAGACAAGATATTCCACTTTCGACCTTTTAGCTGCATATTTGTCAGTGTTACACTTTCACCACCTCATAGAAGGCCGTGAAGTATTACTTTTGACAGATCATAAACCAATATGCGATGCATTCCACAGTCTAAAACCTGCAAAATCAGATAGACAACAAAGACAGCTAGCAATTAATTTCAGATATAGCCCATGTGAAGGGTAACCAAAATATAGTTGCAGATTGTCTGTCTCGCCCAACATTTGCTGTACAAATAGATATGTACGATCTCCCAGCACATGCAGATGCACAAAAATCAGACACTGAAATACAGTCCTTCCCAGATTTAAAGAAATTCACATTATCTGGAAAAGATCAAATTGTGTTATATGATACATCAACATCATACCCTAGACCTTTTGTACCATGCACACTACGAGAATCAATCTTCGACAGCTTACATTTAGTGTCACACGCTGGAATAAAATCATCTATCAAAATGATTAAAGCTAGATTTTACTGGCCACACATGGATAAAATCATCAAAGAATTATGTGCATCATGCACTTCTTGCCAACAAGCAAAAATATACAGACATACCAAATCGCCTGTACAAACGTTGGAAATACCATCATCAAGATTTCATACTGTACACATAGATATAATTGAACCACTACCACCAGCAAAATGCTCCCACAATCCATGACGGTATATTTTAACATGTATAGATTGAACCAGTCGATGGATAGAAGCACAACCTATATCGGATATTACAGCACAAACCGTAGCTGAAGCTCTGGTAAACACGTGGATTACTCGCTTTGGTGTTCCTCTTCATGTCATAACAGATAGAGGAACATAGTTTGAAAGCGAACTATTCCTCGAACTGTCAAAAATTATTGGATTCTATAGGCTACGTACAACATCCTATCATCCACAATGTAATGAACTTATAGAAAGAGCCCACAGAACATTAAAAGCAGCTATTATTGCCCGAAAAGAATCTTGGATTTCAGCCCTACCAATAATTCTCTTGGGAATTCAAAGTATGCCCAACTGGTCCAATCCCCACCCTTTCATGCGGTAACAGGTGCACAAATGTTATTTCCACAGCCAATGATAAATACAGAAAATACAGAAACGGTTACACAAGATTTTACAAGAGAACTGCACAAAACTATGGCACAATTTGATCTGACAGACTTTTCAAACAGAAAAATCAACAAAAAATCATACGTACCAGATGAACTTCAAACCTGTGATAAAGTTTGGATTAGGATAGATCGCGTTCGGAAACCGCTAGAAGCACCCTATTCAGGTCCTTACATGGTACTCGAACGAACACCAAAATATTTCCTCATAGAAAGTAACCCAAACACGCATACACAAGTTTCAATAGACCGTTGGAAACCGTACATTGAAAACAAACAAAAATCAAAATGTACGCAAAATGCAACCATCAATACAAATAAGCCTGATAGTTTGCCACCTGAAAAAGTGCAAGAACATAAAACGAAGACAAGAACTTCAGGTAGAACAATTACATGGAAAAAGGATAACAAATACATTTATTATTAAGCCACGGAGTCAATTAATAATAAAAAAATAGATAAATAAATAAGATTAAACTAAAACGAGAACTCAGTAAACTGGTAGAGGAGTATTTGTAGTAGTCCTTACTAGAGGTCAGAAATAATACTACCTAAACATATTAATCTTGTCTTCTTCTCCCCCCTTCTCCAGGTGCTTCCACCTAGGTCAGGAACTACTATCCCAGAAATCCCTTCATCTCTCACTCCTTCTCTTTCTCTCTCTCTGGCCCATCCCTACTGACCATCAACTAGTAGCAGTTCAGCTTTTCTTTAGTTCCTCAAAAGATTTCACACCAGCCATACGTGCTACTCTCGCCAACGGACATTTTAGCCAGTCACGAGGGACTCTCACAAGAATGTAGACGAAGTTAAATAAAGTTTGTTTTAACAGGTTAATATTTGTATCTCTTAATTATTATCCAAAACATACTAGGTACAAATATAACACACTTATATCCACTAGAGTTGTCTCTTACTCATAATTATTTCCAAAATACTCTAGTAGATGAAGTATCTACTGATGAAAATTCAGCACCTTCACGGAATTATAAGGAACTTAACATTGTGGAACCATAAAAATCTCTAAAGATAGAGTAACGAGTTCCAGGTCTAAAAGAAAAAAGAAATAAAGACCTGGCACTGACAGGCTTTATTATTAACATACATACACGAATCTACATACACTTATAGAATGGCCACAATAATACCTTGGGACATTAGGGTTAGTCCCCCTGGAAATGTTCCTATTAAACAAACAAATGTAAGTTTTATTAAATATCATTTTGTGCATTTCAATATACACTTGTAAAGATAGTGCTTAATCTATTGTCTTTTTTATACATTTATTATTGTACATTTCAAGGTGCTTAATATATTGTAATTTCTGTACAATTACTATTGTACATTTCAATGGGTATTTAACATAAATGGTTGTACATACCTTAAATGTGTATCATGTTTCAACCATAGATGAAGCAATTGTTATTAATTCATTGTCAATAAAGTTAAGAATTAATAAATGGAAATATACAAGAACACATTAATTGCATGTTTTTCCTCTCATCGGGAGAGTATAAAAATATACTCTCGGATTCGGAAAATTACTTCCCTTGCTTAACAATTTCCGAGAAAGTTCGTACCACCCGTTTTTATTGGACGAGGTACAGTGGGATTCAACTAATCAGAGGCCTCTATTGAATTGGGGTCAAAAGACGAATTTTCAAGTTTTGTTTCTTTCTACCTCAAACTCTGACTGGGGCACGCGGTCCGTGTATGTCAAGACAAGAAAAACTTCCTGGCCCTACACAGTGAACCGACCTTCTTAGCAGTCGATTTAGCTACGGATTCAATGTAGTCATTCCACTTGAGGTAAGCTGATATAGTTAGACCGAGGAGGCGCAGTGTTTTGCTTTCAGGGAGATTAGCCTGATCTATGCTGATGCGGGACAGGAGCGATTGTCTATGCTAGTTAAGGAATAGCGGCTTCGTTTTGGAAGCATTAAAATTTACGAGCCATTTCTTACCCCAATCTACCACAGATTGGAGTTTCTTTTCAAAATCAGAAGCGAGGTTTACTTTGTCAGCCACGGCAGATTTTTTTACCGTGGCGGGAGTAAATGGTGGTATTGTCAGCGTAGACTGGCAACAGCTCTAGCTTCGTTCTTATCGAGAGCATGTTTTATATACACTGTGATGGCCGTTATCATATCAGCAGTAGACCTGGTAAAGCGGGAACCATACTGTTTATTGGAGAAAAAGGCTGTGGGCTGTGATATATTGTACCATTTCAGCATTGAATATAGCCTCGAACATTTTGCCAAAAATAGGTAGGAGGCTGATAGGGCAATAATTAGAGGGGTCTGAGTGTTCTCCAAAATTCTCCAAGCATTGATAGCATCTTTAACCTAAGAGGACACCTCGGACGCACAGTCTTCAATGGGAAGACTAAAAACTTTGTTCCAAGGGACGTCACACAGGAAATTGCGGAACGACTCCCAGTCAGCTTTTTGGTAGTAGTAAAATATTCTGCTGGTTAGAGGTTCCTGGGGGTAGGAGAAGTGAAAGAAGATATTAACGGAAGCCATAGCAAGTCCAGAGTTGCCAATAAGGCAAAGCTGCGAGGCTTGGCAAGAGTCAGGGATAGAAGTGAAACTGAGATCTAGCAGAGAGTCAATTCCATTAGGGTTATTAGAGAAACGCGTAGGGAAATCCATTACTTGCGTAAGGGATTGAGTGATTGTAAAGTTTATTGTATGTACACCAGCAAGATGTATGACAGAGGTTTTCAACCACTAGTCTCCAAACATAAATATATTTAAATTCTTTTAAAGTAATAAACTGATCCCCATAAATTACGACTTAATAATATAATACATCTCTTCCCCTCTAGCTATGAGTCAAATAATAGGACAGATTGGGTTCTGTGACCTTGGCTGGCGGCCGGTCTGCCGCAGAAAGCAATGGCGGACTGCTACGGGATGATCTTTTGCCCAGTCATACATGTCTCTTTCGAGACATGATTGCCCGAAGCGTGTATCACGTATGGCACTTAACTGAATTTTTAAAAATCTCACACAGCTCTTGTTTACAGTGCTGACCACACACCAAAAACCATGCAAGAAATAAAATGTCAAAATGTTATTAGTCAAAATTTTGTTAGTCAATGCCAAGTCGGTGTTATTCATGACTAGTCGTTCTCTTTTCCAATCTTTTCACTCTTTTTTTTTCAATTGGAGTAGATAGACTGAACTATCTCCCGGTTCACACTCCACCCACGTCTATTGAACAGGTGTAGAGGCTCATCCCTTGTTCCCTGTTTAGGATGTGGTTTCCGGCTTTCTCTCTTCCAATCTATTCACTCTTACGTAACCCCCTGCACGCCAGTGGCCTTACCGCCTTGTTCGGGGTGATATGATTTTAAAAAAATATGAGCAAACGGATGAGAGGAAATGCTCGAGATGCTGTCAAGTATGAAACTGTCAGGAGATGAAGGTGAGTGGTAGAGAAAGAAAAAAGTTAACCGAGCTTAGTAGGGAGAGACAGAGACACACTTATGAATGGTTTGGAAATTCAAGAAAAATCACCCTAGCGAGAGGGAGATGTTCGCTGATATAAACGCCAGTTCCAAGAGTATGGACATTGGAGTCCTTCCTAAAGAGGGGAAGGTAACCAGAAATATAGAAATCAGAGGAAGGAATAGAAGGGTCAAGCTGAGTTTCACAGAGAGATAAGATGTCAGGTGAGTTTACTTGGAAGAAGAATTCAACGTTTCAAAAGTTTGTACGGATTCCACGGATGTTCGAGAGAGATGTTAACAGATTTAAGTGATTTTTGTTTCGCTGGTTTAGTTTTAATTTTTACTTTGTGTGATGTCATAATCAGAGATTTTTTTTGGTAAGGAGAGGCCTAGAGTAGTAGTATGAGTCGGTCGTCAAATGCAACATGTAGGAAGGAAACAGGAGAAGACTGCAGCATGCTGTGGCCTCAGAGTGGCTCAACGGAGGTACTTGCAGGGACGCCCATCCATGCGCGGTATAGCACTACAAGAAACTTCGATATTATTCATCTGTTGATCAGAGCAACCTCTCAAGACGCTACACTAGAGTTCGGGCTCCTAATTACTAGTCGGAAGCAACAACCAGGAAACTGCCAACCCGGTACCCTCAAAATGAAGAGACATCGACCTCATTTACACATATTGCAAATAGCTTGCGACAGCAGTGCTATTAAGACCTAAGGAGAGACAAGAAAACGAGAATCCTTTCCTAAACAGGAAACAAGGGATTAGCTTCTACTCCCGTTCAAAAGAAGAGGGAGAAGTATATACCGGGTGATACTAGTGTCTATCTACTACAATTAAAAAAAAAAAAAACTAAAAATCTACTAAGTTTTAACGTTGTAGATTTTTAGTGGATTTTTTTCAAGTCATAAGTTTAATTAAAAATGAAATCAATGCCAAATCAAACTGGACATGAACAAAATGGTAGGATTTTAGAAAAGAGGGGTGAAGGAAAGAAAAAATATAAAAAAAATATCACAGCCCACAACTGGAATGGCCAGTAAACTGAAAATGATGAGCATTTGACGGAAAATTTCATTTTTTTTGGCTAAAACTAGTTCAAGCAGTGATTAAATTTACTTTTAACTACCCTATATATGACACTAGCTGGAGAGGTTAGGGAATGGCAGATACATTTTTTTTTTATATTCATATCGCCTCAAGCAAGGCATTTTACTCTGTTGTGCAGAGAGTTACATAGGAGGAAAGTTATGAGAAAGAGTGACAGGGGTGTCAGGAAGTGGGTAAGAGAAGGCTGAGAATACTGATGAGAGTGAGATGGATGGAGAAAGGAGGTTAATGAGATAGGAGATGGCTATTGACTTTATATTTAAATTCTTGGAGATTGTAGTTGTCGGAGAAGCAAGTAACGGAAGGGAATTTCACAGGTGGGAAGTGCGAGAAAAGAAGCTGTTGGAGTAGAATTTGCCTTTACATTTTATTAGTTTCACAGCAAAAGGGTGGGACTTAGTTGCTAATCTTGTGACTCGAGTAAATTCATATATAGGGGGAACCAGTGAGCTAAGTTCATCGGAGCAGAACCCGTGAAAATATTTGTAGAAGAGACACAGGGAAGCCACATTGCGCCGGTGAGAAAGTGACTGTATCTGAACTGCCAAGTCGGAATTGATCACATTACAAATTCTCTGTTGGATTTTGTCAAGGACCCCTAGTTGGATAGCAGGAGTACCCGACCAGATATGGCAGCTATATTCAATGCACGGGCGGATGGTAGATTTATATATGTACAGGATTTTTTCAGATGAGAAAAACTTCCTGGACCTAAACAGAGAACTGACCTTCTTAGCAGCGGATTTGGCTATGGATTATATACAGTCATTCCACTTGAGGTCTGTTGTGGGAGTTAACCCGAGGAGGCGCGGTGTTTTGCTTTCAGGGAGACTAGACGGATCCATGCTAATGTGGGGTAGGAGCGATTTTCTGTGATGGAAGCATTAAAATTCACGAGTCATTTCTTACCCCATTTCACCACTGATTGGTGATCCTTTTCAAGCTCGGTAGCTAGGTATGCTTTGTCAGTCTCGGCAGATTTTTGATCGAGGCGAGAGTAAACCGTAATGTCATCAGGATCTTATTACATCTGGGAGATCGTTAGTGTAAATAAGGAAAATTATAGGACCTAGAATAGAGCCTTGAGGGACACCCGCGTTCGTATGATAGTATTGGGAAGCATGCCCGTTCAGTACTACCTTCATTGTGTGATTTGAAAAGAATGACTGGATAAAGTCAAACAATTGTCCAGTTATACCATAGCCCTGCAGCTTGCGTAGAAGTCCAGCATGCCAGACTTTGTCAAATGCTTTGGATATATCTAGGGTAACAGTTCGGGCTTCGCCGTTCTTGTCGAGAGCCTGGTGTATAAACTTAGTGTTGGTCGCGAGCATATCAGCAGTAGACCTGGTGCAGCGGAAACCATACTGTTTTTTTAGAGAAGAGTCTGTGGGCTGTTTGCCAAAAAATTACAGAGAGAAAGAAAAAAACTTAGTCCCTAATGCAAGAGAATTTTATAACAAATTACAATAACAAAAAAAAAAAAAAAGCACGTGACAGCAAACTTTATGCCTTATTTTTCCTTTGGTCTTACACGAATCCACCAAAAATTGTTAGCGGGTGATATGTATCAGGAGCTTAAAATCTCATCAGAAGTGTTTATACCCGTAACAGACTTTAAGAATTCTGATTTATTTTATGTAGGTACCGCCACTAAATCGCTGAAAGAACAGCATAGTATAAAAAAAAAGATCACCAACTAAATAAAAACGAACAAAATGTTTATGTTATTCTTAAGAGGAAATATCAATGTATTTTAAAATTATTTTTCAAATTTTTAAAAAATCATTTCTAACATGTTCAAATTTTTGTTAAAAATCTTTTTATTTTCGTTAGCAGGGAGCCAAATGTCACGAGAGTTTACAATAGAAAATGTAATATCATATAACTCACTTTTTTCCGGTGAAAATACATTAATTTGGAAATTCTAGAAAAAATCAAATAAATGTCGGATTTTAATGAAACTTTCAGGACTGAAATTATTTTTTAAATCATTATTTTAAAAAGATATTAGTGAAAATATTGTTTTTTTTTTGCATCTGTTATCTCACTCCATGTAAATTCATGAAATTCCTGGGAATCTTCCAGTTCTATATTTATTTTTATGACTTTTTCGGAACTTTACAATATAATCTTTTCTATATTTCATCTTTAAATGTATATTTAAACTATAGCGTTTCTTTTAATTCATCATATGATACTGATATTAGTAAAATGTCGCCAGCAAATCGGAGATAGTTAAAAATATTTTCCGTTCATGCTTATTCATTCATTTCTCAGAAAATCCTTTCAAAGTTGTAAATAGTTTTGTTGAAAACATATCCTGTTACTTCAACATTTTTCCACACTTTATTTTATCTGCATACTTGATTTTTATATACATTTACGAAGTTTTTGTTAAAACATTATTCCCTATACTAAGTTAAAGATTGCCGCGTGTTCTAACCAATCAAACACCTTTCCTTACTCAATAAAAGCAAAAAAAGGGATTAATACATTCTATAGTTTGAAAACATACTCGAAACATACTCGACTCAGCCAAGAAGTGAATGGCCTAGAGCTATGAGTAACCTAAAGCCTATGAATAGCTAAAAGCCTATAAATGGCTTAGAGCTATGAATAGCCTAGAGACTATGAATGACCCAGAGCTATGAATGGCATAGAGCTATGAATGACCTAGAGCTATGACTGGCCTAGAGCTATGAATGAATTAGAGACTATGAATAGTTTAGAGCTAAGAATGGTCTAAAGCCTATGAATAGACAAGAGCCTATAAATGGCCTAGAGCTATGGATGGCCTAAAGCTATGAATGACATAGAGATAAGAATGGTTTAGAGCTATGAATGAATTAGAGCCTATGAATGACCTAGAGCCAATGAATGGCTTAGTGTCTATGAATGGCTTAGAGGTATGAATGACCAAGAGCCTATGGATGGCTTAGAGCCAATGAATAACTTAGAGCTATGAATGACCTTTAGCCTCTGAATGGACTAGAGCCAATGAATGACCTACAGCTATGAATGTCCCATAGCCTATGAATGACCTAGAGCTATGAATGGCCTAGAGCTATGAATGACCTAGAGACTATGAATGGTCTAGAGCTATGAATGGCCTAAACCCTATGAATGGCCTAGAGCCTATGAATGGCCTAGAGCTATGAATGGCTTAAAGCCAATGAATGGTCTAGAGCTATGAATGGCCTAGAGCTATGAATTTTCTAGAGCTATGAATGGCCTCGAGATACGAATGAATTAGAGCCTATGAATGACTTAGAGGTATAAATGACTTGGAGCCTATGAATGGCTTAGAGCTATGAATAGCCTAGAGCCTATGAATGGCCTAAAGCCATGAATAACCTAGTGCCTATGAATGGCCAAGAGCTATGAATGGCCTAGAGCTATGAATGAATTAGAGCCTATGAATGGCTTATAGGTATGAATGACCAAGAGCCTATGAATGGCTTAGAGCCTATGAATGGCCTAGAGCTATGAATGACCTAGAGCCTATGAATGGCATAGCATCTATGAAAACCTAGAGCTATGAATGTCCCATAGCCTATGAATGACCTAGAGCTATGAATGACATAGAGCCTATGAATGGCCTAGAGCTATGAATAACCTAAAGCCTATGAATGGCCAAGAGCTATGAATGGCCTATAGCTATGAAGGACATAGAGCTACAAATGGCCTAGAGCTATGAATGAATTAGAGCTTATGAATGGCTTAGAGGTATGAATGACCTAGAGCCTATGAATGTCCTAGAGTTATGAATGACCTAGAGCCATGTATGTCCCATAGCCTATGAATGACCTAGCGCTATAAATGACATCGAGCCTATGAATGTCCTAAAGCTATGAATGGCATAGAGCTATAAATGACCTAGACCTATGAATGTCTTTGAGCAATGAATGGCCTAAAGCCTATGAATGACCTAGATACTATGAATGACCTAGAGCTATGAATAGCCTAGAACCAATGAATAACCTACAGCTATGAATGACCTAATGCCTATGAATGGGCTATAGCCTATGAATGGCCTAGAGCTATGAATGTCCTAGAGCCTATGAATGAGATATGAATGTCCTAGAGCCTATGAATGGCCTAGAGCTATGAATGGCCTAAAGCCAGTGAATGGCCTAGAGCCTATGAATGACCTAGAGCTATGATTGGCCCAGAGCTATGAATGAATTAGAGCCTATCAATGGCTTAGAGATATAAATGGTCTAGATCCTATGAATGGCTTAGAGCCTATGAATGGCCTTGAGTTATGAATGACCTAGAGCCTATGAATGGTATAGAGCTATGAATGTCCCATAGCCTATGTCCCAATGACCTAGAGACTATGAATGTCTTAGAGAAATGAATGGTCTAAAGCCTATGAATGGCCTAAAGCCTATGAATGGCCTAAAGCCTATGAATGGCTAAGAGCTATGAATGGCTTAGAGCTATGAATGGCCTAATGCCTATGAATGGCCTATAGCCTATGAATGGCCTAGAGCTTTGAAGATCCTAGAGCCTATGAATGGCTTAGAGCTATTAATGCCCTAGAGCTATGCATGGCTTAGAGCTATGAATGACCTAGAGCTATGAATGACTTAGAGCTATGAATTGCCTGGAACTATAAATGATCTAAAGACTATGAAAGTCCTAGAGCTATGAATGGCCTAAAGCCTATGAGTGGTATAGAGCCTATGAATGGCTTAGAGCTATGAATAACTTAGAGCCTGTGAATGGCCTAGAGCTATGAATAGCCTAGAGCCTATGAAAGTCCTATAGCCTATGAATTACCTAGAGCTATGAATGGCCTAGAGCCTATAAATAGCCTAGAGCTATGAATGACCCAGGGCCTATGAATGGCCTAGAGCATATAAATGGCCTAGAGCTATGAATGGCTCAGAGCCTATGAAATATGCACACACTGTGCCACATATTTATTCCGGAGTTCTACATATTCAACATATAGCTTTGCAAATTTCTTTAACCTTTCTAAATTTTGATATTTTTTCATTGAACTACTGCACTGTTGCTATCACCTTTGAATCCTTCGAAAATTTGTTAATTTTCAAAAACCCCTTGTAACGCCTGAAAGCCGGAAATTGGCAGGTAGAGCAAGGAATGATGAGTACAGGGGATAGTCCGTGCACTCAAACTTTAAATTCGTAATCATGTCCATCGTCTTGCAGCTCCATGAGCATTATCCTGCAAAAAGAGAACATCATTCCGTAGTTTCCCTAGTCATGTCCTTCTACATCACAGTAAACCCTGGACAATCTCATCTCAGATGAAGAAGAGTCTTCGAGTAACAAAACTATAGTTCTGCATGTGGATGTTGAGAATACCATTGACCAAACGTTGGAGCAACGGAGAAGTATTAGAGAAAATGAAATTAAAAAGTACGCTTATACTTAACATCAGGAAGAGGCAGTTGTAATTTCTAGGATAGGAAATTGAGGAGAGCCATTATCACTAGTATCCTGAAGGGACACAGTACACAGAAGAAAAATAACTGTATCACGTATCTGCATTAAATATTTGGCTCTTCTGAAGATAATCAGTCTTCAAAATACATTCCTTATCTCTAAAAGCAACGGCTATGTCCTTGCATACTGATTTTGGGTCAAGAATTTCTCCGGTTACGAGAACCCGAATGCTGCCACCACACAGTATTGTAACTACGTTTCATCAACAGTGACAACCGTTCTAATAAATTATCACTGAATTGCTTAACAATTTACAGAATCAGTTTCGTGATGTCAAATCAACTCGTTATCGTTTCTGGTCAATACTGGAATATTTTGGCACCCACTTGGCTGTCAGCTTCTACATACGTAACCACTTAAAAATCATGAGTTCAATGTTGTCTCTTGATATCTTGAGCGTATCAACAATTCTTTTGAATTTCAAGATTTGTCAATCATCCAAAATGAGGTTATGTACATGACCAACAATTTCAGGACGTCCTTAAAAACTTCCCAGATTTTTCTGCATTTAGGTCCCCAAATCTCTACGCTTGAAGTTGGTACGTCACCTCTTCATGGTTGGCTATGACAGTCACATGTCTCCAAATGCTTCCCTCAGGCTCTAATCCATTTTAAACGGATTTTTTTGTAAAGAAACGACTGATTTCCTATTAGTAATAGCAGCGCTGTCTAAACGCTGTAAGAACAAATAGAATATTCTTATTTAAGGAAATAAGAAAAAAGTCTCTTCATAAATTCATGTTATGCCAATAAACCGTGTTCATCATTACTCTGAAGTTTCTTGATTGAGCCTATTCGTTACATGGTGAGAGAAAGGATAACGTAGAAAAAGAAACAATATAACGAAACGAGTTTCCATATTGTGCCTATTCATTACATGGTGGAAACAGTGGGATAAGGTAGAAAAAGAAACAAAATAACGAAACTAGTTTCCATATTGTGTCTATTCATAACATGGTGGGAAAAGTGGGATAACGTAGGAAAAGAAACAAAATAACAAAACTAGTTTCCATATTGTGTCTATTCATTACATGGTGGAAAGATTGGGATAACGTAGAAAAAGAAACAAAATAACAAAACTAGTTTCCATATTGTGTCTATTCATTACATGGTGGGAAATGTGGGATAACGTAGAAAAAGAAACAAAATAACGAAACTCGTTTCCATATTGTGTCTATTCATTACATGGTGGAAAAATTGGGACAACGTAGGAAAAGAAAAAAAAAACAAAACAAAAGAAAAAAGCATTTAACCAAACCAAACCAAACCAAACCAAACCAAACCGAGATAATGACATTGAAATTTTCATTCTCAAATCCCAAACAGTGTACTGTGTGGCAGCAACGTTTTTACACTGTAGGATCACTTTTAAGTTGGAAAAGGATACCCTAGATATTCATATACTGTATGGAACATGAAACTGAACAAATACATGAATCATTCAACATTATAGACTTTGCTCAACCGTAATATTCCTTTACAGTGTCATTCTGAATTTCAGAATGCAAAAAACATTATAAACGAAAAGGCTGTGTTTCATTAGCAAAACGAACAACCGGGGGGGGGACTTTATAAACTTATATTCGGATATTGCATAGCTTAGCGGAACACGTCGAACTTCCCGAAAAGAAATACGGGACAGATTTGTGGTTGATCTCAGCGACAGAGATTAATCGGAAAAAACAATTCCTACCTGACCTCAAACTGAAAGGAACAGTAACAATTGTCCGTCAACATGAACAGATAAAATTCAGATGGAAGAACAGAAATTTACAGCACTCGATGCGATAAGAAACGAAAGTAGGCAAACAAACAGATGGAAACAGACCAGTCCAAGTCAACGCAATTCCAATGACGGTAGTAGAAGAGGGGGAAACAAATTCAAAAGTTGTGCTCGGAAAAGCCATATGAAAATTGAGTGTTCAACTTAAGGAAAGACACACTTTAAATATGCTATGCCAAACTATTTCGAAATTTATTATCACAGTCGAAGGGTTGACACTGCAGATAATAATACGACGACACTATTTACTTTCTCGGTGCAGAGTATTTTAATGAATTGCTATGCATTTGCACACGCAATTAAAAAAACCTGTAGGAAGAACTGTGGTGTATAAGTGCGCCAATGCCATACTCAGTTTAAAATATTTACTCAGACCTACTAAAGTGTTACTTAGATCACGAGGTTGTACCATGAAATGACTAGAACAATTTATTATGTCGATCAGCTATGATGCTAACAGGCAAATTCCGTTATGTATATTTGTCGTAGATGTAGATACCGAAAACATATTAATTTGCAGAGTTGCTTGTGATTTAGAATTAGTGCAGAGAGTGAAAAGGATTAATGATATCGAAACTACAGTTTTCAGTGAATTTAAAGATAAACCAGTCCAATAGAGGTTGGTTAAAATTAAACTGAGAAACGACGTAGAACCGCATAATCTTGCGACAGCATATAGAACACTAATAGCATTACGAAAAGAAAGTAGAGTTACAGTTAGATCGCATGCAGTGAAAGAGGAAATCGAAACAATTAATCGAGCCAACTGACTGGTGTGGTTCTATGGTGCCGGTCATGGAGAAAAATGGTAAGTTAAGAATTTGCACGGATTTGAAATATCTCAATAAAGTTTTGAAATACGAAAGTTAACTTATTCTTACGCTTTTCATGCAGTCTCAGGATTCTAGCAAATTTCACTAGTAAGTGATCGTGCAAAATTATCGAACTTCATAGTTCATTAGAGTCACTATTTTTATAAAATTTTTCCCTTTGGGATTTCGTCGACCCCCTGAAATTTTTCAACGTATGAAAGTGAGTTTCGATAAAGAAGACACAGTTATCTGTTATTTTAACGACGTTTTAATATTTAGCAACGGGGAAGTTTCACATGAGAGAAATTCGTAATTCGGGCTGAAATTAATAAAAAAAACTCTTAATTAAGAAATGTAATACAGCTTGACCAAACTGAAGTGGAGGCCATATTAAAAATGTCAGATCCAAAAACTGTCTCCAAACCAAAATGGATTCTGGGTATGATAAACCTTTTAGGCCGATACATTCTGCACTTATTAACAACTCCCTTTCCAGTAAATGAATTGTTAGAAAAATTCAAGGGGTGGTATTGGGGAAAACTACAGATTACTGTTCTTAACCAAGTTAGAAAACAGCTATTAACGTATGCCTTGATTTAATGAAGCCAAGTACGATGCTCGGCTGAAAAGTTCATAGGTTTAATAAGATTCTCTCATAGAATGTGACCAAATGATGTTTATTTTTCAACATAGTATCTCTTTCGGTCCATACACTTCTTCCATTGGTGTTGCAGTGCTTGGATCCAATTGGTAGAGAAGCATTCGTCTTTTCCGCAAAAAATATCATTAACAACAATTATGACATCATGATGACTCCAATACTGTTTCACAGAATAGTGTTTTTTCAAGTTGAGAAACAAATGATAGTAAGATGAGGATAAATCAGGAGAATAGGGATGGTGATCAATTAGTTCAAAGCACTGTCCCGATAGAAGAAATTCCCTTAAGTAAGTTTTTCTGGGCATTTGGCCTTGATAGCCTTTCGTAACTGCCTCAGGCACTCTCCGGTGATTGTGTGAGCGTTTTGAAGGTGGTCACTAAACACACACACACACACACACACACACACACACACACACACACACACACACACACACATGCATCGCAAAAAACGAGTCCATCACCTTCCTTGCAGATGAAACAACCATCCCTCACCGTGTGGTAAACACAATCAATGTTTTCCTCGGTGATGGAACATTAACGCTAGCAGAAAGGGTCAATGCCCAGATCGAAAAGGAATGTCTTGTCGCGTTCTGGGCATGTAAGGAATTCAAAAGGTATTTAATTGGTCTGGACTCCTTCATGCTAGAATGCGATCATAAACCATTCATTCCATTAATAAATATAACAGACATACACGACGCACCTATTTGTTGAGAGGATACCTTTAATTGAAAAGAAAAATCAGCAAATCTGCCAGTTAGCGGAAGAAGTTGAAGCTCAAACAAATTTAATCGGATCAACATGGCCAGTCACTGACAAGCATCTAGTGCGATAGCTGCTGTGATAGAAAAGTGGAATATACCAAATTCTTGAATATGGCCTGGTAACAGTAGAAACGAATTGAGTATATATGAAGGAATGATTATCAACAGTAATAGCACTGTCACCTCGACCTCTATGCGGAACGAAATTCTAGAAGCCATTTACGGCGGATATCAAAGCATAACGAAATATCTGGATCGTGCGAAATCTTAAGGATGGTAGCCGGAAATCACCTAATGCATAATGAAGGGTCCAGACATGCACCAGAATTTGAAGAAAATAGGACAAAACACATAAAAATCCTTATAGCCCCACTTCTTTAACTGAATGCCCATTTCAAATGGTTGGTGTAGATTTGTGTAAAGAGTAGGCTATATGTCGTACTGGTGGACTATTTAGAAATAGTATGACTCCCGAACATTAACACAGCTAATCTTATCGGGTGTCTGAAAACATATTCTCTCTGCAGGGTATTCCAAGGACATTAATAACTGACAACGGCAGAAAGCTTGTGTAAACTGATTTAAAAAAATCTAGCAAAAATTTGAAATTTTGCATACGTCACCATGAGCCCATATTTTCCTCAAGCATACAGAGAGGTGGAATTGGCGGTACAGACTGTTAAGCGCATATTGCAGCAGAAGAGGACCAGCAACTTCACTAACCCGAGTGAGCCCAGTCGGATTTGCTTTTGGGCGTCAACTGTGAATAACAGTGCTTACAGTGCAGTTTAACCACGACCCGCAGCTAATGGATAGATATTTAATTTGTCAGCGCTACGCATAAAGTAAAATTGCACACCCGCAAAATCGGATTAGAATGACTGAAAACATTAAAAAAACAAAAAAAAGAAAAAACAGACCAAGGCAAATTTCACAAGCCGATGTGAGAATTAAGATTCTGGATTTTGATTGGATAGCAAATTGAACTATGACTCCGGGTCAAATTTTCTTAACATCTAAAAACTTTGGCATGCGGTTCGAGCTGATCACGTGACTAGATTTCACTACTTATCCACGTCTCTTGACCGGGCAAACACAATCCGATGGAAGTAGGAATTTGGTAAAGACCCCGTCACAATCTAAGGAAGAAATTTCAAGACTCAGAAACTGACATGTTTCGTCGACATACACTCGTTCTTCCTCTCCTGTCAATTTTCCTTTCTTCGTCTTCACTCACACACCGTCAAAGAAGCAACAAGAAGACATCTTCAACTGACTCCTAAAAATTAACTTCAATAGGTACCATTTTCTTTTATTGCTTCACTTTTCTTTTCACTTTCTCGCTGGCCATAAAAAAGGAAAGGAACACAGACTTTATTAGTAACCTGTTAATCTTTCAACATACACACATTCTGCTCCTTACTACTATTTCTCTGGAACATTTAACTACGTACATTTTCTCTTTGAACATTTAACTCTTACAAAATAATTAACTGCGTACATTTTTTATTTGAACATTTTATTTCTTACAAATTTGTCATTCTGTTCATTTAATAAAATTCTACTTCTTTTACAAACAAAACACTGTTATTCTTCCAACATTCTGATGAGATTTTAAATTGTGGGGACTTCGGTTGTGTTTGGCACTAAGCCAATTTGATAAACATAGTTGATAACCCTACATATTGTATCTCTGATAAATTGAATAGAATTCCAATTTTTTCATTTTTACCTATTCCAATTGTTTTTTTTTTGTTTTTTTTTTTACTTTAGACTCTTCTTCGTTTCTTCTATTTACTTTTGTATTGAAACTGTCCATCAAATGAGTAACATTTGTTGTCTCTCCGTCCATAACATTTTTTTGATGTTCTTATACAAACCTTCAATTTCTTTAAAATCACTTTTCCTATTTTGGAGCCTACATTTCAGTTACATTTAGAGTAAATATATCTTTGGCATAATCTAATTCTTATCCAAACTACTCTTATTTTACTACTCTTATTTTATTTTGACCACATGTCAAATTTATCTAAAACCCCTAAGTCACTAAACTTGTTATTCTCTTTGCTCGTATAATGAAGTCGAGTCGAGTTATACGTTAATGTCCCTTATTGATACAGCATTACAATGAACTCATTATTTGTCTATAATTTTGAGAGGAGGTAGTATTCACATTATTTACACTGTTCAGACATTCATCCTCATCCTTATTGCTATGTTTACGACGTTTCGGCCATTGTACGTTCCGGCCTTCTTCGGAGGTTACGAATTTCGAACCGAACCCTTTATTTCGATCACTGGAGCATATCATTCTCATTCCGTGTGCGGATGTGTTTTCCGGATGTAATCTCTCTTTAACTAGACTCTCTAATTTTTGGTCATCACTGTTGTAGCCAGATATTGGACGCACGATTTGCATCAAGACACTGGAACTGACCAACAGCTATATTCACTAGGCCATGTATCCTTAAGAACATCAGTATATGAATTTTTGAGACTTATAGATCTAATGTCTCAGTAAATATTTTTTTACCAGAGCTCATATTGTAATCTTTGAAGCTAATGATTTGCTCTAGCAATCCGTATTATTGGTGCCCACATTGTATTCATTTCAATCCTTTGTCAGACACACTTATTTCTCGAAATGTATTTCCTTTGTTCCTCATTAAAAGTAAACAAAAAGTATACAACATTTTCTTTTTTATATTGTACTGATGGTTTATTTTAGAGACTCAAAATCAATTAGAAATTCAGGATTGATTTGTGGGTGGGGAACTCTGCATTTCGTAGGTTTTATTGCATTCTTAGTCAAAGTGAGAAATAAAACCTGTATTTATGTTAAAAACCTAAATCTCATTGATTAAAGAAAATAAAAGTTACGTTGTTATTTGCAAAAACAATTTCCAAAAGAAGCAAGTAATAGATAGATAAAAGTAGATAAAGAAATTCTATTGTCGAAAAATGCTAAAATAAAACTGGAAAAAAAATGAAAGAAAGAATTCTGGCGGTGGTTGGAGAAACTAAAAAAGATTCAGAAAAAAAGGGATAGAAAAGCAAACAGAAAAATGAGACAGAATAAGAAATATTGAAAGAAAAGAAGGGGAAAATAAGCCAAGTAGAAAGAAGGGAGAAACAAAGAAAAGAAAAATATTTTTTTTTACAAACTAAAATAAGAAAACAGACATACACAGAGAAAAAAAGAGAACGAAAATCTATAATGTGGTATATTTTTGCTATTTTCCTGATTGTTCTGGAAAAGATGCTGGTACTTCGTTTCTCTTGAAATAATCCTGAAAATAGATTCGGTCTTTTCAGTACGGTTATTTACCAAATACATTAATTAAACCAACTGAATATAAAAATCGAGTGACAGCGCCAAAATGGCGATGGCATCAATGTCGTTGGTTGAAGTAGACGCCGATGCAGTTTATCTCGATATAACAATTATTTTAAAAAATGTCTGACATAAGTAAATAAAGTAATTATTTGATTTAAGAAAGAAAGGGAGAGACATTTGAAAATTCCGTCTTTTCTGGTTGCTTTTATGAAACAAGCACAAACATAAAAGCAACCAAAATGACCAACATACGACTGAGTAAAGAAATGGAACATTAAAAACTGAATAGATATTTACGTTTTTAAAATGAAATGAAATTTAAGTAGCATTAGCAGTAGAATCAATTTTATAATGTATTTCTTTTGTTAGAAATATTGTTAGGAGCGTAGCATATATTATTTATTTTACTTGTATTTCTCTCATATTAATTTTTACTGCTTTCTATAGTAATTCCCAGGACATCATTCCAACCAGCAGTCTAGAGGATAGAGGCTATGAGTTCGTGTTTTACCAGAAATTCCTTTGTTTTTATTTCTGACTCACACTGTTTAATAATGGTCGAAGAATGATAACCTCAGAGTGATAACCCCAGAATGATAAATTCGGAATGATAATCTTAGAATAATAAATTCGGAATGATAACCCCAGAAAGAGTAAATGAATTTGATAAGAAAGAAGTACGAGTTAAAAATGAATAATTGACAATATTTCATCTAAAATTTTGAATAAGTTTATACGAGTTTTTTTGCCTCTTACGCAATAATTTGGCTAACCGTGTTTGTAAAATGTGTGTTTATTCGAGCTTTTTTTATAAACGTGTCTATGTACATTGATGTCAAATTCTCTTGGTGTTGCAGTTTGCGGATTGTCGAGAATGCGATGTAGCTTCTCAATATCGGATGTCATGATAAATACACACTCACAGACACACACAAACACACACGCCAACCACGCACGAAACATAGCTATAGCAAGCTGTTTATTTTACTGAATTTCAAACTGTTGTAGTGGATGTTAGTTGTGATCACACGAGTGATAGGTAAACTTCGTTCCATCAAATGGTGGAGTCCTTCGATTATATTTTTACAAACTTGGGCCTGTTAAAAAAAAATACAAAGACATTTCCGGTGTCTACAGTGAGGAATAAGTCTCTTCTTGTTTTCTGTCTATGATTTCAGCAGTTCTTTCAGATCCTCGTCAGTCAAGATTTCTTGGCGCTCTTTGATGTGTTGTTCGATGTCTTACTTGATCATATCAGAGAAAACTCTCCTACCAACGTCCCTGGTTAACTGAAAAAAATCCCCGTCTCCATCGATTGTAGAGAAACCTTTGAAGTCTTTGCATAGTGTATCCCCGCAGGAATTGTCTATCTTGGACTTTAGGGTATCCACAGATGCAGACTCCGCAATTGTGATGTCCCATAAATCCTTTCTGCTGCAATCCATAAAATGCAAACAAATCTTGGAAAGAGTAAGACACAGTATGATATCTTCATCAAATGGCTGCATCAGTGATGTATTTGCAGATATGGTCTATGATACGAAAGATATTAAACGAGAACATCTTTTCTAAGTATTTATTTCCTACAGCTATAAGACATTCATATTATATAATACAAGCAGAACTGACATGGACAGTATAGCTTCGCTTTTGTTCTTAAAGGTACAGGAATTTATGACTTTTTACACGAGAGTCATAAATCAAATCTTAAATCCTGGGCTTTGCTCGGCACTTTGATTACTGTAGATAAGATTCAGCGTTTACAAGAAAATGACAATTTCGCCACAGCTGAAGACCTCATTTTGACGCTACCGTTTTTTTCCTCAATTAATTCTTTGAACTGCTCTGGAGACATCAATTCTTCTCCCAATTCTGAAGCCATTTTTCTGTTAATATTGAAGTTGAAGCGGTTTAAAAGTACATCACTTGCAAGATTTAAACTCCTTTTTATTGCTTAACTCAATCTTTTAATTGTATCTGCTTTCTTTTAACCACTTCATGCAGAATGTTTTCGTCAGTAAGAACCTATTTCAGCATGGATGTTCTATAGCTACACAAATGCTTTATCAGTTTTTTCAAGTATTTTAACACGGAATTGAAACATCATTTTTATCATTTAAGATAAAACAGTAAGTTCTATCTGAATTTCTGGGATGAAGGATTATCATTATTTGCTCTATTTATATTCAGATTATTGTCCTCCTCCTTGTTGCTGAACGTTTAAGTCGTTGTACGCTCTGACATTCATCAGGTATGGCTCTCCCTGTTTCCAAGTACGCATAGATTGAACTTACAATTACTATGTTACTAAATGTATGAATCAACGCTTTAATCTTGTAAACAATTCTCCGTGGAGAGCTTGAAAACTTAAACCTAATGTGCCTGTCTGCTGTTTAGTACTGCAGTTGCTGTTATATTTAATTACATTAACTGATATATTTTGTTACAACTTCTGTTGCTGTTGAAATTTTGCTACCAGCAGCAGCAGCATTATATACCATACACGATAGTGATATATAGCATTAAGTTTTTTCAAGATCACGAACTGAAAATCACTACCACCACAAACGCTAAAGGAATCAACTTCCTTGACTAACCTTTAACCTAAATAATGGCCTGTACTAACCGTACACTAAAGTTTCCTACAATCACAAGTACGTTCACAAAGGTTCTAACCATCACCATAAAATAGTAGTATTTATAGATCTATTCAATTTTGATTGTCTTCTAACTCTAGTAATAAGGTAGTTTTCGATAACAGTAAAATTATATATTTTTTAAATAATCATATCGCCCCAAGCAAGGCATATTACTGCCACTGTTTTGTAGGGGGTTACATAGGAGGAAAATTATGAGAGAGAGAGAGAGAGAGAGAGAGAGAGAGAGAGACAGAGAGAGAGAGAGTGACAGGTTATATGGGGTGTCAGGAAGTGGGTAAGAGAAGGATGAGAATACTGATGAGAGTAGAGTGGACAGAGAAAGGAGCATGAGAGAGAGAGAGAGAGAGAGAGAGAGAGAGGATGGAGGTTAGTGAGATAGGAGAGGGCTTTTGTTTTTATTTTTAATTTCTTGGAGATTATAGCTGTCAGAAGCAAATAAACGGAAGGGAATTCGACAGGCGGGAAGTGCGAGGAAAAAAAAAGCTGGTGGAGTAGAATTGGCATTTACATTTTATTGGTTTCACAGAAAAAGGGTGGGACCTAGTTGCTAATCATGTGGCTCGAGTAAATACACATATAGGGGGTACCAGTGTGCCAAGTTCATCGGAGCAGAACCCGTGAAAGTATTTGTGGAAGAGACACAGGGAAGCCACATTGCGCCGGTGAGAAAGTGACTGTGTCTGAGCTGCCAAGACAGGATCGATCACATTACAGATTCTCCGTTGGATTTCGTCAAGAACACGTTGGTGGATAGCAGGAGCACCCGACCAGATATGACAGCAGTATTCAATACACGGGCGGATGCTAGATTTATATACGTGCAGGATTGTTTCAGATGGGAAAAACTTCCTGGCCATATACAGATAAACGACTTTTTTAGCAGCGGATTTAGCTATGGATTCTATATAGTCATTTCACCTGAGGTATGTTGTGAGAGTTAACCCGAGGAGGCGCAGTGTTTTGCTTTCAGCCTGATCCATGCTAATGATGGGTAGGAGCGATTGCCTGCGATGGTTAATAGATAGCAGCTTCGTTTTGAAAGCCTTAACATTCACGACCCATTTCTTACTCCAGTCCGTCACGGATTGGAGGTCCTTTTCAAGCTCGGGAGCGAGGTTTGCTTTGTACAGCCTCGGCAGTTTTTTGATCGATGCGAGAGTAAACTGTAGTGTGGTCAGTGTATATACTTACTTGGGATCTTATTACATCTGGGAGATCGTTAATGTAGATAAGGAAAAGCATATGACCTAGAATAAAGCCTTGAGGAACACCTGCGTTCGTATGATAGCAATAGGAGGCATGTCCGTTCAATAATACCTTCATTTTGCGATTTGAAAAGAATGACTGGATAAGGTCAAATAATTGTCCAGTTATACCATAGTCTCGCAGCTTACGTAGAAGGCCAGCATGCCAGACTCTGTCAAACGCTTTGGAGAAAAAAGTTCAGGCTTCGCCGTTCTTGTCGAGAGCCTTGTGTATATACTCAGTGATGGTTGTGAGCATATCAGCAGTAGACCTGGTGAAGCGGATGCAATACTGTTTGTCAGAGAAGAGTCTGTGGGCTGTGAGATGTTGAACCACCTCGGCGTTGATGATGGCTTGGAACACTTCGCCAAAAATCGGTAGGAGGCTGATAGGTCGATAATTAGAGGTGTCAGAAGGTTCACCAGTGTTTTTATATATTGGAACTACGGAGGAGTACTTCCAGCAGGCAGGAAAGCAAGAATCAGAGAGGCAGTAGTTATAGAGTTTGGAGAGAACAGAGGAGAGTTCAAGGCAACATTTCTTCAGAGCAATTATTGTGATTCCGTCGCCGCTGCTCGCTTTATGGTGGTCAAACTTTGAAATTATGTTAGAGACCACAGAAGGGGTAATGTGGATGTCATTTAGTTGGGCCTCAGTTTGAGTACAGTCTTCAACGAGAAGACTAAAGACTTTGTTCCAAGAGACGTCACACAGGAAATCGCGGAATGAGTCCTAATCGGTAGCAGTAAGATATTCTGCAAGTCTGAGGTTCTTGGGTGGAGTGGGAGTGTAAGGAGATCTTAACGGAAACCACCGCATAGTCAAGGTTTCCGAGGGGGCAGAGTTGCTTGACATTGCATGAGTCAGGGATGGAAGTAAAACAGAGATCTAGAAGTGAGTCGTGTATATTAGGGTTATTAGAGAAACGCGTGGGGAACTTCACCACTTGTGTAAGGGACTGAGTGATTGAAAATTTCATGGTGGGGACACCAGCAAGATATGTGACGGAATTTTTCAGCCACTTGGCGTGGTGGGCGTTAAAGTCGCAAAACACAAATATATGGGCGAACGGATGAGAGGTAATGGCCTTGTTAATATTATTAGAGATGCTGTCAAGAATGGAACAGTCAGGAGAAGAGGAGGAGCGGTAGAGGAAGAAGAGATAGCTAATTGAACATAGTAGGGAGAGACGGAAACACATATAAGAATGATTTATTGATTCAAGAGAGATCACCCTAGCTAGAGGGAGGTGTTCACTGCCTAAACACTAAGCCCATGCATGTTGACATTGGAGTCCTTCCTGAAGAGGAGAAGGTAACTAGCTAACAAGTAAGATCTGTGACAGTTTTTTACCAACTTGGCGTGGTGGGCGTTAAAGTCGCCAAACACAAGTATATGGGCAGACGGATGAGAGGAAATGGCCTTGTCTATGTTATGTTATATATATTAAGTCCTTATCTAAAAGTAAACACAATGTAAGTTTAGAATACTCTGATAAAAGTAAAGAAACCAAACATATAACTAAATCACGCAAATGTAACATCATATGATTTAACCCACCTTTTTGTCATAACGTCAAAACAAACATTGGAAAAGTTTTCATAAATTTAATTCACAAACATTTCAATCATATTCCTTCACCAAAAAAGATTTTCAACAAAAACAATGTTAAGGTTAGTTATAATTGCGTCAATAACTTCGCTAAATATATATCATTACATCACAATATGATATTAAATAAAAACATGTCCTACCCACATAAAATAATAACTTCACTGTCTGTAACAGTAACCTTACCAAAAATAGTTGTAACTGCCGAAAAACACGATCTGCTCACTTAACAGTCAATTCATGAGCGAATGTATAATTTACATCCATTCTAAAGGTGTTGTTAAATATCATTTTGGTTCAACAAAAAATCAATGGAAATTCCGATTCTATAACCATAAATTGGCTTTGAATAAATGCAAGAATAGCACTGCCCTCTCCAAATATGTTTGGTAATTAGAAAACAACAAAAAACCCAATTATTACCTGGGACATCATAGCGACAAGCAACTCCTACAATGGAATGGGAAATAAATGTAACATGTTTTTTAGAAAAACTTGTCATTTAAAAAACCCTAAATAACATTAATTTATAAAACCAAAGAAGTGAATTAATGACTACATGCAAACATATAAATAAATATCTGCTTAAATACTTAAACCCTAATTAACCTTTAGACCCAACTTTTCACTTTTTGTTTTTATTACTTTTTTATTTACTTATTGTTGTAGTGAAATATCCCGTCCTACCCCGGAATGGGTATGACCCGGGTTACAAAAGACCGGGACTAGAACGAACTACAGAGTGATCGTGATTATACGAGAGTCTTCGTCATTATACGAGAGTGATCGTGATCATACGAGAGTCCTCGCCATTATACGAGAGTCTTCGTCATTATACGAGAGTCTTCGTGATTATACGAGAGCCATCGTCATTATACGAGAGCCAGCATCCTTAGACGAGAGTTATACGTCATTAGACGGAAACATTCTTCACAAGACGGACACATACGTCCTATACAGAGACATTGTCTTCTTGATTGTTATTCTTGTTAACTGTTCGTTGGTGTACGTGTATTTAGTTTATTGTACTGAGGTATAATAAATCTCTACTCATATATCCTCAGTATTAAGAAGTATTTCTTGCACTATTCTTTCTCTGTTTATCCCCTCGAGGGATATAACAGATTTGGCGACGAAGGATTCGTACTTACGTGGGGTAAGCCAATTATAACAGATTGGTAACAAAGGATTCGCATTTACGTGGGGTACACCAGAAATAACAGATTGGTGAAGTAGAATTCGCACTTACGTGATGTACGCCAATAAAACAGAGTGACAACAAAGATTTGGGACTTGCTAAAAGACCAGATTGAACAAAGATTCGGCAAAGCTCACCAAATTGATATTTGGTGATAAAAATTTGGAAAGTTGACGCATAAAAGAATAAGTTAAGGTGAGAGGTAGTTTTTTTACCCCCTCACAAAAAAAAAACTACGGGTATTATTGCTTACCGGTGGATACAACTTATTCGTCAACTATACACAAAAAAATATGGATCAATTAGCCGAGTTAACTAAAACGCTGGGAGAAGCAGTCCAATTGTTAATGAAAAAACAGGAAGACCAACAAAAAATTCAAAAGGATCTTCAAACACAAATGATATTGCAACAAGAGATGTTGAAAACATTGGTAATGGAGTAGGGCAAAACGGGAAAAGCCTCTAAAGGTTTCTCTGCAGAAGGCAGTGCAAATGCGCTGACAGAATTTGTATATAAGCCTGAGGAAGGTATTACTTTTAATTCGTATTACAAAAGATACGAAAATATTTTTGCAAGACGGTGCAAAGCATGGTCAGATGACGAAAAAGTAATGCACCTATTACAGAAGATAGGAACGCAGGAAAACACAAAATATACAAATTTTATTTTACCTAAAAAAACCGGAGGACATATCACTTGACGAAACGATAGAGATTTGAACGAAAATGTTTGGAGAAAGAGAAAGTTTATTCTTCACGCGATATAAATATTTAAATATCGAAAAAGAAGAACAGGAAGATTTCGTTACGTACGCCGGAAAGGTTAATGCACAGTGCGAAAGTTTTAAAATAAAAGACATTAAAGAGGACATGTTCAAATATCTAATCTTCGTAGAAGGATTAACAGCACAGAAAGACAAACGTACGTTCGAAAATGCTCACAATGTTAGCTGAAGACGAAGAAATATCGTTACAAAAAGTTATAGAAGAATGCCAGCAATTGCTAAACATTAAGAAAGACAATGTTTGCATTGAAGAGAAAAGCGTGGCTCGTATCCACAAAGTAAAACAACAGGCCTGCCAAAAAGAAAAACCGTACTACCAAAAAAGAAAAACCGTACTACCAAAAAGAAAAACCGTACTGCAAACCATGTGGAAAGATAACCACGTCACTAGAAAATGCTATTTTAGAAACAAAATATTGTTTCGAATGTTCAAAGAAAGGACATTTGTCAGTGATGTGTAGAAAGAAAAGGGACTGAAGGACCAAAAAGATTAATACGTTAGTCATGAAAAAAGTCACGAACGATTGCTGTACCAGAAAATACGTCGACTTAAAAATGAATGGAAGAACGGTAATGTTTATTAGATACCTGTAGTGATATCTCTGCAATAGACGAGCATACCTGGAATAAATTGGTCGACCAGAGTTAAACAAAACGAAAAAGATTGCAAGAGGTATTTCTGGAAATAAGCAAAAATTCAAAGGAGAATTTATGGCTAAAGTAACATTTGACGGAAAAGTACAACAGTCTAAGATCTATGTGATGTTAGGTAGAAATACAAATCTATTCGGCATAGATTTAATTGTGCTATTCAATTTGTGGGAAAAATCCATGAATATGTTTTGCACTAAGACTAAGGCGTCAAATGAAAGAAAGTCTAAGCAAACGGAAAAATTCATAAAAGAATTAAAAAACGAGTTCACAGATGTTTTTTCGTAGGAACTGGGTTGCTGTACTCAAACAGAAATAAAATTTGAAACGAAGGATAATATGAAACCAGTATTCAGGCCGAAAAGGAAAGTTCCATTCGCAGCATTAGAGGCCGTTGATAAAAAATTGAAAAGATTAGAAAGTAATGGCGTGATTGAAAAAGTAGATTACTCAGATTGGGCATCGCCTACCGTCTACGTTAAGAAAAAAAATAACAAGATCAGGGTGTGCGCTGACTTTTCAACTGGTGTAAATGAATGCTTGAAAGACCATAAATATCCCCTCCCCACATCGGAGGAGATTTTTTCAAAACTAAATGGAGGAAAGGTTTTCTCTAAGATAGATCTTTCAGAAGCGTATTTACAGGTAAAAGTAGCGGAAAAATGCTCAAAGTATTTAACATTAAATACACACAAACGATTGTACAGACTGAAACGTCTGCCGTTCGGGTTAAAAATAGCACCTACCGCATTTCAGCAAATAATGGACACCATGTTATCAGATTTGGACCATGCAATGGCATACCTTGATGACATCTTAATCAAAAGCGAAAACATTGATGAACATAAATCGCACGTCAACGAGGTATTTAACTGACTTAGGAAATACGGATTCAAAGTAGGACCGGAAAAATGCAAATTTTGTTTGGACAGGATCGAATATCTAGGACAAATTATCGATCGTAATGGTAGAAAACCAAATCCAAATAGAACGGAAGCCATTAAGAATATGCCAATTCCAGAAAATGTAATGAAGCTTCAGTCATTTCTGGGGTTCGTAAACTATTACAACATCTATATTCCTAAGAAGCACGCCCTTAGAGCACCCATAAACAAATTGCTCGAAAAGAATAGAAAGTGGTGTTGGTCGAAGGATTGTGATGAGGCTTTTGAAAAAATAAAAATATGTTTGCTGTCAGATTTGGCGCTGGTACATTTCGATCCAAAGAAGGAATTAATCGTGGCAACGGTTGCAAGCGAATACGGCATTGGTGCTGTATTATTACATAAACTTGATGATGGCACGACGAAACCTATCGTTCATGCTTCGAGAGCGTTGCTACCCGCTGAAAAAATTATAGTCAAATAGAAAAAGAAGCATTGGCCATAACTTATGCAGTTAAAAAGTTCCATAGGTTTATTTATGGTAGAGAGTTTGTGTTGCAAGCTGACCATAAACCGCTATTGTCCATATTTGGGTCCAAAAAAAGTGTCCCGACTCATTCAGCAAACAGGCTTCAAAGATGGTCCGTAATTTTATTGAATTATAACTTCAAAATGAAGTTCATACCATCAAAACAAATAGCGCATGCGGATTGTCTATCAAGACTGATTCCCAAAAAGCCTGAATTACTTGATGAAACGGTAATAGCGGCGCTGAAGGAAGAAAAGGAACTGAAAGAGGTACTAGTTAACACCGTTAGTGTATTACCAGTAACACCGGAAGAAATGGAAAGGATGGCGAAAACGGACGAATTTCTTTCGAAAATGACGAAGCAAATCAAAGAAAATAAAAGAGAAAAAATTTCACCATTTTTCATTTGCAACGAAATGTTGATACCAAGGGTGTTGAGAAAGGATTTTAAAGGAATTCCATATAGGTCATCCAGGCATGTCACGTATGAAGTCCTTGATGAGGAGTTACGTATACTGGCCTGGAATGGACAAAAATATTGAAGACTCAGTGAAACAAGGCAAAGGCTGTCAGCTAGCAGCTAAATCTCCGCCTGTAAGAACACAGCCGTGGCCTAAAACTGATGTACCGTGGTCGAGAATTCATATAGATTACACAGGACCGATAAAAGGGGAATACTATCTAATTATGGTAGATAGTTTTTCAAAATGGCCTGAGGTATTTAAATTTAAGCGACCAACAGAGGTAAACACAATTAAGGCTCTCAATGAAGTTTTTAGCCGGCTGAGAGTACCGAAAACTATCGTAAGTGATAACGGGACGATGTTCACTGGAACCGAATTTAAGAATCATTGCGAGGCGTTAGCGATAGAACATGTTACGATACCCGCATATAATCCAAGGTCAAACGGGCAGGAGAGATTCGTCGATACATTTAAAAGGGCAATGAGGAAAGCAGATGGTATTGACACGGATGAAAAAGACCTACAAATCTTTTTACTGGTAATCTGTCTCCTGCAGAAGTAATGTTTGCGAGCAAAATTAGGTCAGTCTTTAATAGACTATTATCTAAGGAAAGAAATAAGACCTCAAGAAAACAAAAATCGGAGACGAAATTTTACAAAGAATGCGAAAAAGTCTTCAAAAATTATCGCGCATGAAAATGTTTGTGGGAAGATGGTATAATAACTAGAAGGATTGGTAAGGTGGTCTATTTAGTGAAAGGACCAAAACTTGTCTGTAAGAGACACTTGAACCAACTAAGACCCAGATTCTTAGAAACCACAAATAAAGATTTTGAGATTCCTATGGAGATTCTCTACGATACATTCGAGATTAAATCTCCCGCGAACATAAACGTACCGATGGAGATAACCAAGGATTCTCTGGAAATCGAGGACTCTAGGAGAAGAAGCAAAAGAAAAAGAAAAAGACTAAACACCTATGCCCTGACCTCAAAAGAAAAAGTAGTGAGCGAAATTCCGTAAAGAATTTAGCTCGCGGGGAGGCGTTGTAGTGAAATATCAAGTCCTACCCCGGAATGCGTATGACCCGGGTTATAAAAGATCGGGACTACAGAGTGATCGTGATTATATGAGAGTCTTCGTCATTATACGAGAACCATCGTCATTATACGAGAGCCATCGTCCTTAGACGAGAGTTATACGTCATTAGACGGAAACATTCTTCACAAGACGGACGCATACGTCCTATACAGAGACATTGTCTTCTTGATTGTTATTCTTGTTAACTGTTCGTTGGTGTACGTGTATTTGGTTTATTGGACTGAGGTATAATAAATCTCTATCCTCAGTGTTAAGAATTGTTTCTTGCACTATTCTTTCTCTGTTTATCCCCTCGCAGGATATAACACTTATTTATCTATTTATGTCTTATTTATCTTTCATTACCTTTTATTTATTTTTTCTCTTCGTGTATTTTACTCTTTTTGTGTATTTTTTATACGTATGTATATATGCATATGCATATGCATATTTACATATGCATATGTACAATACATATATGCATATATATTTTTTATTCTTTTTTCCCAATGTTTTCTTTGATAGAAAATAAACAAAAGTTACACATCTTATATCTTACAATAAATTAGTCCCTAAATATTTAGTTTTTTTCAAGTCCTAGAATTTTACTTTCATATTTCATTTTTAAGTTTAAGTATAAAAAAATTAAATTATATATTTAATTAATGAAAAAATGACACTTTAGATTTATAATTTATAACGACTTAAACAATGTTAGTGCCAAAAATTAAAATTAAAATCTTGAAACGGTCAGTTTGTAATATGCACCTGATGATTGCGTAGTGTATGAAACTTCGAGTCGTGCTTTAGATGTAGGATAATATCTATATTTGTTAATATATACTTAATAGTCTTCTTTAAGTGATGTACGTTGGAATTTCGAACCGAACCCTTTATTTACTCTACGGAGTTCTAGTTCCATGTGCAAGGCCTTTTTTGGATATCTCCATTTCAGTTAATTCCTTTTTAGTAAGTTCTTCTCTCTGCTGTAGCCAGGTATTAAACTCATAACACTTTGGGTCAAGTCACTTTATCCACTGGGTATGTGTTCTTCATTGAATGAATATTTGGGGGTTTACAGACATAATGTCCCAGTAACCCTATATTTTTACCAGAGCTCATATTACATTTTTTGTTATTTGTTGTTTTTCTCTAGTTCTCTGTATTACTGGTTTCCATAATATATTCATATCTAGGATTAGGAGATTTTGTGGTCTAGCATATGCACTGATTCCTTACGTTTTCGTTTTCTCATCTTCACCCCGCAGAAGGAGGTGATCTCCCGTTTCCCTCCATATAAGGTTAGCCATGCCTAATTTGTCTATTTCACCCGTGTAACAGCTTTACTGTGTTCCTGAAGTTTTATCTAAATTTACTTCCGTAATTCCAACGTATAACACTTGTAGATGGTCGGAGCGAAAAAGTCGTGAATATGCTAATAAAAATGAGGGAAACAGTCTGAATGATGTAAATAGTGTAAATAGTTACAATGCCTTATCTCATTCATATATATATATATATATATATATATATATATATATATATATATGAAAGGTGAAAATAAGAAAATTTTGTAATCTTGATAAAATAAGAGCGTTGACTCATGTATCCATAAACCGATGCCAAGAGCGTGTCGACTATGTAAAACGAATACAAGGTAAAATAATTTTCATAATTCAATCGTTGGAACAGCGTCGTTTAGCTCCGAGTAGAGTTTATCAATGTTACCAAATCCATGGAGATCAAAAATAGAGGAAAAATGTAAAAATCTGCCGAAAGCATTCCTACACAAAATAATTTTGCATTAAATGCGAATAAATATTTTTATCTCCATATAAAATTAGGTATCTCCACTTAATTGCAACCCCCACCAAAAAAAAAAAAAAAATAAAATAAAAAATCATACCATGATGTTAAAAGGGCTCACACTTAATATAAACAGTTTTATTTTCAAAATGTTTATGCTATTATTAAAAGAAAAGATCAAATTTTGTTGTCACTATTTTAAAAATATTTTAATGTTTTCTATCACGTTCGAAATTTCAATTAAGATTTCTGTTTTGTTTTCCGTCAGCGATTCACGCTGTGTTTACGTAATGTGACTTTTAAGCAAAACGTAATATTACGCAAGTCGGTTTTTGGCGTTGAAAGATACATTAATTTGGAAATTCTTACGAAAATCAAACAATTATCGGATTTTAATGAAACTATCAAGACTTATTCACAAATAAATGAAATTAGTTTTGAAATTATTATTTTTGAAAAATCTTGGTAAAAATTGTTTTTTTTTTACATCTGTTATCCTCCACTTCACGTAAATTCATGAAATTTTAAGAATTAAATTTTGTTGAGAAAATTGGTTTTATTAGTTAAACGCATGGCTCGTTGGAGAATGTAAATCATGTATTATTTTTTGAAACATTTTACCTTTATTTCGAAAAATCTGCTCCCAATAGTAAAACTAAAAACGTAATAAAACTATGACATTATTTAATATGATTAATTGCATTAATATATAATATATATTAAGGACATTATAGTCTGATAAAAAATGATTAATAATGGAATTTTAAAAGAATAGTTTTTATTTTTCCAATTATAATAATTTATAAAATTTCAAGAATATTTAAAAAATACTTCAAAGATTTGTTGTTGTTAGTTTTTGAACTTATTAAGTGAAGATTATATTTACAAATCGAAAATTGAAAAGTTTAATACAAATCGTCGTACTTTGTATTTTTAAAATACATTTTGTATTGAAAATTGTTTTTGTATGGTAATTTCTATGTGTCCATTAAAAGGTCATGTGTTTAAGTGATTCTTTCCCTTACTGGAAAAAGTTTGTTTGTACAATTATGTCACTTCTGATCGCCATAAACTTATCTTATCTGGCATCCGTTAATCTGTCAACACATTTCAAATACGGTGGAAAGTTTAGAAAGTTTAACTCTTTGTTTAAAAATAGTTTTATTCTAAATATCATGCTATAAATAAGTAATAATTCTGTAAATGAGATTAATTTAACATTAAATTTACTAAATTTTCAAAAATAATGGATGTATATTTTATTTTTGCAAGATTTTTAAAACCGAGAATTAAATATTGTTTAAAATAGGTCGATCGCTCAAAAATGGCCGCAAATTTGAAAGATAAAAAAAATATCAAAATTTTAGATTTCAATCAATACAATTTCTGTTTGAAATACACCAGAGTATTTTGTTTACTGGAAATAATAAATTTAATCATTTAGCTTTCAATTAAAACTAAAATAAAAGTTTCAAGAAAACGTTTTTATTTTAAAAATTTAATTCAAAAGTTAGTTATCGAAAATAAGTGGTGGTACCTACAAAAGAGTTATTCTACTTACGATTAAATTAGTTTTCAAAAATATTTGTTTCAATTACTCTAATCGAGTAATGAAGGTTGTATTGAATGGGTATGATTCCAGATCATTTCATACTAACACAGGGGTCCACTAAGGTTTCTTCGGTATCGCGTTTCAGGTTTAGGATTCTCTCACATTTTACAGTATTTTTATATATGTTCTTTTGAACATATCCAGAGTTAGTTCATTTAATCTCACTCTTCCAGACTTCTTGCTAACGATTCCAGTGTATGTGACAAAATCTTGGTCTTTTTTTTTTCGTCAGATTTATACATGTCCATCAAGTGTTAGATAACGAGCTTTTCTCGCTAAAATTTTTAGTCATAATATTTACTGTTTCTTAAAAACAAATTTCACTTGTTTTTTTGCCGGGAGTAAAAGATAACAGTATTTTTCATGTTTTACCGTTGCTAACATTCTCAACAAAGTCTCGTTTTTTTCCTCGTTTTTTTAGTCACTTCATTTTTCTTTCAAAATATTTTCTTATCTTCAAAAATAAGCAGAAAAGGTGATTCCATAATCTCAATTACAGGTGAATTCAGATATGGTATTTGCCACCGCGTCGGGAGTGAAAGAATTTGTGGAGTTTTCCATTTTCTTCCGAATTACTTAAATTGACTTTTGTTGTTTTTTTAATTTCCACAACTGCTGATATTGCTGTATTTTTATCACCTGAGCTAATATTTCTTCCATGTTTGAAGATTATTTCTTTTTTCTCTTTTTTTTTTTACCAGCGCGGTCCAAAATTCTCGTCGTCATTGTTATCTTGTGCGCAGAATGAAAAAAATATTTTTCCTATTTGTTATACCTCAGTATCCTCGTCACTCTTGTTATAACTCGTATGATTTTCGATTCTTCGTCGCCAATTGTTTCTAGAGATTATAATGTTAAGTCTTGTTTCGGCTACTCGCTGTGACGTCTGACTACAACGTACTTTTTTAACTCACTTAGAGTTCATCATTTGTGTTACTGAAGGTGTATTATTTACTCTACAACAATTTATGCAAATGATACAACTATTTACTCTTGTCTTAGTAGTAAATCCGACAGATCCAACAAAGAGAACTTGGCAACTACTCTTGAAAAGGTTCTCTAATTAGTGGTCAACTGTGGCAAGAAACAACTTTTGAATTTGAACACCTCCAATGCAAAACTCCTTTCATTAAAGCACCATAGAGAACTTTTTCTGCCTGCCATCAGCCTGGGCGATGCTAAACTCCAGGAGAGTAACACTTTGCGCCTTTGAGGGCTCATGTTTTTTTACTATATAGAGTCTTTTGCTACGTCTGCTGCAAGGAAGGTTGGCTCAATCTGTTGTACAAAAAAGAAAAATATTATTGTCAGAATCTATCTTACACATAAATCTAAAATTCGTTCATGTATTGAATGCTGTTGCCATATCTGACCTGGTGCATCTCGAGACTTTCAGAATCCAGAAATCTCGTCTCCAGTCACTTTTTAACCAACGTAACGTGGTTTCTCTCTTCAAGTTCTACAAATATTTTTATGGTAACTTCTCGGATGAGCTTTTCCTCCTGTGTCCCAACTATATGAATTGAAGCGTGTTACTAGATTAGCAACTAGGTCTCACTGTTTTACTGCTGAAATAGCTAGATGCAATCTTCATTTCTGATAACAGATTTTTTCCGATTTCTTGGTTTCCAAAAAACTGCAATCTTCAAAAAAATAAATGCAACGTCAATCGCCATCTTCTGTCTTCTTGAAACCTCTTCAATTTTTGACCTTTCCTCAATTCTCACTTTGAATCTTCTCATTCTCATTCATTTTAACTCCCTGTATCGCCCTGCATTCTAGTGACATTGTTGCCTTGCTTGGGGTGAAATAATTCAGTTTTTCATATTATATATGCTTTAAAGTTATAATTGTATCAACATTTAAGTCAGTTAAACAAGTTTCTTTGTGCATTTTAACAGAAGAAACAGAAGTGTTTAAATAGGTTGGATACTTTTGACCGTCACAATATATAATGGAGAGAGGGAAAGAGAGAGAGGAATAGAGAGAGGGAGAGAGAGAGAGAGAGAGGGAGAGAGAGAATGAGATGGGGTTAGGAGGAGGAAAGAAATAAAGAGCCTTCGATTCAATAGAAATCTATGTGCAGCACGGCCACCTCCATTGTTGAATGAAATTGTTCCTTCCGGAAACCTGATTGTCTTTCGCAAAAATTCACCGGCAACAATTGAGAAATACGAAAGCATTTTCACTCACGCTCCACTCGAAAGAGGCGCGTCCACAGAACACACAAATCTGAAACTCAAACAATGAAAACTATTCGGATTTACAGGTAGAATTCTTATTTATTAAAAATGTCGATTTTAGAATAGAATGTAACAATATATACTCTATTGCTTTTTTCTCCATTTTACTTTTCTTTTTTCTTCCTTTCATTCTTTCTTCTTTTTTAATTCTTTTTAGTTCGATTTCTGTTCTTATCTTTCTTTATTTCTTCTACTATTTTTCATTTTTATTTCATTCTTTCTTGCTTTCAGCGCCTCTTTTGTGTCATGCTTCCGTTTCTCTCTTTCTTTTTAAAGGTAAATAATTTTATATTAGCACAGTACGCATATAATTGGGATATTATTTACGTATGGATCGGCACTTCTGCTTTGGATTAGAGTATACATATTGTAAAGATAAAAAAATAGGATAATAAAAAGTATTATAAAATCGCGACGAAAACTCGGTATCTATGCTGATGACACAACTATTTGCACTTGTCTTAAAAGTAAGTCTGATAATTTCGATAAGGTTAATCTCGAAAATGGTTTAAAGCCTGTTGTTAATTGCAGCAAGGAATGGCTAGTTAATTCCAGCGCCTCCAAAAAGAAACTGTTCTATTTATGTCTGAGAGAACCGTTTCTGTTTTCCATCATCAGCTTTGCTAAGGGTAACCCCAAGAAGATTAACTCGTTGCATCTTCTCGTGTTAACTTTTTCTGATTATATGAAGTGGAAAAATATATATTGCTATTTCTGCAGCTAGAAAAGTTGATTATCTGTATCTTACTAGATAACTTTTGTTGCCCGAATCTATCTTTATAAGTTTATTGTCCATGCTTTGAATATTGCTGCCACATATGACCTGATGCTCCTGCTATACATTTAGAGATCCTTGATAAAATCTAAAGAAGAATCTGCAGTGCCATTAATTCTGACCTAGCATCTCTGTTTCAGTCAATTTTCTACTACCGTATCATAGCTTTCTTGTGCCTTTTCTATAAATACTTTCAAGGTAATTATTCTAATGAACTCTCTTCTGTGGTACTCAGACTCTATGAATTTATGTGCAGTATTAAATTGGAGGAAAGGTTTCATAATTTTACAGTTGAAATGGTTAAACTTAGCCGTAACTTCTATGCTAATATTTTCTTTCTATCACTTCTCACTTGTGGAATTCTCTTCCGGCTCTTGATTTTTAGTCAAGTTTGATCTTCAAAAATCTAAATGCAATATCAATCGTTATCTTTTGTTTTCTTAATTTCTGTTCTTTTATTGATTTCATTCCTTAATGTTTTCTTATGTTTTGTTTTCACACTCAGTAACCTACTGCAAGTTAGTGACTTTATTGTCTTGCTTTGAGTAAAAGGATTAAAAAAGCTTTACGCTTAACATGTGATCTTTGGGCGTTATTTAAAATCTACATATCACAGACAATATAAATACACTTGTTACTCCGAGATGTATTTAAATAGCGTCGCTTTACAGGTATGATATCATATTATATTAATAGCTTATGACTATATTATTTTTTTGGTTTTCAGTTACTTCAATGTAGAGAATGACCAAAACGCCTCTGCTGTTTGGAGTTGCTTTATAAACCACGTTAGGTGACAAACACAATTGCTCTTATTCCTGCAAATGCAGGAAGTGATGCGGTTGGTAACATTAGTAGAATGTACTTTTAACTGGGGGTTCTTTATATGGTGGATTACATTATTAAAAAATCAGTAATTTATTTTAAGATTGTTCTTTTAAATGACACTGTTTAACAAAATTTTGACTTTTTTGTTTGGTCAGGAAGTATTATTTTTTAATTGCTTCTGTCTAGAAATCAAAGAAAATTGTTTTTTTTTCTTGCAAATGAAGGAAGTGATTCGGTTGGTAACATTCATAGAATGTATTTTTAACTGGGGGTTCTTTATATGGTGGATGATATTATCCCAAAATTGTAATTTATTTTAAGATTGAAGAGTGTTATTTAGCAGGAACAATTTAACAAATGTTAAATTATTTAACAAGTGTAACAAAATTTTGAATTTTGTCTGGTTAGTAAGTACTATTTCTTAATTGCTTTTGTCTAGAAGTCAAAGGAAATGACTAGCATTCCTTTCAAACTTTGCTTTGTTAACATGGACATCGGTGTAACCTATTTCCATTTTAGACAGATTCAGCGCTGAGTTTCTGAAAGAGAATTTTCTAGAACCTCCGAGAAATTTTAGGGAATTTTCGAGAAGTTTCTAAAAAGTTTTAGAATTTCCGGAACGCTCTGGTAACATACATGGCAGCATAAATGCAGGGAACGTAAGTTCAACAGTTCAATTTGCTTCTAGTTGTCCAAGTCCAGAAAAGACGTCGTTGATAGCAGCATTCATCACAGAGGTTGTAAGCATCCAGCAGGCGATATTTGCTATGTCTGTGGCGAATTTATCAAGACAAGAATGAAAACGTACCCTAGGGAAACATCTGCTAAAATATGTGAGTTCTACAAAGAACTCTGAAAAGTAAGAAGGAAAGTTGTGCGTATTTGGATAGTGGAATTTGTAGGTGTAAAAGTTCTTGAATTTTTATAATTTAATTTGTTTTTACTTTTATGCTCTTTTAAACAAGCGCTATTGAAAAATATTTATTAAATAATCTTGCATTAGTGTTCTCAGTATTATAAATGTTTTCTATGCTAGTTTAGCGGCAAGAATCATAATAATACGGAATATTAGGGATGTTCAGTATTCAAAATTCTGTATTTCTGTGATATTTGCTACATTGATTAGGGTTCAAAGTCAGAGTTTTACAAAACTAGCGCATGATTTCTAAAATTTAGAAAAACCAAAAATGTAATCTTTTAGTCTTTTTAAATAAAAGTATGCGAAGTACGTTTGTATTTTTATACTCATGTTTCTATATTGTTCTTTTGCAGGATGGTAAAGAGAGGAAAATAGAGCTATGAAATTCGCAATTCCTTCGAATTTGGAGGGAACCAACCGACTACTCAAGCAATAGTTTTTGCCATGGTGAACTCTTTCAAACGTTGAGCTGGCAAAAATGTGCCTCTATCATATATCCAAACCTTCTGTCATCCATCATCCCAGTGTCACAATGGCCTGATTTCCCTGCACCCACTCATTAAAAGTGAAAGCAATCGTCTTCAGAAGAGAACTGCACTTCAGAAGATGATGAAGTCATTGATCCAGATTACAGAGCTGCAGAAGCAAATAGGAAATAAAGACTCATTTGACGAAGTGGCTAACAATCTGTAATATATAAGCACTCGAATATGATCGATAAAGAAGGGAAGAGGGTTAGTGTCTCAATTATTATGCGCTAGGATATTTTCCTTTTCTTTATATGGTCGGTAAAGTCATATTCTTCTTCTTCTATGTACCCTGTCCCTTCAGGATGTAGGCGATCATGGTTCTCCACGTCTCCCTGTCCCTTGTGGCTCTTAGTATGTTTGCTCCTGTTACTTCTGGCAACCCCCGTTCCGTCATCCACCTGATCAGGCCCTGCAAGTATGTTATACGCTGCCTTCCTCTGTCTCTCTTTCCTTCTATCTGGCCAGTCAGTATTAGGTTCTCCAGGCTCTCCTTCCTCATTGCGTGTCCCAGGAACTTCAGTTGTCTCTTCCTGATGCTCAGTATTAATTTCTTTTGGTTGCCATTCTTTCCAACACCTCATCGTTGCTTGCATGCTCAGTCCACGATATCCGTAGCATCCTTCTGAAGAACCACATTTCCGCCGCGTCCAGTTTTGTCCTCATTTTCGATGATATTGTCCAGCATTCACTACTACATAGCAATCCAACACTCTTTTCCTTGTTTCTAGCGAAATTTTCCTGTGTGTTAGTACTTTACTCAGCTTCTGGAACGCGTCCTTTGCCATGCCAATTCGCCTTCGGATCTCTGTGTCGCACTTTCCATCTCCTGTTAGAACACTTCCTAGGTATTCAAATTTTTGTACTTGCTTGATTATGGTATTTCCTACCTGTATTTGGCATTTTGGGTTGCTCCTTTTGCTGATGGCCATACATTCAGTTTTCTTAAAGTTTATTTGTAGTCCTTTTTTGTCACTCTCCACCGCTAACTTCTGTATGAGGTCTTGTAGTTTCCTTCCCGTGTCTGCAATCAGCACTGTATCATCTGCATACCTTATGTTGTTCAAGTTGTGGCCTCCAATAAGAAATCCTGGCGTGTCATCTAGGGTCCTCAAAATATTCTCGCTGCACAGGTTGAACAAATCCGGTGAAAAGATACATCCTTGTCTTAAGCCTCTTTCTATCTTTGTAAATCTACTGAGATCGTTACCTGTCCGTATGCAGGCCGTTTGCTGCCAGTAGAGATTCTTGATTACTCTTATGTTTTTCCCGAAAATGTCGAGGCTGCCGAGCATCTCCATCAATTCTTTGTGTCGTATCTTGTCGAATGCCTTCGCATAGTCAATGAAACATAGGTATAAGTCTTTCTTCATTTGTATTGCCCTTTCGGAGAGCATCCTAATCATGAATATGGCGTTCCTTGTTCCAGTGTCTTTGACAAACCCGCACTCTTCCTGCCCTATCTCTGGCCTGATTCTGCTTCTCGCTCTATTCATCAGGATTCTGACAATCAGTTTTGTAATGTGACTCATTAAGCTGATAGTTCTGTGTAGTTCACATTCGTTTGCACCTGGTTTCTTCGGCAGTGCTATAAATATCGACTTGCATAGGTCGTCTGGTATTATTCCACTTCTATAAATTTCGTTTATTATGTCGGTAATTTTTTCTATGCCATATTCTTCTAAGGCTATCAGCAGCTCTATCACTATGCCGTCTGAACCAGCTGCTTTGTTTCTGTTCATTTTGGCCATTGCAGCTTCCACTTCGGATTTTAATATTTTCGGTCCATCCTCCTCCTTGTGTATTCTCGGTTGTTCTCTCCTGTTGCAAAAAAGATCCTTTATATATTCTTCCCATCGCTGGAGTATTTCCTCTTTCTCCAATATGATTGTTCCATCCTTGGATTTTATGCATCCTGTTGAGGAGCAGGTTTTTTTCCTGTCACTTCTGTTATCTCTTTATGCTTTATTGGTCCTGCTCAGTCTCTCTACTTCTGCGCATTTGTTATCTCCCTGTGAAGTTTCTTGTACTCTGTCCATGTCTTGGCGTTATTTTTTGTCTCCTTTGCATCATGTGGAGAATCTCTTCGGTCATCCACTCGTTTTTTCTTCTGCGTCTGCTTTCCTTTGGGGCTATGTTGTTCGCTGAGGTCACCATCGCTTCCTTTAGTGAATCCCATTTTGAGTGGCCTTTTCCAAATTGTTCTTCATATTTCTTTCTCACGCTGTTATTGTATTCTTTCTGCAGGGTGAGGTCATTCACAAGCGTGTCGTATTGCAGCCTTGGTGATGTGCTAGACTTCTTCAGTCTTCGGAGCTTCACTCTTAGTTTGCAGATGACTGGGACGTGGTCACTTCGCAGCAAGATCCATATAATATAATGTCAAGGAAATTCACATCTTTTAAACTTGTTTTTGTTTTAACTGGGAATCCCAGAACTTTAAAGACTTTTGTAATCCTTGCTTTCTTCCATTGAAATTTCAAAGTACCATTAGAACGCTGTTTTTCTAGATTCCAACAGCTCTGTTTAAATTCGTTTCTTTCGATAAAATAAAACACTTATACATTCATGATTTAAAAACCACCGCGACTTCCTAAAGTAGCATCAAATATATATCGATTCCTCTTTTTCAACTATACTTCGACCCTTCTGAAATGTTAATAACCTCAAGTATTTCGGCATAATTCCCGTAATCAGCTCATTAGCGACTATATAGTGTTTCCCTAACTCAGTAGCATGATTTAAGCTAACATTAATTGATGGATAGTAATACTTGATAGTATATTTCAAAACATTGCATTATCTTTGTTGTTGATACTTTTGCGCTTGCTTTTGTATTTCTAAACGAGTTAATTTGTGTTGCTCACGGAGTATAACAATTACTCTATTGCTTGCAAATTTTACTGAGCAAGCCTTTTCACAACTTTAAAAGTCGGCATGTTGTAGTTTTTAAAAGTGATCAATACTGGCTATTTGTAAAAGAAAAATAGTAATACTATTGTCCATTTTCAAGTTTGAAGTAATTACATTTGCTTCCGCATTAATATAATAATCATTAATAATATTATGGTTGGTGTTTTCTTATTAAATTTTGTTACCGTCATCCCAATAAGCTGCTTGTAGTTTGTAGTCTCAAGTTAGTACAATTTCTTTGACGCTAATAATATTTTCAGATATTTTTATCCTGACAGATAATACGATATTGTCCTTGGTAATGTATTTTCAAACTCTTTAGTAATCTTGGGATATATCAATATTCATACCAGTGCATTCTCTGTATCTGAGCGTTAGACAATAATGCATGTTGTAATAACGAGTAAATTGAAACGAATATCAGCATGTTGCATTTGATTTTATCTCAACTTTTCTTTTTCGAATAACAATATCATTTTAAAAATTAAAGAATCGTAATAACAGGAAATGTGAGTTGTGATGCAGTGGATAGCGGCTCTGAACGAGAAATCAGAGAGCCGAGTTCGAATTCCATTTGAATTCTTTGCTTTCACTTATGCGCAAATACCCTAGGGAAGGTATTAACCCGTGTTTTCCCTCCAGTTATGAGTTAATTAGCAGGACAGATTGGGTTCTATAGCTTTGGTTGGCAACCAGTCTACTGTAGAAAGTAATGGCAACTTACTGTGGGAAAATCTTCTGCCCAGTCAGTTATATCTTTTTCAAGATATGATCGCCTAAGCGTGTATCACGTATGATACTTAACTGACAGACTGAATAACAGGGAAAACCGCGTGACGGAATAAATGTAGAGAATCAGTAAGGAAACAAGGGAAATGGAAACGAAAAGCAACCGAATAAAGAAAGGAGGAAAATGAAAATGCTGAGTTTTATTTCTCTTTTACTCACTTTCCCTCTTTTAAAAGGAGTAAAGCTTTATTTAATAACCTTGTAGCATGATGCACGCCTTACATAGAAAGGTAGGTAGATACTACTGCACTAATATATAGGTATTAATGTTAATAAATAAATAAATGCCAGTGAACTCCTTTCAAAATGACTTGACTGGAAGAATGAAAATTTATCGGTTGCTTGAGACATACAGAATCGCCTCCCGTCTCACGCTAGAGAAATTTTAAAGTAGAATGCGTCGTGCTCGTCACCAACTTCAAATTTTTAAATCAGGGGTTCACGTGCTATGGCTCAGTTTGCGTGTGGTGGGGGCGTCATTAAAGATATGTTATTTTCAATTCATATTATATTTAATTAATCTGGCCCAGTATCAAATGGAGGTAAGTGAATTGTAATTGCATCAGTCTTCATAGCTGATATACGCCTGCCGTGTTGTTTTGAAAATAAGAGTTAAAAATCCTAGTTTTTGCCTGGGCGTTTTTATGTAAAATTCATTCACTTACAAAAAATTCCTACCTGTGCACTTATTCTAAAGATTGCAATTAAACATTTGCACTGCTACAACCATTGTTACAACTATTGCTACATCTATTACTGCTATCATTACTGCTATTATTGCTACTTCTATAACTACTATTATCGACACTACTGCTATTACTACTTAGGCTATTAATGTTGAAGTTACTGCTGCTACTATTAGTAGTAACAGTAACACTATTAATGGTACTATACTTGCTGTTGCTATTAACACTGCTACTAAACTAGTATTAGTACTACTACTAAACGAATAGTACTAGAACTACTACCACTCATATTGCTATTACAACTGGTAGCAATTATTATTATTACTACTGTTTCTACAATTATTGATGTTATTTTTATTGCTATTACAAGTACTACTAACGCTGTTATTTATACTGCAAATACTACTATTAAACAATCACTACTATTACTACTATCACTTCTATTAGTAACCACTAGTATTAATACTAATGCTACTATAAAAACTATTTAAAATAAATGAGGTTACTCAAAGTTGGAACCAACACAATTATTGCATTCATTTTAATAGACGTAAGATGAAATGATTACGTCGAAATAACCTCGCGTTTTTTAGTCTCCTTGTAATTAATAAACGCTTCTGGTAGTGGTACTAAGTTCGAATATTATCTGAAGCTATTCTAAAATAATTCCAAATATCCCATATTATGTTTTAAAATATAAAATAATTGTTTATAAAATAGAGACGAGGAAATACGATAAAACTCATTAAAATAAAAAAAAATTACTGAATAATAATAATAATAATAATAATAATAATAATAATAACAACAACAACAACAACAACAACACTAGTAATGACCAAACTAGTTTGCCAAACCATTCGTGGTATTCTTACCAGTTTCTGCAATATAAAATCAATTCTCTTAGAACGTTCTCCAAACATCCTAGCTTTCGGTGAATCTAATCTGAGCTCTTCAATCTCTTCCACTGAATTTTCTTTCTGACTATCTTCCTTTCTTTTGAAGGGACTCTAGTGTCTCATGTATGGCCGTGGTATCTATATTTTGCGAAAATCTGCCACTAGCAAGGAAACTGTTTCTTCATTCTCAGGATTGTTCTTACATGTATTTCTGACGTTCACAATTAGACTCAGTTATTTCTTCTTTCTTTATCTTCCACTACTCTTCTCCTTACTTGCTGGATAGAATTTCTGATAGTGTAGATAAGGCCCTCCCTCTACAATCGCCTGCAAATATCTTTGTGTTCGGCGACTTCAATATTCATTACGTAAAGTGGCTTCATCACTCTGTCTAATGCCATTGGCCTTTTTGACATCCAGATTTTGAACGTTTCAATTGCTCAATCTCTCAATCAAACAGTAGACTCCCCCCAACATTTCCCTAATAATTTTGTCGGACACGATTCTCTACTTGATATTTTCCTTGCTTCTTCCCCGGTCTTATGTAATGCTCTGCAGCACTGTGATCTTGACAATTCAGACCATATTGAAGTGTCTATAGATATCTCTTTCCACGCTCACACAATGCAAGAACCCCTTGTTAACAGAAAATGTTTCTCTTATCAACGCGCTAATTAAAAAATATTTCGTGATTTTCTTCGTAATGCGTCCAGGAATGATATTTTAATTATCCTGTTGAGAAAAGTGCTACTGAGATCTCTTTCTGGCTGAAAGCCGACGTCAAAGCTTTCGTGTCAGAACGGAAATACTAAGTGAAATCACAATCTTCTTGGACTGCATCTGCCTGTTCAGCCGCTATAACTCACAGTAATCTTTTTTCCGGTTATGCCAGAGCAAAAGATCCGATTGTAATAGACGTCTCTAGTGTAAGCGTATCCTTAAAAGATAGAATGGGATACCGTATAACCTGTCACAAGATTGGTTCTAGAGATTACTGGTAGCTCTACAAGATTGTGCCGAACAAAAGCAAATTCTCGGTTCCTCCTCTCTTCAATGAATTTCAAATGCTGATATCTACTGAAGATAAAGCAGAGTACTTTGCTCGGAAATTATCTTCCAACACCACTCACGACTTATCCGGAGTATCCCTATATGATGTTCCACTCAGAACGGTGTCTCCACTGAGTGATATGCACATAAAAATGGCCATGTTTTCAGCTATCGTTTCTAAACTAGATCCCCAAAAGGCTTGGCCAGTCGACGGTATTCCTGCAATTGTAAATAAATGTGCTCTTGAACTGGCTGCTGTTTTCTCCAAACCTTACAATAAATTCCGCGCTTCTTCTTGCTTGCTATCTTGTTGGAAGTCCTACTCTATAGTTCTTATTATTTTCAAAAACTCCGGGAAACCGTCTAATCTTTGAAGTTTTCGCCTTATAAATCTCTTACCACTTTTTGGCAAAGTACTCATTTCTTTAATCATTGCCGAATTGGTTAAGCATCTTATTGCACACGGCCACCTTTCGGATAAAAAAAAGCATGGCTTCTGTTTCGCCAGGTCTAGCGCCGATAGGTCAATGGTCACCACTGAATTTGTCTATCAAGCATTAGATGAGAATGGCCTCTGACTGTAATTCTAGATATCTCAAAAACTTTCTTTTCTTCATTTCCTTTTACTATCCGCACCCACAAGGGACGTGGTGGCATTATTACTTTTTGAAATATTTATAAAAACAAAGATTAATATATGAACGTTTATGCCGTAGGATTTACCTATATTTTTATGTAATATTGCGTCACGTTTCAGAAGAAAATGTTTCACCCATCTTAAATGATCAAAGGGGTAAAGGGTAAAAAACTTATTTTTTCTTTCGTTTCCAAACTTTCTCCTGTACTCTTTATTCTGGTTTTCTTTTCGTTTTGTTTTAACATTCTTACATTCTTAGAAAAGACATTGAAAAGATACGTTATGGTGATGAGAAAGTGACTGAAGGCAGAATGAATAACATGGCAGGTTCTTTAGATTTTATTAAAAACACCCTCTAAATACATAGAAGAAGAACTAGACCAGTTGTGACAGCAATATTTAATGCAGAGATAAATGGTAAGATATAAATGTTTAAGATAGATTCTGACCAAAGAATAAACTAGCACAATACAATGAACTGAATTTCTAATTCAACATAATATTTCCACTTCATATCAGTAAAAAGAATAGCCAAAGAAGGCTCAATGTGTCACAGTCCTGTTAGTATCAGCTTTGTTGATGGAAGGCAAAAATGGTTCCCTCAGACGATTTATAGGGAGCAGATATAGTTTTTTCTTTTCGTTTTTTTTTCTAATCAATTCACCCCAAACAAAAAATCTCACTAAGGCACAATGGGCCAATTGGAAGTGAAAGAGAATTAAAAAAGAATTTAGAAAGAACCGGAATCTCAATCTTAAACAGGCAACAAGGGATAAAAATCAACTCTTATCCAAAAGATCGGAGAGGACCGTAAGGCGTTAAAATTATCAATCCACTCTTGTCCAGTTAACAACAGTTAGCTGTCAACCGATCAAACTTATCGTGTAAATAGTTATGTCATCAACAGAAATACAGAGTTGAGTATAAATGACATCAGGAAGGCCGTTGATGGAAAATAGGAACAACGTAGGTCTAATGATAGAACCCTGGGATACACCTACACTAATGCAAAAAAGATTTAGAAAAGTAACCAATACAGACAATTATCATTTCGCAATTTGATAAGAAAAGATTGTCAAATCCAAAATTTGTTCAGAAATATCATAACCCTTCAACTTGTGAAACTCTTTCAAACGCCTAAAACAATAGACAGAGTTTCACTAATCTTATCTAAAAATTGATAGAAATTTTCAGCAATAATCGTTAATACACCAGCAGAAATAAAAGATATGTTCATTGTCTGAAAGAAGACCATGTGATATGAGATGCTTAAAAATTCGCTGTTGATTAAAGCCTCTAGTACTTTGTCAAAAAGTGGGAGAAAACTAATAGGCTGATAGAAGGATGTGATGGTTCGCCTAATTTCTTCAAGACTGGAACTACAGAAGAGGATTTCCAGCAAGCAGAAAAGAAAGAAGCAACAAGAGTTTATAAGTTTAATAGAGAGAACAGGATCAAGTTCGGAATCACATTTCTTAAGGAATAGCAGAACCATGGATGAATTTATATGTACATCACACAGTAGAATTAGAAGATGTTAACACAAATTGTATTAAGAGATGAAGGATAGAAGACTTACCAATAGTCACGAAAACCAAACTATCAGCGAACACAGACTTAGTTTCTTTAAGGACATATTTACAGTTATTATGAGCAGACACAAAGAGGCCTCTGTTGTGATCGGAACTATCACCTTTCTACAGCCGGAAAAAGTAATTCCTGCGGCCTGTTGCCCCTAAACAGACACATGCGAACCAAAGAGAAAATTACTTTTACTTGGTATTTCCGAGAAGGCGCAGAAGCATCGGTGCTGGCTTTTACTCAAGAAGAAACACCAGTGGCACAATTCTCAGTAGAAACGTTAAAAATATCACTCAAGGGACATCGCGAAGAAATGATCTTCCCTCTCTTTTCATCTTTTTATCTCCCTACTCTCTCTCTTTCTCTTTTCTTTCTCCCTATATATATATATGTATATATGAGTATCTAGGTGCTTTGCCGAAGTTCAAAGTGTTGCTTCTGCTTATGATCAGGGTAATATCTGTGCAATCTGCTTACGATTGCACTCATCATAAGCAGAAGCAACACTTTGATCCTCAGCAAAGCATTCAGATACTCTGATCTTAAGCATGTGCTGATTCATACGTAAATAGTTTTATCATTTTTGACGGGTACTATGCTTGTAAGCTATTAAAGGATATCATTTTAAATATTTAAATTGAATTAGAAATGCAAAATAGAAAAATAATAACGAAAATAATTTAGAAAAGTAATAGCGATAATGAAATTAGAACGAGAGAGAGAGAGAGAGAGAGAGAGAGAGAGAGAGAGAGCGAAGATGACAGGATAAAAAAAAGAATACTGCGAAATAAGAAGAAGGTGAAAAAAAAAACTCAGAAAAATAAAAATAGATAGAAAGAGAGAAATAAAGAGGAAGAGGTAGATAAAAATGATCACGAAAGAGTAAAAGAAGTTAGACAAAATCAGTGGCAGGCGAGGAATGGAAAAAAAAAGAGTTCATTCTCCATTAAATTTCCCTTCCAGGTAAATCATTAGGGATTATTTCTTCGTTCATGCACGACGCACCTCATGGAAAAGTAAAATAAAAAGACCATTTAGCATTGTATATTCATTATTTTTCTTCATTTTATCGACTCTTTAATTTTATCCCTTAAAAAAAAAAATGACGTCGTGCATTAGCAGCATTGAATTTCTGAAAAATATTACGCCAATAAAATTTACTCTCATCGAAATGCTGACTATAAAATATAGCAGTCACTGCAGCCTACACACTGAATTGGCTGAAAATAATGGCGGTACCGGAATACACAGCATATATCGCCCAGGAAAACGATTTTATAACCAGAGGCGGACAACGATCATGAAGTTGGGATAGGATGTTCTTCTATATGCAAATGTGTCTCTTTTAGACGCTCACTTGTTTCCTTTCCAAACAACACTTTTTCTTTTAATTGACGGTTTCAAAAGTTCCAAGATATCGAAAAATCCCTAGAATAATTAATTATATCAAAACGGAAATTATTATAATTTTTCTGAATGAATGCGAAAATTAAAAATTTACGTTCGAAAAAAATGTAAATACTCTGATGACTGAATAACAAAACACAAACGGATGTTAGGCCATGCATTTTTTCGTTGTTTTTAGTCTCCGAAGAATTGAATGAGTATATATATATATATATATATATATATATATATATATATATATATATATATATATATATATATAGTTTATCAAGGCAGCAGATAATTTTCTAAACATATACTGTTAAATATAACAGACAATAAATGTCAATCATGTTTAATCATGAGCCGTTTCAAACATCGTATTTTGATTTTAATTTCAGGTGAAAATAGAAACAAAAATTCTCCAACATTTGGATAATTTTTTTATTATGCTGGTTCTAAGCTTTCAGTTCACATGAGCCATCTTCAGAGCGCTTACAGGGACGTTCACATAAATACATACACCATCAAAGATGATTTTATCTTGTGTTGACATAAAACATTGCTATGCAACAATGACAGTCAACGAATAGCATGTGAGCCGAAAGCTTAGAATCAGAATAATAAAAATTATCCAAATGTTAAAAAATTGTCTTTATTTTCACTTGAAATAGACATTCATTGTCTCTTATATATATATATATATATATATATATATATATATATATATACGGAGGATCTCATCGGGTTATTTACTCTGTACAATCTCACCGCTCACCAAGACATTAACACACAGGACATAGGGCTATATAGAGACGACGGTCTAATGATAGTAAAAAATTCCACACACTTTAAAACAGACAAAATCAGAAAAATAATACATAGAGAATTCAAAGTTTTAAACCTAAAAGTTATAGTCAACACAAATTTAAAAGTAGCAAACTTCCTCGATATCACACTAGATTTAGTCAACAACAATTACAAACCATATATAAAACCCAATGAATACCCACTATACATCCTCCCAAAGTCAAACTACCTCCCTAGTATTATCAAACATATACCCTCTTCCATAGAACATAGAATCAGCCAAAACTCGTCCAACAAAGAAATGTTCAACAAACACAAAGCTCTCTACAACAAGTCATTAAAAGAGCGGCTACAAAAACAAAGACATCCAATACATAACAAATAACAACCCCAACAAGAAAAGTAGAAACAGAAAAATCATTTGGTACACACCTCCTTTCAACCAAATGATCAACACCAAACTAGGACAGAAGTTCCTGAACTTAATTAAAAAACATTTCCCAACAAATAGCCCCCTCAGTAAAATCTTCAACAAAAATACACTTAAACTTAGCTACAGCTGCACAAACAACCTAGAAAAAATCATAACTAACCATAACAAATATATCCTAAATCAACACGTAAACCAAAATAAAACCGGCAACCAAAACCCAACTAAACCCAACAACGAAAACATGTGTAATTGTAGAAACCCTAGCAACTGCCCACTACAAAATAACTGCAAAACAAACTCAATAATCTATCAATGCAACATAACATCCATCGAAAATCCAACTATAAATAAAGTGTATATCGGATCAACTAAGAATACTTTTAAGCAGCGCTGGTACTTGCACCTAACCTCATTTAAAAACAGCTTATACCGAAACCAAACATCCCTTTCCACATACTTTTGGAAGCTAAAGGATTCAAAACAGAAACCCAAAGTAAAATGGAAAATCCTAGAAAAAACTAGAACTTGCAACTCACTTAATGACACCTGCCCTACGTGAAAAACTACACATTCTCCAGTACCCTAACAGCAACGATTTATTAAACCGTAGAGACGAATTAGCAGTAATATGCAAACATCGCAAATACTTCTCGCTTAAATTTAAGTAAACAAAAAAATACCCAACCAGAAACCCCCCAAAAAACACAAAAAATACACACAACCAACCCTATAAATAAACAGAAAAAGAAAACAAACCCTATACAATACCAACAAAAAATAATTCAGTTGCAACAGAATAGTAGATAAATAAATAAAAAAATATATTTTATACTTATAAAATATGTTGTATAAAGGATAGATTTTATAAAAGAATTATATTTCTTAAATATTATAAAATATTATATTTTATAATATTATGAAATAGTTTAAATATTATGGAATATTATAAAATATTTTTTATGAAAGATATATTTTATAAAAAATATATTTTATAAAAACAAAAAAATAAACAAACAAAAAAAGCACAGACCCTAATACAAAATAACATACATTAAATTAAGGAGAAACCAACCCCAAAACAAGACAAATTTTAACGAAACTTGGTTATAAGCAACCGACAATTTGCAATGAATTATTTTGATAATTATTTTTACCGATACTCGTATTTAAGTAGATATTCTGTTTTTAATTAAACAGTATTTTATATTTATATCTACCGGCCTGATTATTTTACGATAAATTTTTATTACGAAAATATGTGCTATCCAGCAGGATTCGAACCTGCGATCCATATTTACATAGGGGAAGCTACTATTTGATCTGGTACTGTATTAACCTCTCGACCATGAATGCATGTTAAGTGGATAGCACACATTTTCGTAATAAAAATTTATCAGGCAGGTAGATATAAATATAAAATACTGTTTAATTAAAAACAGAATATCTACTTAAATACGAGTATCGGTAAAAATAATGTTCAAAATAATTCATTATATATATATATATATATATATATATATATATATATATATATATATATTAGTTGATAGATTTATATACGTTTAGAATGGGGTGGGTTATATATAAAACGCAAATGTTGGTTATAACTATGCACCGATAGAAAATTAAATAAAATAATGAATCTCTTTCAGACGTGTCTGGACGCGTAGCTAACTGGTTTCATTAAGTTTCTTTATGTGTTCGATTTTGTTTTATCACTTTTATTATTAAGCATCTCACATTGTGATAATAGAATGATCTTCTAAGAAAGCTGACAATGTCAAAATTTGAGCACAAATTTACTGTCGATCACTCAGTCACAGTACTTTTTATACAATTCGCCTTAGTAAGTTGCTTTCTCTTTTAATTAAAGCTGGATTTTTTAAATCGAAATTATTGTTAGACTCATTACGGTAAGCGACTAATGGATTGTGTTTTGTAAAATATCTCTTTTGTGCAAAAATAAATAATGTTTTTATGTTGTTAGAAATCTAACCTTAGTTCAATGTTCTTTTATGCATCTACCACAAAAATGTCGAAAAACGTAAAATTTTCTACTAATCAACACACACACACACACACACACACACACACACACACACACACACACACAAAGGCGCGTGTACATATGTATAATTGTGTGTAGGTCGGCACATAAAAGTAGATATGTGTAAGGGGCATAATGCGTTACTTTATTGATTAAGACATTCTGGTTCAGTTCTGGAAACGGCTTAAATTTGAGGTTTGCTTTGTTACGTCGTACCATTCTTTGAATTCTTTAATTAAAGTGGAACAATATTTCTTATTAATTTGAGCAGCGTCTGTTTTTTTTTTATTGTTGGCGCGAAAACAATTTCAGTGCCGACGATGGTTTTAATTCGAATTTGTACAGATGTTCCTCCTGTACTTTTGCCCTTTTCAAAATGCGTCCACCCGCCTCTCCCAATAGGTTGGATCAAGAATTACATTCTGCTAATGATACCATATAACCAAGTATAATTTGGATACATTACTCATTGCTCCGAGAAATTCTATAAACGACTGTGCCATGACGATCTATTTGTTTATAGGATCATTTGATTTGATGGGCGGAAGACGACTACGTCGTTTCCGAAAAAGCCCAAGATTCTTTTTTCTATAATTTTTGCTCTAATATAACATTATTAATACAATAAAATAGTAAATATGTTTTAGACTTAATGATTTACAAATTGTGTCATCGAATTCATTTCAATGAAAATCTTATGAAAGGCCAATAGTTTTTATCATACACACACGCATATATATATATATATATATATATATATATATATATATATATATATATAAATTTATAAATGGAACTTTGTCTGTATGTGTGTGTATGTGTGTGTGTCTCTGTGTGTGTGTCTGCGTGTGTGTGTGTGTCCGTTACCTATAGACTTCGATATTCTTGAAAATTTACACAGTTGTACTATAAGCGTCTGCGTGTGTTCTTTGCTAGGTTTTGTGTCGAGGTACCTCCGATAAATATCGAAAATCGATAATCGAAAAGATCGGGTTATAGACGGAGTGGTCCGATTTTAATCAAATTTGATACACTCATAGACAAAGACATAAGAAACGATATTCAGAAGTTTCAAGGTTGCAGTTCTTACAATAGTGCAGAAAATCGATAATATATATATATATATAAAAGGCAAGATGTTTGTGTGTGTGTCTGTTTATCTGCCTGTATGTCTGTATTTTTTCAGCCCTTTTATTTTAGTTTTTAGTTTTTGCTTCGGGTTTGGCTCTAAGTAGGTATAATTGTAGTTCTTAGTCTTAGCCATGATACCATTTACTCAGAGGACTTATTTAGCCTTCAAAATTCAGTTTACGAGGAAAACACTTATTTGATATCGATACCAGGAAATTAATATTTGACTTAGATCCATTCATTTTTCTTTCAGTCTATGGTTTCGCTTTAACTGGAAACAACTATTGCTTTTTAGTCTTTCGTGCCAACGTCCAAAGAGTCTGAGCTCCAGGACCATGGATTAGTTTTAAAGCTTTTATTACACCTGAGCAATGCCGGGCTATACTGCTAATCTATATATATATATATATATATATATATATATATATATATATATATATATATATACAAAGAGTGAACATTGAAATCAACACTCAGAGGGGACAGGCTGTTTCATGCTTGGCGCCATCATGAGGTCTGGTGATTGCGCCTAGCATGAAACAGTCATGCTGATTGTTGACTTAAATATTCATTTTTATATTTACATACGCTCTATCTCAGATATTGAGCACTTGATTCTATAAATATAACACACCTCAAAACAATATTTTTTTATATATATATATCTATATACATAGATACATACATATATATATATATATATATATATATATTATTATTGGTTGTTTAATTACTTAGTTTCTGGTCATAATAAGGTTAGACCAGTGCACATTTGTATTAAAAGGTGTTCAATGCAATTATATTGTAGAACTTTTTAATATTTTCAATTTGTAAAAAACTGTACAAAATTGGCTAGCCACGTGTGGAAATTGAAATCAAAACATGGAAAAGACCCAGATATAACGCGGAGTATAGTAAATACAGCCAAGCCTTACAACGGTGCAAAATATGTAGACTGTGCTAAGAAGAAAAAATAGAGATTATGCTATTCCCAAACAAAAGATTATGCTATTCCCAAAACTGTTGAATGAAAGAACGGAAATTATGAAGTGTAACCATATTAGAAAATACCTCTGGGGTTAATACAACAATGGATGAAAATGTCATAATTCCTTGTAAAAAAATAAAAAAATTCGTTCAAAAATTTCCTGCCACGTGAGCGTTCAAAAAACCCCGTTACGTGAGCGTTCTTAAAAAAACAGTAAACAGTAAAATCAGTTGTTACAAATCGCCTGAAGACACCACTCATAGTAGAAACCTAGTTCGCGTAATAACTCGTTTACAAATGGAATATATATATATATATATATATATATATATATATATATATATATATATATGTGTGTGTGTGTGTGTGTGTGTGTGTGGCTAGAGTGACCAATCTTGTTAACTCATGACTTTCCCAAGGGAAGTGATTGGAAAATTGAACGCAACAGGCTAAATCGAAATTTGAACCCGATTAGCCGATTCTTCTTCCCGTGCAGATGACTGTGGTTAAATTACTCGCATTTCCAGCCATTACTATTAATCACACTTAACAAATAATTCTATGAAAGTGTTTTTAAATTTCTGAAGATAGGATATGGCCCAACTTAAAGAAAATTCGTAGCATGGAGAGCCACCTGTCAAATATTGATAACATTTCAAAGACTTTGCCTTCAAAGATGAAGTCATAGTAATCTTTTACGAAACAAAAGAACAAAACCAGATTGCTCAAGTTACCAAAATATCGTTATGCTTTTGATAGCAAACACCATATTCGTGAAAGTACTTGCTAGTAACTGAGGCTTGTGATAATGATATCCCAGCGAGACAATGCAGTGCTATCCGTGGTATGACTGACATGGTTTTTACCATGAATCAGATCAAAGAAAAGATGAATAACAAAAAGGCGTTCAATATGATAAGCGCGTCGAACATCTGCATAATTTTGGAATTCAAACATAGATTGGTCAAAAGATAACGGATAAATTGAACTAAGGCTTTAGTAGACTAAAAGCACGAGTTTAAGACAAGTCGTCAGCAAAGACATAAAAGCAAGAGTTTGCAAAATTATCGGGTTACCCGCGCTTTTACGTGAAATTGAATCTTGTGTCATATATCAATGTTATCTGCTAGCTGTATCCTTAAAACTTAGATCCTCGAATTAGCAAGAAACTCGAAGCAATACTGAAAATGAATCATTTGTGGTGAGCAGACCATATGGCGAAGATAAAGAATTATTGGTCTCTTCAAGATCATCTTGTTCGGAAAACTAGTCTCTTGACGTATATTCGGATATTGACTGACAGTATTTGGAAATATTCTAAATGTAAAAAAAATCATAATTTCCCCAATTACCGTCCAACCATACCAACCCAATAATATTTAAAATTTTAAAAATAATTATTCGAAAAATTATATTGCCTGTCAGATATATAAATATTTTAATTCTCAAATATCGACAATTTTACTAATTACGAAACGAAGATGACACTCAATTATATTAGAGTACACCAAAGAATCATTGACATATGAGGTCTCTGTGTTGAATTTCAGAATTTGAATGTCGAGAATTTTTACTTATTCGATATACTTTTAGAATTTCAATAATTTTACTAATTATCGACCGACATTACAGGACATACTTTTCAAACATTGTTAATCTAAAATTTTCATAACTGTATTAATTATCGAACGGTAATTACCGATTAAGTTCGACAACACCTGAGAATGAACGATATATTTAAATTGAACAATTTAAAGTAAAATTTAATTAACTATCAGACAAGTAATTAAACCTTCTCATTATAAGATTTTAATGATTTCGGTAATTATCACAAAACAAAATTCTACAAAATACTCGTTAAATTTTTTCAATTACACGCTATAATGGATAGCGGCTCGTCAGGAGAAATCGGAGAACCGAGTTCGATTACGAGTTGAGTTCATTACATTCATTCACGCGAAAATACCATTGGGAAAGATATAAATCAATTTCTTCTCTCCCCAGCTATGAGTTAAGAAATAGAACAGTCTTGGTTGGCAGCCAGTCTAAGAGAATAAAAACACTTGATCGAAACCCATATTTAACCCTAGCAAAGCGCACACTATGCAGTTAAAGAAAGGCTTGTGGAGTTCATAATAACGGTATGATCCGACTATGGCCGGCTTTTTTTTTATTACCATTCGACATATGGATAGTGAGAGTGGATGTGGTGACTCTGTTCACCAAGGTACCCACGGTGGGGCACTATCGGTAGTCAGGAACAGACTGGCCTCGAACTCCTCTCTAGAACAACATACCTGTATACCACTAGATAACATGATAGAGATGCTGACACAAGCAAAAACAACACACACTTCGGAATGAGATCAGACATATATCCGCAAGATGAAAGATTAGCAATGGGCTCGTCGTCATCACCATCATTGGGTAACATATACATTGAATATTTTGGGGAGATGGCATTAGAATCCACAGCACTAAAGCCAACTCTATGGCTGAGATACATTGATGACACCTTCATGCTCTGGTCACACCATGAGGAGGTCTAAACGCTACTAGACCATGTGAACTCAATAAAATCATCGATACAGTTCACAATGGAAAAAGAGAACGACAACAAACTAGCATTTCTGGATGTACTAATCTCTCGACCAGAGAAGGGGTTCAAGACATCCGTATACCGCAAGCCAACATTCACTAGACAATACCTCAACTTCTCACCACCAATTTATTGTAAAGAAAGGGATCGTCCGCTGTCTCCAACATCGAGCAAATGTCTTAAGCGGCGACCCAGAGACATATGAATAGGAAATGGTCAATATAAGCAGTATCCTACAACGTAACAACTATCCAGGGTACATAACAACAACTTCTACGAACGTAGAAGGGAGAGAGCATGAGGATAACAACTCTCAGAAAATAACCTCGGTCTGTTTACCCTATCTGAAGAGGTAATTAGAGAAAACAGAAAAGATATGTTGTCCATATAACATCAGGAAGACTTTCAAAAGTGTTTATACACTCGCAGATACCTCTCCCGAGTAAGTCCAATAGAGGAGAACGTGATTAAGGACTGTGTGTACGCCATTCCATGTAGGTGTGAAAAAATAAAAAAAACGGGCTGCAAGGTAAGGCTGCAAGAACATCGTAAAGCCGTAACACGAAGGGAGATAGAAAAATCAGGCATACTGACCCACATATGGAGAGAGAAAAGAGATCACCGTCCTCTATAGGATGAAGTTGAAATAATTGAGAGAGTTAACCACTGGAAACTATGTAAACTTAAGGAATCAGCGCGTATGCTAGGCAATAAGAATTTTCTAAGCTGACCAAGCATAGAAATGAATACAGTATGAGAACCAGTAATACGGGGTGCTAGAAAAATCATTAGCGTCAAAGATTTCAATATGAGCTCTGGTAAAAAATGTTTTTAAGACATTAGGTTTATAAGTTCCAGAAATTCATACACTGATGTCCTCAAGGACACACGGCCCAATGGATATAGGCGTTGGTCAGTTCCAGTAACAAAGAGTTGTGAGTTAAATACTAGATACAGCAGTTCGTGAACAAAAAACTTAGAGAGTTCAGTTTAAGGAACATAACTATATCGCTACCAGAAGTGGCATCGCACATGGAATGAGAATGATATACTCCAGTAATCAAAATAAAGGATTCGGCTATAAATTCCTAGCATCTGAAGAAGGCTGAAACGTCGTAAACATGGGAATAAAGATGAAGACAATAGTCCGAAAACTGTAAATAATGTATTTTTAAAAATTCACTCAAAGATTCTAAATGTAATTTTTTAACTTTTTATCAATTACTATCAGACAACAATATTTAAAATTTGAATATAAAATATCAACAATTTTTCTAATCACTCTCAGACATTCAGAATGTAATTTTTCCAATTTTAAAAATGAGAGAAAATGTTATCAACAATATTTAATCTAAAATTTCAATAAATTTTCAGACCTTCTATCACTAATCGAAATCCGCATCTTTGGGCAGTTACCATTTATTTTAGCTGTTGCTCGAGAAAAATCTAGTGTAGATGATAGCTTTCTGGCCTCAATATTTCGTGGTCAAACGGTGTTCAGTCCTTTTCGTTTCTTATGAATGCTACAGTTACCCTGCCTCATCGACCATTACGTCACACAATTTCACTAGTGAGTTCAGAAAAATAAATCTTTAACAGAGACCTTACGATCTGTGCAGTTTACATTGTCCCATCTTCGTGGTCGAGTGCATTCAGTTTCAAGAGTAGAGACGCTCATGCATAACCCTGCGCTTCATCTAAAATCTCAATAGTGAAGACTATTCGACGTTCTCCCAGAGGCTATGATTTTGAATTTCCAAAGGATTTCAAATATTTAGAATTTTCTAAAATTTTTATTTCCTTGCATATACCACCGTTTTGCATGTTTTGCACAATTCCGAGTGTATTACCTTTCTAACCCAATTACACTGTTTTTGTGATACTGAGCTAATTTGAAACATTCACTCAGGTTATGATTAGCACTTTCATCTTCCATCATCATCATCATCATCATCATCATTATTTTAACACCATCCTTGCTATTTTTTTTATATTTAAAAAAATATTATTTGAATATTATTCTCTTCCAGTCAAGCTAAAAATGGTAATGAAAAACCGAAGCAAACGAACGAACGAAACCTTTTCCAATTTCTTTCAATCCTTACATCTGTTTCCATATCCGACAGGTATCTTTAAGAAACCGGAAATTATTTCTTATGCTGTCTTTTTAATCGTGACGAAAAGGTTAAGACTTAATCTGATTGGTTCTCATATTTCAATCCCCTGGGTATCTTTCAAAGGTTACGAATTTTTTCTAATTAAATTTATTGAAAATTTCTATCTCTTTTGGTTTTACTGGAGAAATCAATTTTTGATCTTTGTATTTGCTAAAGAGAAGACTTACTTCTAATTTACAAAATAGCTGATTTCGATAAAAGGCGAATATTTCAAATTAATATGAATAAAGAATTTACACCGGTCAAGTATTATTTTAAACAAAAAATTTAAATTAAAAGATTATGAATATTTTTCTTCTTTGTGTCGTGTCATTTGAGGACGTTACTGATCATTGCTCTCCACAGTTTTCTGTCTTTTGTAGCAATTAATAAATTTTCTCTTTTTTATCTCTCTTAAATCTTGTTAAGCCATTCATTTACGCAAACTCAGCGGGTAGATTATTCATTGTTTTCCTCTGTCAATATTGCCTTCAATCTGACCTATGAGTATCACATTTTCCGAGCCTTCTTTCCTTAATTATGTGCCCTAGAAATTTCAAATTCCTCTTCCTGATCTTAAGTGTAAGTGTCCGTTTTCTTTCCATTTTCTATAAAACTTTGTCATTGCTTATATTTTCGGTCGATGGCATTCTTAGCATCCTGCTGTAGAACGAAATTTCTAGTACTTTAAGTGTCTTCTTCATTTTTAAGGAGACTGTCCATCAATTATTACTATATATTTTGTTTGCCTCTAAAGAAATTTTTCTGTTTCTTAATACTTTGCTCAGCCTCTGGAAGTTATCTTTCGCTATTTCAATGCGCCTTTGAATTTCAGTGTCACACTTTCCATGTTTTTTTAAAACACTTTCTAGATATTTAAATTGCTGTACTTATTTTTGTTTTTGCATTTTGTTTTCTCTCAATCGATTCTCCTTTCTTTTTTTTACTTTCCTTCACTGTAGGATTGCTTGTAGTTTCTATTTTGTGTCTGTTATCAACACTGGGTTATCTGCATATGTCACTAGGATTGTGGCCGCTAATAATGAATCCTTGTAGGATTTCTAAATACTCAGAATCACCTCAATGTATCGGTTGAATAAATCCGGTGAGAATGCACACACCTGTCTTACACCCTTTCTCTTTTTGCATATTTACTGAATTCATTTTCTATCTCTATGCAAAACGTTTGTTGCCAATATAGTGTTATTCTAAAATCCTTCGCAAATATGTCAAATTTACGTTGCAGTTCCAACAGTTATTTGTGAAGTATTTTATCAAAAACTTTTGCATAATCAATAAAACACAAGTACACTTCAGTATTTGTAGTGGTCTTTCTGGTATTAGGAGAATAACTATTGCATTACTTTTTCCAGCGTTTTCTAACGAACATGCACCGTTCTCGTCATATTTGCGGTTTAATTCTGCTGCTCCCTCTATTAGAATTCGAATAAATTTTGTTATAGAGCTCATTAGGCTGATTATCCAATGGAGTTCACTTTTTGACACATGACTTTTTAGACACTGCTATGTAAATGGAGCTACTAATATATTACTACTGTTGTATACATAATTTATTTTGTCTGTAATCTGTCAATGCCGAATTCATCTAAGGTTGCTAGCATATCTAATACAATTCTGTCTGGTCCTGCTTCTTTGTTTCTGTCTAATTTGGCCTGTGTTGATTTAATTTTCGATTGTAATATTTCTGGTCCTTCGATATTTTTGTGTATTGCCAGTTGTCCACTTTTTTCGTGGATAAATTTTCCGATATATTTGTTCCATTTCTGAACTATTTTCTTTCTCTAATATCAATGGGTTGTAAACAGCCTATTGATGAGCATGTCTTTTGTCCTCTTAGGTCTCTTATTTTTTAGGCCTTTATCTGTTGTACTCAATCTTTTTATTTCTACGTATTTTTCGGTTAACCATTCTACTTTAGTTTGCCGAAATTTGTTTCTAGTTTCAGTGTGTAGTTTCTTATATTCAGTGTTGTACCTTGGCACTGTATTTTATACTTTTTCAATCACGTCTAGAATTTCATCGGTCCTTCCTTTTTTCTTTGTCTAGTTTTCTTTGGAATTATGTTGATTGCTGAATGCGACTGAAAATTCTCTTAATGTGTCCAACTTTGATTTTTCTTTTTCATTTTGTCCACAGTATCTGCTTTTGACACGGTTTATATATTACTTCTTCAGATTTGGACCATGCAGAGCTTACAGATATATCACGTTGAAACACCGGTTTTTGTAGGATAACAGAAGTTAAGTAACATCGAGCCTGGTCAGTACATAGATCCGTGACCACTTGAGAATATCAGGTGCTGTAAGTTTGGACGTGAAGTTGAAAGGTATTTTTTTGTACAGTGGAGGGAGAGTCTCACAATTTTTATTTATTGCTTGAGATGCTTACGTTCATTTAAAAGGCTATTATAATTCAAGTCTTTGTGATACATATTAGCAAGATGTTCACACTTTTTATTTCGTGCATCAGAAGCAATTGTTTTCAATTCACTGAAGAAAGAAGACAGATTTCCAATCTGTGAATAAGCTTCTGCACATTTTGCTAGTTCAAAGATTAGAGTGTCCAGAATAGGAAGGAAAGTTTTCATCTTGAACTTTTCGGTTTAACTGATAAGTACCTTTTCTGCTGATCCATCACATCTATTAAGAAGCACACTTCGTTTTCATTCCCATTTTTCCCATCACCGTCATCTGTATCTGGACACATACTTCTGACTTCTGAGGTTTTCATTGACTGAAAAAGATTCGTGGCAACAAGGATATTCACATTATTTGATTGTAGGACTTAGCTGGTTTTGTTCTTTCTTGCTAGCATGTCATTCCAAAGAATTGTGAGAAAGATTGTTTCCAGGTTTTCCATTTTGTACTCAATCCTTCTGCTTCTCGCCTTGTACTCACTTGTTGTTCATTGTCAGCTGCTAGAGAATCCAGTGTATGCTTTATTTTCCCGAAATCTCCATACATGGCATGAACAATATCAAAATGTGCTTACCATCGTGTGTCAGACAGACGCTTGAGCGAAAAATCTTTTCTTAGAGATGATGTCAATACATTCCAGTGATGAGTAGAACCAGTAAAAAATGAATGCAGATGCTAAACAAAGTCTATGAACTTTACAGTCCATAGACAACAATCTGTTGCTTTTATTCCCACAAGTCCAGGTTTTGTGTCCTGCCTAGGAGATGTAGAACGCAAACTCATTGAGTTAATGAATCTGTGCATGCAATATGTGTATATTATGCAGATATATTTGAGATATTATCGTATGACTGACTATAGCAGCTTTATAGCTGAATTTTGTTCGCATTAAGAAAATTCAAAATAGTGTCTGCTGGATTCTTTTTCCCATGAGAAAAGATGGGGGAGACATCAAGAAACGTTCCACAGGTTCGCAATCTGTAATTTATCAGACAGTAAATGTCAATTGATCTGTGTGTGAGATGTCTGGGGTGAAATCTACACTTATTGAATAATACTTTGACTATTTTACTACTTCAACACTAGTACAAAGAACCAGTTATCTTATTAATTCAATAACTTCCTCACAAATATTTGTGAATAAATATGACGGATTCACTTTTCCAGAATTTCTATGTATTCCTAGATATTCTTCCAAGAAAGTGTCAAATTAATTCAGCAACTCTAGTATTTTTGATGACTGAATAATCTGATTTTCTCCACGAAATGGTAAATCTCTGGAGGCAAAATGCGAATGACAGAAACCACACGTCAATACTTTATGCCAGTATTTCTGCTCTAAACGATGTTGCTCAAGTAATTAAATATCTACAAATCTAGCTTCTTTATGCCTTACCAAATGTGCTGTGATACAGTTTTGATGTTCTCTATTTTTAAGGTCTATAATAGCATTGCTCTGCTTCCAGTCATTGAACCTCCATGGTAGCAAATGGAGATTCCTTCTTAAAGAATAGGCGGCATACAAGGCGTTATAAGCAAGCATAGGATGATGAATAGAGTAGCTATTCATGTTTTACACACTTGACATTCCGCAATTTACTACGAACCCAGTAATCTATTATGCTAATATCATTAAAGTTTCATGGTTCTGTATCTGTCTCTAGGATTGCAAACTTCTTTATGGTTACAGATTTTGGTATTTGATTTTTTGTAAAGTGTCACCAACAGCAGAAACAGGTACTGATAGTATGTCTGCAGAAACTGAATGATTGGTAGTAGCAATGAATGTTGATGTGGATGTTATATCTAAAGAAATTATGTGAGTGGCTGTCATTGCATCTGTGTTGTGCCACGATGTTGATTCATGAAAGCTCTCTTCTTCTGTGCACCAGCCAGAACATTACGTTTAATTTTTGCTGAAAGGGTTATTCACCTCGAAATATAACCTTGAATAAGTTCTCGCGGTTTCCCAACTTAAGACATTCAGCTCTTACTACAGTAATGAATATTAAAGTACCTAATATTGCTAACCAATTTATTAGAATATTTCCTTACCAGCCACCCAGATCATGCTTTAACATAATTTTGGGTATTTTCTTTGCTATCGAATTCCGTATTCCTGTATAATTGCCAAAATTTCTGTTATCCCAGTTAATTTCCCACTTAATTATTCTCTCGTATTACCTTTTCAACTTACAGTTCTTTTTTAGCTTTCATTTCTCTTCTCAATAACTACTAACAGTAGGGTGATTGTTTTAGACAAGCCCGCACCGACCTTTGACCTGGGGTTTCACGCCCTACCCCCACTGACAGCTGACCAGTCTACCGTAGCGGCAGTTGATCGTTACGCAGGTTCTATTCAACCAGGCCTACCTATATTCTTGATATTTTCATTTACTAGATCCGGTTTCTATTCTACGACGTTCTGGCTTCTATTCTAAGACTTCGTCATAGTTTCTCCAGCTCTTCTGCCATTGACCCACTGCAATGGGTTGCTGTTGCATCCTCTTTTTTTACAATCTTTATATATTCACAGCACTTCTCGTCCCACAGGGTTGCTTCCCCTGTTATCTTCCTGACCTTTGGGCTCACTTATTTCTCCACTTATTTCTACACCTGGCTCTTTTTATTAAATTATTTCCCCATTAGCAACCTCAGCTAATATTTCCTCACCCTACACCGGGCTCTTTTTATTCAATTATTTCACCATTAGCAACCTCAGCTAATTTTTCCTCACACTATATCGGGCTCTTCTTACCTCCATTAGCAACCTCAGCTAATATTATATGACACTGAACCAATTTCTCATGTCCAGACTTTTATCTTCCCAGTGAATTTCGTAGTACGCGGGGTCTCCAACCCAAATTTCTAATACTTTCATACTGGCGTTTACCTCCCCATTCCTCACCTAATTTCAGGATGTTACAAGTATTTCTGTTTTATCTTATTCAGCAACCACATCGCTTGCCACCCCCACAACAGAAAAAGAGATCTACCCTCTTTAGGCCCTAATTCTCTCTGTCTCTGTCTCTCTGCCTACCCAAACATAGGTGCTGGCAGCAGCGGTCTCTCATTAGGACCACTACGAGGAAACCTCTGACCTCTATCCTCCCAGTGGGGCCCTCCACCCCCAATGCCTCCATGGGGATAATCCCTTTCCGGGTGTTCTGGACTCTCACAGGGCTCACACCCCCTGACTTTCTTTGGCCAGTGCTACTGCCGATGGTTCTTTCAACAATCGGCCAGACGGTTTCGACTGTGGACTCTGGACCTCTTCATTCCCTGTCGAATGGCGGTCCAATACTCTTTCATTCCTCAATTTTTCTCGGAGTTGGGAGAGGGTATCTCATCCTCCCCTTCCCATTCACTTTCCACGCATACCATCTTCCTCCCAGCCGGCCCGTAGGTTCATTGACTTTTATATACGGTCGCTAACCACATTTTTAACACTTTCTGCCCACCAGAGCTCGGCACCCCTGGCTCCCCCGACAGACTCCTCAAGTCCTCGGACGGTCTGTGTTCTCTATCGTCTTCGACCCTGCCATTCCCTGTTCCTCCCCGTGATTAGAAATTGAAACAATACAACCAGCAATCAATGAGTAACGAGAAGGAAATCGACGCACAGGAATTTGGTAAGTCATCAAAACCATAGGGAGAACCAAAAAGTGTCTTACTTGGTAAGTGTTTTTTTCCGACGAACTCTGCCAGCGTCCACGACTCGTTCAGTGGTTATTCAGGGTCGACTTGTTCGGTGGTAACTCAGGGTTGATCATTGGTCACAGCAACCAATAAATGCAACACGTTATGCCCGGGGCTGCTCGTTCGTTGTGACGTTCGTTCTCGTCGACGGTCGTGACGATCTCAGTTGTGACACTGCCACCCGGATGGCCGGTTGGTTCTGTTGCTGTTGCTGGTCGTGACGATCTCGTCCGATGATATCATCACAAAAGCTGGTTTACAAGACGTCTCTTGCAAGAACGCGCCAGTGTCCCACGTTGTGAATTGATCCCAGAGGTCGCGTCGTGCAATTTTAGTAGTCGCCATTTAGAGCTAGTCTGGATATTGGTGCACACTTGTGATTAAAAAAATAAATACAGCACCAAAAAAAAAGAATGAATAAAATGAATGAACAATGCAGAGTTGAGAGAGAGAGAGAGAGAGAGAGAGAGAGAGAGAGAGAGAGAGAGAGAGCTGTTTTCAAAATCTCAGAGTTTCCAATCTTCAAAATATTATTCAAAATAAGAATGTCTTTTCTAAGTTTCATTAAAGTAATAGAACTCTTCAATTCTCGTTAAGGTCTTTTCATGTATTCATTAAACTTTCGTTAAAGTCTTTTCACATATTCTCTATAATCAGGGCTGTCAATTCTCTATGCAACTTCTAAAATAACAAAATCCTTTCGGGTCCTTATCGGAGTTTAACGGAGTTTACCGAAGTATAGCGAACGAGGAATCAGAATTTTCGATTCTCCCATGATTAAAAAAAAACAATAACGTTCTTTCGGGATTCAGATCGAAGGCGCATTATTCCAAATTAACTCTTTAGGTTAATCGGCAGCAGGCTTCATTCGACATTAACTCTTTAGCCATAAGTTCTATGTTAGGCGACCAGCCGTTGGTCATGGTTCCCCAGTTGGGAACCTTTTTCCACAGTCGTTACATTTCGACTGTAATTCCAGAGACTTATTCCGACTCTAAACTGAGAACAACTCACAGCTTCTCACAGCTGCTGACAACAAACTGAAAACTGAAAAAAAATAATTTTTCTCGCCGAGTCCGGATTTTTTCAATCCTCTAGGGGGATCTGGCCAACTCGAAGCTTTTAACCAATGAGATTATTTCCATCCACAGGATTTGTGGTTCAACGAATGAGGTATAATCCTGAAACTGAGAATATTTAAATTCCCACAAATTTCTGTTCTCCGGAAATATCTGTTGAGGGACTTTAACCTCACCTGACCCCATCGAATAATCCTGAGATTTTATGATGACTGCGACCATTTCGTCAAACTTCCACCTGGTCCAAAATAATGCGTATCGTATATGAAAAAGAAAGAAAATCATATTTCTCTCCTTCCCTCAAATTGTCAGCTAACTTATATATTCCCCGGATTTTACAAGTACATGATAGTATTAAAATAGATTAAATGTTACGACAAATTGGGTTCTATAGCATTGGCTGGCAACAAGTCTATCGCAGAAAACAATGGCAGCCTACTGCGGGATAATCTTCTGCCCAGTCAGTCATGTATCTTTCGAGACATGATCACCCAAGCGTGTATCACGTATGGCATTTAACTGACTGATTTAGTCTCATACCAAGATGTAGAGTTATATGAATCAGCAAACAGTAGAGAGTTGGTGTTAGGAATAAATATTGTTCGTACAATTAAAGGAAGCAAATGTTCACTATGGGAGCAGACTGTTTAAATATTTAGGTATTGTTGCAAGCACACTTATAAAATATAACTCTACATCTTGGTATGAGACTAAATCAGTCAGTTAAATGCCATACGTGATAGACGCTTGGGCGATCATGTCTCGAAAGAGACATGACTGACTGGGCAGAATATTATCCCGCAGTAGGTTGCCATTGCTTTCTGCGGTAGACTGGTTGCCGACCAAGGCTATAGAACCCAATCTGTCCTGTTATTTAACCCATAACAGGAAGGAATAGACGGATTAATACCTTTCCCAAGGGTATTTTCGCGTAAGTGAATGCAATGATGAATTCAGCTGAAATTCGAACTCGGCTCCCCGATTTCTCGTTCCGAGCCGATATCCACTGCATCACAACGCACACTGCATCATAAATTCATAATCTTAAACAATAGCTACATGCTTACTGTATAAGTGTTCAATGTTGTGATTGAATCTCAGGTTCAATCACTAATAATCTATGCAGAGACATATATCTGAATTCATATAGACTCTATAAATATATCGAATAATCATGTCACTGCTTAATAGCACTACAGTAGGTCTAATGTTATTTCTGCTTTTTCATATTTGCATTAATGTTTAAATCAAAATATGCAGCTAGTTACAATAACTCTGACTTTTTTTAATAAGTTAAATTCTTCATCCAAATTGAATGAAGAAAGAAATTATTCAACAGAAAATATTATATACAAGCACAAATATAAAGTCAGTTTTGTCAAAATAATATCTGAAGATAAATATGAATTACTTTCTTTTTTGTTGTAAAATGAACATCGAATGAGAAAATTATTTGTTTTAGTTAAGACAGCTGAATTGTTGTTTTTACTTTGAAATAAACTTCGAAACTTAGGACGAGTCCCCATTTTGTCATGGTTGTGACAAAAAAAAAAGCAAGAAAGAAAGAGATAGCTAGCTAGCTAGATAGATAGAGAGAGAGAGACGGTGAAAGGAAAGAAGAATAAAGAAATACTACCAACGCAAGAGTTTTATAACAATGAAAATGATTTATTTACAAAACTAAAATTAAAAATGTTATAATTAAACATTTAAAACAATATTGATTCAGTCTAGGGGAAATTTAAGAATTAAATCAAACTAGAGAAAAATAAAAGATAATATTGTCTTCAACAGAAAGTCAATAGTAGTCTTGGTAACAAATATTAAAAGATAAAAATGAGAGTTTTACAGGTGACTTTGTGCTAGGACTGCATGAAGACTGATCGTAGGAAGTTAGAGTCAGTTCTTTGATTTTTTCTGTGATAGCGAAATTGTTTGCAAGAGAACTGAACTGGTGAAACAAACCAGCCTTTCCATTTATATAGGTGGGCGGTCTCTTTGAAGAAAGTACTCGCCATTTCCGGTGTCTTCCAGGTTAAAAGGGGATATTCTCGCGCTTTCCTTTTTATTCGAAAAGCAACTCAAATGAAATGAATACTTCTATTATGACATATATTTTCACCAAGCGCAGTAAGCGTGGTTTGTCGTGCTAATTTCTACTTTAAGTAAATCCAAAAAAGGGCCTCTTGTAACACAAGTCACTTAAAATACACATATTTGCATGGAGTCTCTATGCTCATTGGCCTCCGGGCAAGTACATATCTAAGCCGAGCTTTAAGACAGCTCTGATTACAACCATTCATTAATTGCCAGAAATGTTTGGAGAGGTCAGTGCTGTTCATCTATCTTACATTGTCTAAAGTCATTCTATGATGATAGAAACGAAACAAAATTTCTAAAGATTTTCAGTGGAACCAAAATAAAATTACCGGAATGCATGTTAGCTCAGTATACAATATTATCAGCCATACAATGGCCGTGTAAGAGATAGATTGTATTTTTTCGGCAGTTGTATTTATTTTAAAATGTTTTTTGTTTTTGTTGGATGCATATTTATTCAAGTATAATATCGTTATGTCGAGATATCGAGTTTTGGATGCATTTATCATATCTATAGCTGGTTTTTACATTATTTTTGTTAAACATCTTCTTTAGTATTGCAAAGTGATTAAAGTATTTATTAATTAAATTTATGAAAATTCTTCCAATATTTGTTTGAACTTTACGATTAAAAGGGGGATTAGACCATGTACGTTAATAATGAGTCCAGCCAATCATTTAATATTCTGAATAATTTACATAAATCAGACCAATTCAGATTATCTAGTAACGCTAGCAATAAGGATATTTGGTATTAAAATTAAATATATAAAAGCATTAGAACTAAGTAACTATAAATTTAGAATATTTAGAAAAAAAAAAAAGAAAAAGAAAGAGAGACATCATATTGTGATATTTTTATGATCTCCAGGTACGCTTATTTTTATATGAATCTTTTTTAAACAAAAATTAAAAAAATAAACAGTAATTTTAAACTTTATGTTTAAACGTAATTAATAAACCTTACGCTTAATATAAAATAATAATCCAAACTATTAATGAAAATTAATTTTTTTTCATATAATTTTAGTTTCGTCCATTTTAATATATATATATATTTTAAATAAATACCATTAATTCATGTTTATCTTAGATATAAACTAAAATATTATTCCCCGGATATATTAAATATAAAATAAAAATCTTCCATATTTTAAATGCAATAAATATTAAAAAAACAACAACATAATCCCCTTAGAATATATAGACTGTGTCAGCATTCCTTTAATACCAGATATTTTTTATTCAAATTTAAATGATGTATTTATCAGTCTCTACTAATCTACCTAAAGATTGCGGTGTGCATGAAACTCCGAGTCGTGTTACCAGTAAAGGATATATATATATATATATATATATATATATATATATATACAGTTAAAGTTACATTGTATATATATATATATATATATATATATATATATATATATATATATATATAAAACAATGTAACTTTAACTATATATATATATATATATATATAACAATGTAACTTTATCTGTTTTTCGGCTAAGCATGTCCACTATTTAAGATTATAATATGTTTTGTCCTGATAACAGTAGATGAAATAGTTTCTTTCGTTAACAATGAAGTAATTCTTGTCCAATAACTAGTTTTTCTCTATACAGAGAGAGAGAGACAATATAACCATTTATTGGGTTTATTTTTAGGATTAAAACCTTTTGAACGAGTAATATTTTAAAATTATAGGACATTAATCAGTGAAAATGTTTCGTCTTAAAAAGATTAAATGGAATATCTATTGGTCAGTAGGGGAGATCAGAGTGCTGGTACGTTGTTTTATTAGGCTTCTATTAGCTTTCTTTATATATATATATATATATATATATATATATATATATATGTATATATATAAAACAGAATTCTTTCTTCGTGCGTGAAAAGAGTTATCTGTATGAATAAAAGTACTAGATTACAGATGTAGAAAAACATCAATGCAAACATTGAATTACATAAATATTTTCGTTATTTTGGGTAGTACGGTTAAACATATATATATATATATATATATATATATATATGAATGTGTATGTGTGTATGCGCGATCTTGTGTGTGTGTGCGTGAGTGCGTGTAAAGGTGTGCTCATCCATCTTTCTCTATATTATTCTATATATTTTAGTCGCTTATTTATTCAGTTCCTTATTGCAATCGCGTAGTTAATGCCATTTGATATTCTTATTGTAAACTATTGCTGAATTGATAATCGTCATTCTTTCATATTCCGCATTTCAGAAAATAAGAACAAAATCCTTCACAACATCAGACTGGGCGTAGTTGTATGAGGCTAGAGCCTTGAGGAACAATGGAAATCAATGAATTACCATGGCAGTATTCCAAGCACTAAAGAAAGTGAGTAAAAAATCAACTTGAGTTGACCAGTTGGCCTCTGATTAAATGAGAAGACAATAGGGAGATGTCCGTCGTTTATTGGCAGGCTTTCTGTTGTATATTATGGCTTCTAAGAAATTATTCTGTTTCGTTAACCGGTTTGAGGATTTCATTTTTACTGATTTTATTATCTGAATAATTGAATCAAACTATAGACTATAGCTAATATATGATGGAATGTGTAATCTAAAGAAAAAGTATTTTAAAGCGTGTATAGAAGGACACATGCTGTAACTGGTCCTTTCAAATCTATCATTGAGAGTCCCTGCATTTTACCATTGCCACAGAGTTTCACAGCATGTTACCATTTACTTTGAGTCACACAGAATTTTACCCTTACTAATGAGTGTCACGGCATTTTAACATTACCATTGAGTGTCACAGCATAGTAACATTGCCACTGAGTGTCACAGCATTTTACTATTACGATTGAGTCACATCGAAGTTTACCATTACCATTGAGGGTCACAGCATTTTACCATTACCAGTGAGTCTCACAGAAGTTTACCATTAACATTGAGTGTCTCAGCATTTTCGCATTGGCAGTGAGTTTTACAGATTTTACCATTACTCCTGCGTAGGCAGATAAGATCCTAGTTTACACTCACTCTTTTGTCAACCTTGGCTTTCCAGTGACATGAAATGTTTTTGTTTAGATATTTCCCGCTAAAACATAGAACAGGGGTGGACACAGATACCTTTTCTTTATTAGAGATTAAGTGCTTCAATACTGGCTATCAACTTCGATGAGGTAAACACTATCTTTGAATATTAGCAGCGGACACTGATAGTTTCAGGCATTTCTTTTTTCGCTACCTTATGTCGATGTTATTCTGTTTGTTCATTTGAATATGAATACAGTCAATCCTCAATTAACAACTTACCGGACTTACAAAGATGTATAAAATCTCATTAAAAAAAAAAAACGAAAAAAAAAAAAAAACGTCGGTATTGTACGTTGTACGAAAACGTTGATCGTAATTGTTTTCTCTTTCTTCCAAGTGAATCAAAATAAACAAATAAATTGGAAAAATAAATAAAATTTACTTGTACTGAAGTTGCAGTATGCAAACCGAAGTCATATATAGAGCTGGTTTTCGAATTTGTTTACTCTGTACATTTACTGTAACTTGGAAATGAATTAAAAATGATACAAATAGTGCAAAAGTGATATTAAAACTATCTGAAACAAAGTCGTTACACGCGTAGTAATGTCTGAAATAGTGGTCAGGTACAACTGCACATTTTTTTTTTAATCGTATCACCCCGAGAAAGGCGGTAATGCCACTGATGTGCAGGGGGCTACGTAATAGTGAAAAGATCGGAAAAGAGAAAGCCGGAAACCACATCCTAAACAGGGAACAAGGGACAAGCCTCTTAACCTGATCAATAGACGTGGGTGGAGTTTGAACCGGGCGATAGATAGATCTATCTACTCCAATTTTAGCAACCTACTCGTTTAACGACCAGATCATTGAAACGGAACCTGGTCGTTAAGGAGTGACTGTATACATATTTACTAAGTATAATGTAGTCTGGCACATGGCTACAATTTTTGCAAATAAGAATCAACTTCAACACACAGTAGACATAAATTTACTAAACTAGCTTGTTAACTTTTAATGCGCGACAAGTTACCCTCATTCATTTAAATTAGAATCTATTTTATTTTTATCAGATTTATCTAACTATTACAATATACTATCACTACACCTTCTTTTTTAAGGGCATATAAAATATTTGATGGTACCTCGCCGTGGAGTAACAGTGACACTCAGTCTAGCAGACTATTACTATTTGATCATTAACGGGTTCCTCACATATGTGGCTTTGCGCTAAACTTCAAATGAACAACTAATGATTCAATGTGCTAGCCAGATTTTGAGAGACTGGAATATTAGATATATTCTAATTTCTAATAAGTTGAGATGTTTCCCTATTTGACTATCTACTCAGCGATGTATTTATTTTCCGGTAGACATAAGAAGTGCAGGCTATATATTGGTATATTCAGAAAATATACATTTCTCTTTAACATTAGAGAAAACAATAGCCTACTGTGGATAAAGGTCTTGTAGTCATCTCAAAAATATTCGCCACGTGCATTTATCCCAGTTTTTTTTAATTTCATATAAATTTTTTTTTGTATATCACCATCAGCTGCCTTGCTATATTTTTAATATTGTTCTTATTTAAAAAATCTCTCCTTTAACGAAAAAAAAAAACAAAAAACAAAAAAACAGAAGCTGAACGAAAACAAACTGGATCAACAATCTTTTGAAATATTAATCACTCTTTTCAAAATTACAGAATTTACATCATTATTTTATCAAAGAAAAGCTTACACAATCTTTCGATCAACTTTTTATGCCATCATAATAGGCTGAGGTAAAGTATACAATGTTCTTTGATAACTTCTTTTAATTTATGAAATCGTTATTCAGTCAATAAAGTGTTTCTTTTAGTTTCTATAAATTTATGCCATCATTATGATAAATTGTTTGTTCTTTACCATGAAAAACAGCAACAGTTTTGGTTTGATGAATTCTTGGAGGATTTTTCTCTATGCAGAACTTGATAAGAGTTGATCAAATCGAAACGCGATTGTTAAAAAGTAACAAGTCTAGTGAATCTGCTGGGCAAGGAAGAACTTCATGTTTTGGATTCATGATTTTTTGCCGCGCGGCATTTACAATAGAAAGATTAGCTTTGTCATTTAACAAAATCACCGATCAGTTTTCTTGCTCAGGAGAAAGATTTCTAGTGAGTTTTTCAAATGAACCAGTTACTAACGTTTTTTTGTAAATTAACCGTTTATACAGACTCCAATGATTCGTCAGAAAGAACTCCTTTTAATGCTAAGAATCTAATCTGTCTGTCTCAGTTTGCTTTTATCTATCTGTCTGTCTGTCTGTCTACCCTTTTCTCTCTCTCTCTTTGTATATATTTATGCATGGCGTGGTGTAGTACCTGAAGTATTAAGTTGTTACAAAAATAATAGCCGCTCGAAGTGTAGTATTTTGAAAAGCCATTTTTAAAATAGTATTCACGGTATATATTAAGTGAATTTTAGTATAGATAATAATTAATGCGTTCTCTTTAATAATTCTTAACTTATTTTTAGACAGAAATATTTTTGAAGCCTAGAAGCTCTCAATTATGAACATGACAAAACATTGCATTAGTTCAAACTGAGGGACAGTGTCTGCCAAAATTCTACCAATATCAACAGAGCACAAGAAAATGGTTTCGCAAGTGATCAGACAGTACAAAGGTGGTTCAAGAAATTCCTTACTGGTGATGAGAGCCTTAAAAATGAAGAAGATATAGGACGGCCATCTTGAAAACGAACAGTTGCATGCATTGTTGAGCAAAACCCACATCAAAGTGTCAGGGAAATATCTCAGACGACAAGTGTCAGCCCTGCAACACTGTCACACCATTTGAAGAGTATTGACAAATTGATAAAGCTTGATAAATGGGTTCCTCATTATCTCAATGAAAATCAAAACCTAGGCGTTTTGAAGTGTGCTCGATGCTCTTTCTGCGTAACATCAATGACTCTTTCTTGACCGAATAGTCACTTGTGATGAAAAGTGAACTCTTAATAATAACTGTAAACGATCAGGTCAATGGCTTGATCGTGATGAGTTCCCCAAACATTTTGCAAAGCCAAAGTTGCATTCACAAAAGATTATGGCGACTGTTTGGTGGTCTGTAATTAGTATTATTCACTATTGCTTTCTGGAAGTCAATCAGAGCATTAATGCAGAGTTTTACTGCAATCAACTTGTTGAAATGCATGCACACCTGCAAAACTGAAACCTGCATTGGTGAATCGGTGTGGTCTAATTCTGCTCCATGATAATGAGTGGCCACATGTTGCAAGAATGACGTTGCAAAAATTCACAGACCTGGGATGCAAGAGTTTACCATATTCGCCATATTCTCCTGATCATTCATCTACTGATTATCCTTTTTTAATCGCTTAAGCATATTTTAAAATGATAAAATTTTAAGTCCAAACAAGAGGTAGAATTAGATTTCAAAGATTTCGTTACACCACAGCCAATAACTCTTTATCAACGAAGAACAACCTAATAGTTTCACACAGCCGTCAGTAGTTACTGTTCGTGTCAGGCATGAGATCAAGTGTTCAGATGCCGATTTTAAAGATAGACGAATGTTACAAAAGAGGAAATTTAATATAACAAAATTTTTCTATTTAGCAGCATACCAAACCAAGCTTTGTTACACACACACACACACACAAATATATATATATATATATATATATATATATATATATATATATATATATATATAATTAAAAATTAGCATCCTAGTATTACAATATATAACTACCATGAACAACGCGAGAACCAAACATTCAAATATGTGTTTGTTCTATCCAAGAAGAAAAAGAACATGAACAAGTAACAAGGTAAAGTGTCAGAAATAATCCCATGCGTAAAGAAAGCGAGAAAAACTACGCTCGTTCACGTACACAACTATCTAAAAGCAATTATTCACACAAGTAACATAATTTTCGACTTTCTTTTCTTTGACGCCACAATTTCTCCCGCTTTTATTCACCAAAAAGACCACCTCTGACCCACAACCCCGTACCTTGCTGGAAAACATCCCAGAGGGCCGCAAGGACTAACACTCCCGGACTTTTGAAATCAATAAACTTAACCGGCCTTCACGCTTCAGATAAATGCAGCTTTATCCGACACATGTTCATAATGCACTTTTGCTTTTTTTTGATACTATGCCAAATTATACTGAACTGACTTGAGTACAGTTGTCCTCATTATCCAATCTTTCACTTTCCAGAATTTCAAGTACTTGTGGTCAATTCTAGAAAAAATCCTTTCTATTATAAAAATAACCGTTATATATATATATATATATATATATATATATATATATATAGTAACTAAGTTGTAGAACTCGTAGGTTTTTTAACCTGTTGTTCATGCATTTACTTTTATAAAGAGTGCTCAATACAAATGTAGAGCGTTATACTGTAATAGTTGTTAGAATGGTTTATAAATTCATAGTTTCACTACACAAAAATTTTCGCGTTTCGAAGCATCCCAGATACACGGCTAGCTTCGAAAAGCGAAAATTATTGTGTAGTGAAACTATGAATTTATAAACCATTGTAACAACTATTACAGTATATATATATATATATATATATATATATATATATATATATATATATATATTCCTCCTGTCACGCTCATGGAGAGAGAGACAATAGTGAGGCTCACTTCATTCTCTTTACTACCAGTTATTAAACTTTACTACTATTTTTGAACGCTCTTGTCGCTTGTGTGCTTCTTAACATTGATTTATTATTTTATTTCTTTGCAATATTTATGTTGTCGACTAGTGAAGAACATATGTAAATATATCCTCTCTATTATAATAAAGACCGTTGTTTATATATATATATATATATATATATATATATATATATAACGCTGTCACTATCAGGAGTTTAAATTATTTTTTTTATGCCTTAATGTAAGATACTCAATAGTAGGTACATCAGTATATATATATATATATATGTGTGTGTGTGTGTGTGTGTGTGTGTGTGTGTGTGTTACTGTAATTTTTGACGGTACGGGCCCACTCATACTTAATAATGGGTCTAAATATTATGATTATTGATACTGGCAAATTGGATGGATCAAAGAAAAACTGTAAAGTGTTTCTTGTAAGTGAAAATGAAACTTATCGACTTAGAAAGAAATCCTCACGCAGCGATTTACGCTTAGAACAAATCTTTTATACTCAAGATACATTTTATTATAGTTGCTTATTAAAATTGTTCATTTTGATTATTAGTTCGTGCTAATATTTTATTGCATCTAATTTATAAATCTAAATTTATCATAGATATGTATGTATGTATGTATGTATGTATGTATGTATGTATGTATGTATGTATGTATGTATGTATGTAAGTCATAGTATACGAACAATTCAGTACAAACCAGATTTTAGACAGCCACTTGCAGGTGTCGCATTATAATTAAATAATAAATGATTACATTATTTAAATACTGCCAAGAAGACTAGTTGAATTCGAGTGAAGTGTTAAACATAATTTACTGAAGGGCGAGGATAAGTTATTCTTGCAATCCACTGAGATCGTTCTTTAATAAGAGGTTCATAAAGTTATCAAAATATTTTTAAAAAATCAGAAACAATTTTTCTTTACTTAGTTGTAAAGCACAGATATTTCATTAAATACTTAACTAATTTCAATTGAATTCTTACTAAATATATTGCAGTCTTCACATTTTGTATGTTCTTGACACTTATTACTGTAGGGTGTTTCATTAAATGTAGGTACCTCCACTCATTTTTCATATCTAACTTTTAAATTGATTTTTTTCTTGAAACTTTTATCTTAGTTTTAATTGAAAGTTAAAGGATTAAATTTACTATTTTCAGTAAGCAAAATACTCTGTTTTATTTCAAACAGAAATTATATTGATTGGAATATAAAATTTTGAAATTTCTTTTCAATTTTTGAATTTTGTCGCCATTTTTGAGTGATCGACACATTTGTAAACGAAAGTTAATTCTCGGTTTTAAAAATCTTACAAAAATAAAATGTACATCTGTGATATATTATTTTTAGAAAATTGGACATTTTATGTTAAGTTAATCTGATTTACACATTTACTTATTTATAATGTGAAATTTAGAATAAAACTATTTCTTAATTACATATTTGAACTTTTTGACCTGTCCGCCGTAAATCAAGAACGTGTTGGCAGATAACTAGAAATAAACGTCTATAGCTTTTATAAGTGACAAGATTGTACAGTTTTTTTCGGGTAAGGGAGAAAACTCTGACCATTTAATTTGTACATAGAAATTACTATACAAAAAAATCATCAATATAATCATCAATTCTTCATTAAAAAAATATAACCGCAACAAATCATTGATGATTTTAATAATATTTTTGAAATTTTATGAATTATAATAAAAAAATGAAAACAATTCTTTTAAAATTTCATTATTAATCGAAATTTTTTTTTCTTCAAGCATTTAAAAGCTTATCAAATTAAATAATATCAGAGTTTTATTTCATTTTTTTTATTTTACTCTTCGGAGCAGATTTTCGGATATAGAGGCAAAAATTAAACAACAAAAAAAAAAAGTAGATGATCTCTATCTCCCAATGAGTCCTGCATTTAACTAATAAAATTATAAACTGCAATATATTAAAATTTATTAAAATTTCATAGATTTACGTGGAGAGGGTAACAGAGGTAAAAATATTTTTACCAAGATTTTTAAAAAATAATAATTTAAAAAATAATTTCTTGTGAATGGGTACTGAAAGTTTCATGACAATCCAACAATTATTTGATTTTTGCGAGAATTTCCAAATTAATGTGTTTGTCACCGGAAAAAATGGGTTATGTCATCATTACGTTTTCCATTTTAAGCAATCGTAACGTTTTGGTTAGCCGCTAACTCAAATCAAAACAAGATTTTCTGCCAAAATTTCGAACATGTTAGAAAGGATTAAAAAATTTGAAAAAATATTTAAAAGTCCCTTTGATCTTTGCTCTTAATAATAATATAAACAATTTGATGGAAAAAGTTCGTTTTTATTATTGGGACCTTTTTTTATTTATACTATGCTGTTTTTTTAGCGATTTAGTGGAGGTACCTAAAATGATCTCTTATACAAAGAAAAGAGAACAAATTGCCAGTTACTATCACATTTTTTTTCCAATATCTTACTATTAAAACCCCAAAGAAAGAATCTAAATATTACTTTGTGAAATGAGTATAAAAACAATGGCAGGAATATTTTGCAGTTATGATTTAAAATGATTCTTTTTGACCAAGATTTATTCTATGATTACATGCTGAATCATAACCAATGACCCCGGTCAAGTGAAGAGTGTTGTTTTCGTTGTTTCCACTTAATCAAAGGTAGTTATTAATAACAAGAAACAAATAGAAAAATCATTTCAAGGAATATTTCCTGGAAGGATGGTACAACAGAAATATTTTTGATTTGTTCTTGAGTCCCTTTTTTTTTTTTTTTTATCAGAACCAGAGTCTTACACCAACAGGAACAGTTTTAGTTTTTCATCGCCACATTTTTTCTATTTCCATCTCTAGGTTTTCGTATATTCTCAGTTTTTCTAAAATTTTTGTTATTATTATTATTTTTGATACTAATATTAAGTTGAGATAATATGATGGTTAAGGAAGAATGTAATTATATTTGTAAGTTAAAACTTCACCTACTGGTTTATATCCGTAGTCAAAGCAATCTGTCATTGTTCACGTTTGACAATCTCTAAAGGATATAGTATGCAAATCTAAATCACGTGTTGGTTACTACTTTATTTTCGAATCATACTGTTTGTTTAATAGCCGTAGAATATAGAAAAAGATATAATTTCTTATCAGTCTAAAGATTATTAATTCTGTTACTATTCTGGGTGTAAATAGGACAATCAGACAAGAGAATAATGTAAATATATAAGTAAAAATATTTTCCGTAGTCTAATCGGTAAAAGAATGTTGATGTCCTGACAATTTCGCAAGGATACAGGATAGGAATTCAAGTTGAAAACGTAGGGAGCTGGTTAATTTTATTTAATTCGTCCTTGTGTCATACTTAACCGAGCTCCCTACAGCTTACAAGTTTTATTCAGAATTGTCATCATCATTATCAGAAGGTTTTCATCTGAAGGTTGGTAGCAGGTTGGAATGTGTGGATTAGCGTGTGGAATTGTGTGGAATAATGTAAGAATAAAATATATATTTTGAATGTTAAAATAGAAATTTATTAAAAGAATTGAATAAAAAGAATAAGTAAAAGTTCTACAGGAAAGTTAAAGGTATCAAAACTTCGCACACATGTTTGTAGTAGTAATTTGTTAAAAGAGTATGTGCGTACATACGTATGTATGAATACGCATTTGTTTAAATGGGAATATCTTTGGATGGAGAAAAAGAAGTAAAATGAATCAGCACACGAGAAAGAAGAAGAAGGAGGACGATGTGTCACGTGTTTGAAGTTTCTTCCGTTACATTTTAGTTGTTTCGTCTCGCGGCTCCCATCTGTCTGTCTTGACCGGTCACAGAATGTCACTTAAGTAGTTAAGTCTGGTCATGTGACCGGCTGCAGCGAGTATTTTCACTTAGGAGCGAAAAACGTTTGACTGACGTCCCATATGAATTCTCTATTTGCCATCCAATTAGGATCCAGAATTTTGCTTTTAACACTAACTTGTGAAATTTGCCATGGTTTGGGATTCTTCCAAAATGTTTTTAGTCGTTTGAATCCACTTTTGCGGGTGTGCAATTTTACTTTGTATGTTTTAGTTGGATTTTTCCAAAATGTGTTCAATTCTTAATTTCTTATCCGCCACAAAGTATCGTCGAAAATGACTTTATTTATGGTGTTTACATAACGGTTGTAGAATATGAAAAACGACCTGAATTTGCGATAACATATACATATGTGTGTGTGATATTTTTATTTATATAATTAGACATGTATAATAAAATTTAAGTTATAAGTAAGAGTGATAAGAGATTAAAAACAATTACTAATAATATAATAGAAATTACAACAGTACATTTAAATAAAGTTTATGTAACAAAAAATTCTTTCTTACCGTAGATCTTAGTAACCTTAGTGTTTTTTTTTGTGTGATAAGTTTGCTAACTATTGCTTCACAGATTAGATGATAAGTGTTTACGACGATTATAATCGTATTTTTTACAAAATTAACTTGATAATTATTACTATGTAGCCAAACGTTTACCTCTAGATCAATATGGTCATTTTAGTGTCACTTTTGGTTTCAATCAATCCAAATAATATATATCTCGTTTAATATTTTAATATATTGTCTTCAGTATCACTTCCGCCGGATAAATATGAGAACGAAGTGATAAGTGAAATACCAAAACAGATTCAATTTATTGTCTTAATTTATTTATTTTCTCTTTTCCTTCTCTATTTTAAAAACTGACGATTTCTCTGCATTTTCTTCTTCGTCACCCAAGAAGCTAAGAAAAATATTTTTTATTTGTTACATTCGCAAATTGGAATCCGTGTTTAAATCACGCCACAAAATTTAATTTAATATGGCCATTATGTTTTGCATGTCGATATGACTACTTTTTTAACAAAAAATTTAACAGCGATTGATAAACGGGGAAATATGAAGACATCTTTTAAAGAAGATTGCAAATATTTTAGCTTAAGAATACCCGTTACTCAAGATTTTATTGCTATTAATTGAGAATATAAATAAATCAAATCATTAAAAATTATTCCATGACACAAATAAATAAATAAAAGCTTCTTAGTTGAGTATTTTAAAGAGTTTAGATTCATACTTCCTTACTCTTCCTTTCTACATTTATATTTCTGCTTGTCTCAGTTAACATATAACGCAATCTATCTATCTATCTATCTATCTATCTATCTATCTATCTATCTATCTATCTATCTATCTAATCAGTTTTTATATTCGTCGTAGAATATGATGAAATTAATTTGATATGTAGATTTGCTTAATATGATTGCATAATTCATATTTCGTAGATTGGTCGTACATAACAACATATTGGTGTTCTGCTTTCTTTTGCTATGTTACGATAAATATTTGCAAATGAAAAGTAAATCCGATAAAAGTAGACGAACTAAAACTATAAGCCGATATTGCGATTTCTCACACGTCCCGAGGATCATTTCGCTCTGCCAACTTAAAACTGATTGAATGGTGGGAAGCATTAAGTTGTTTGGAAGCTATTAGAGCAGAGTGGTTTTCAAATTTAGTGTGACCTCATCACTTTAACTCACCTGCGTTTAGGTTCCTGGCTTCCTTCTTGTGTCATTAGAGAAAATAAATGATAGACGAGAAATAACAAAAAAAAAAAAAATCTGTCATAAGTTTCCTATATTTATTGTTTTCTTCATAATTCGAGAGTCATCTCCAAACAAAACTTAAAAAGAACAAAACAAAAATCTAACAAAACAAGACAACAACGAAAAAAACAAAACAAACAAACAAACAAACAAACAAACAAACAAAACCTAAAAACGAAAGACAAAAACAGTGGCCAATTTCGAACATGTTCATTAAATCAAATTGTGCCCATTTTCAAACTGGTTTTTACTCTCGGTAAGCAAATAATTTTTGTAAGCAAAGAAGCATGAATTTTGTGGAAGCGTATTTCATTTTCTAATCTTCTTTTAAGAGTTGTGCACGCCAGATATCACATGAGTAATTCGACGACTATCTTCAGTGATTTAGTGGCAAACTTTTTCAGATTTTGTTATTTTGTTTTGTTGAATATTGTGGTGGTCATTAAGTGATATTTAACCTCGTTTTAAATAGGTAACCCAGTTGTACAAATTTTTGTCGACGCATTAAAACAGTTTACGCAAAAGAAAACAAATTTCACGCACTGTAATACCCCAACGGTCCGTGCTAACAATTTCTCCGGCGGCCGTTCTCCACGCTGTGATTTTGCCGGGAGTTTGTTGAAAATGTCGGCCGGACAGCTGGGGGTACAAGATTGACTATAAGGAACGAACTTCCACAACTTGGATGAGTTGAAAAGGATGCTTTATTCGTTTAGAGTTAGCCTTTTCGGTTGGGGCAGGCGAATGTGACACACAGTTCTAACTCTAATTAATGGAGATCAACAAATCCAAACTGAACGAAACAAGACGAACGGAGATCCTTACTTCAAGCTCGCACCCGGCTCACTCCTTTCACCTAACTCGTCTTAACTTTTTTAACTCGGAAAAATACCTGAATTTATTTAAAATTGACCGGAAACCCGGAAATCCGGAAATGCTTTAGACCACCGGTGACAAACACCGGCGACTGTAAGTCTGAAATTTCAGTTATCTTTTTTATCTTAATAAGGCTTCCGCCGGAAAAGGCTTAATGTGTGGTCAAGATACAGTAAAGGACAGCCTTTGACCGGGTCATCGAAAACCTACCCGCTGAACTTTATCACTGAGTCAAATATTTACCGGAGGACAATTTTCCTCATAAAAGAAAAAGCGTTTATTTATTTATTTTTTCCTCTTCTTTTTCACTTTTGTTAAATATGTTTTTAAACTATTTTCTATTCTAATCTATTTTCTATTTTAACCTATTATAATAAAATACATATATGTCTAGTTATCGTGTCACATTACCTCCCCCAACGGATCTTGTCATTTATGTCAATACGTTACAATAAACAAAAAAAACATGACACGATGCTTCTTCATGTCGGTACGCCATCACCACCAAAAATTATTTTGATCCCCCAGGGATATTCTCTTCCTCTCCACAAACATCAATCATGAAATTTCTTATTAATCCATACCATTTCTTTGTATTTCCTCAACACATTTTTCTTCTTATTTCAACAACCAATTCCTCAATTTTTGTCTTCGTAGCCGGTGGCATCAATGAATCCACGCAGTTGGTTTATCGCTACGTATGAGGGTCAATTCTTCATTAACGAACACCTTTTTCAACTTAGTGTTTTGCTTTCCGCTTTACTTCTTCTCTTCTATTCCTGAAGAGACTCCACTCTTCGTTAATTCATCTCCTGTTATCATTTTCCAGCCATAAGTCTCTGGGCCTTTCCTGCATCCCCCCCAATGAAACCTTATCATGATGGAAGTTTGGTGAGGACGTCCCCTCCCAATGGGGCCAATGGCGCCCGAAAAATGATTGAAGCATAGTTTGCACAATGAATTCGAGAGAGGGGTGTTTCCACCCTCTCTCCCAAAAAAGAAAAGAAATTAAAACAAAATTAATTAACACAAGGTGACAAAATAGTCATAACACTGAGCAAGTCTATAGGAGCGATGTAACTGCTCCTCATTCAGTCTCTCTTTTAACTATTTAAAGTTCTCCAAACATATTCCATTTTCCCTTCTTTCTCTTTTTTTTTCTATTAAACAAAAACCACAAAAAAAGTAAATAAATGTTCCTAAAATGTTTCTTTCTGTTTTTCTCAAAAATATTTTTTTCATCATCATCATCATCCTTTTTTTTCTTCTTTCAAACAAAACAACAAAAGAATTAAATGTTTCTAAAATGTTTCTGTTTTTCTCAAAAAAAAATTTTTTTTTTCACCATCATCCCTTTTTTTTTTTTCTTCCAAAACATATTTTTGTCGTTGTTGTACACAGTCACTTAGTTTTTCTCTCTCGCATTCATTTTTTTTAACGTAATAACACACACTATTCTTTTACCCCTTTTTTTTTCAAACAGTCGTTTTTCATTCTTTTCTTTTTTTTTCACACCGTTTGCGTTGATCTCTCTTTTTCTTTAACTTTCTTTTCAAAATTCATACCTCTTTATCGCAAAATAGTCACACATTTTTTCCCAATCCATTTTTTTTTACACGCACAGTTGTTTCTTGCTCTCTCTCTTCCTCTTATTTTTTCCATTTTTTTTCGTACACATCTATTTCTCATTATCAGTCTCTTTTTCAACCAAACATATTCCATTTTCCTTTCTTTTTTTTTCTTTTGAACAAAACAACAAAAAAAGTCAATAAATGTTTCTAAAACGCTTCTTTCTGTTTTTCCCAAAAATATTTTTTTCATCATCATCATCTTATTTTTTTCAACCAAAACAAGTAAATAAATGTTTCAAAGATGTTTCTTTTTGTTTTTCTCAAAAAATTTTTTTTTTCATCATCATCATTTTTTTCTTTTTCAAAACATGGTTTTGTCGTTGTTGTACACACTCATTTAGTTTTTCTCTCTCATATTTTTCACGAATAGTGCTTTTTTTTCTTTTTTTTTAAAGTAATAACGCACACTATTTTTTTTTTCAAACAGTCCTTTTTCATTCTTCTCTCCTTTTTTTTCACACCGTTTGCGTTGTTCCTATCTCTCTTTTTCTTTAACTTTCTTTGCAAAATTCGTACTTTTTATCTCAAAATAGTCACACCTTTTTTTAATCAATTCATTTTCTTTTCTTTTTTTTTTTTGCACACACAGTTGTTTCTTGCTCTCTCTCTTCCTCTTATTTTTTTTTCATTTTTTTTTCTTTTTTTTTTTCGTACACATCTTTTTTCTCATAATCAATCTCTTTTTCAACCAAGCATATTCCATTTTCTTTTCTTTTTTTTTCTTTTGAACAAAACAACAAAAAAGTCAATAAATGTTTCTAAAACGCTTCTTTCTGTTTTTCCCAAAAATATTTTTTTTCATCATCATCTTATTTTTTCAACAAAAGAAAATAAATGTTTCAAAGATGTTTCTTTTTGTTTTTCTCACAAATATTTTTTCATCATCATCCCTTTTTCTGTTCAAACAGTCCTTTTTCATTCTTCTCCTTGTTTTGTTTTTAAGTACTCATTCAGACCGTTTAAGTTGTCTCTATTTCTCTTTTTCTTTCTTTTTTTTTGACCAGACAAAAAGGGAGTAAATAATTCTGCTTACCTTACGGTGCTTGTTGATAACGGGTTCCCTTTCCTTTGTTTCTTGTTGTTTTTTTCACACCGTTCGCGTTGTTTCTATCTCTCTTTTTCTTTTCCTTTTTTTTTTTTTCAAAATTTATACTTTTTTCTCTCAAAGTACTCACAGATTTTTTTTCTTAATCAATTCATTGTCCTCTTTTTTTCTGTTTTTTTTCGATCGTACGGCCGTTAGTGGTAACCGTTCTTCTGCCTGCAAGAATTTTGTGCCTGACAAAAAGGGAGTAAATAATTCTGCTTACCTTACGGTGCTTGTTGATAACGGGTTCCCTTTCCTTTCTTCGTTTCTTGTTTTTTTTCTTCTTCTTCCCCTGAAGCTTACACCAAGCAACCAGAATTTGGATGTGAGAATAGTTCTTTCTTCGATTTCCTTTTTTTTTTCTTACGGTGCGTGTTGATAACGGGTTCCCTTTCCTTCCCTTGTTTCTTTTTCTTTCTTTCTTTTTTCTTCTTTTGAAGCTTATACCAAACAATTAGAATTTGGTTGTTAGTGTGGCTCTTTCTTCGATTTCCTTTTCTCCGTTCGTCCCGTCTCGTCCAGTCGCGTCGGTTCGTCGAAATCCAAACTTAGTATCCAGTGACACTTCCGTGGGTTCCAAATCCTGCAGTCACGGCACCAATTGTAATACTCCAACGGTCCGTCCTAACAATTTCTCCGGCAGCCGTTCTCCACGCTGTGATTTTGCCGGGAGTTTGTTGAAAATGTCGGCCGGACAGCTGGGGGTACAAGATTGACTATAAGGAACGAATTTCCACAACTTGGATGAGTTGAAAAGGATGCTTTATTCGTTTAGAGTTAGCCTTTTCGGTTGGGGCAGGCGAATGTGACACACAGTTCTAACTCTAATTAATGGAGATCAACAAATCCAAACTGAACGAAACAAGACGAACGGAGATCCTTACTTCAAGCTCGCACCCGGCTCACTCCTTTCACCTAACTCGTCTTAACTTAACTCGGAAAAAATACCTGAATTTATTTAAAATTGACCGGAAACCCGGAAATCTGGAAATGCTTTAGACCACCGGTGACAAACACCGGCGACTGTAAGTCTGAAATTTCAGTTATCTTTTTTATCTTAATAAGGCTTCCGCCGGAAAAGGCTTAATGTGTGGTCAAGATACAGTAAAGGACAGCCTTTGACCGGGTCATCGAAAACCTACCCGCTGAACTTTATCACTGAGTCAAATATTTACCGGAGGACAATTTTCCTCATAAAAGAAAAAGCGTTTATTTATTTATTTTTTTCCTCTTCTTTTTCACTTTTGTTAAATATGTTTTTAAACTATTTTCTATTCTAATCTATTTTCTATTTTAACCTATTATAATAAAATACATATATGTCTAGTTATCGTGTCACACGCACACATGCAGGAGGAGGAACCTTTTCGTATCTTTGTAACAATGCCAATCTAGTATTTGAAAACAATTTAAATTATTTTTGTCTGTATATGAAAAACTGAATTTGAAATGTCATTTATTTTGTTTTAATCGCCTACTTCAGTGTGCGTCGCTTTTTATCGAAACTTAATAAACGACTGCCGACGTCAGCGAATATTTACAAATCTTGTTTAGCACGGCCACGGACAAAATAGAAAGAAATGAGAGATTATATAGATTGTCACGTTTCAATGCCATCTTCAGACCAAGCATGTAATATATATATATATATATATATATATATATATATATATATATATATATATATATATTGTGTATTTTGGCAGCATTTTTTCATTAATACAGGTTTCATTGAAGAATATAGACAAGTTTTGTCTATTTATTTTGTGTAAGATCCTTTCGTATGATCTGATTAGCTTGATAGTGTTGTCATGAAAAGACGACAAGAAATCGCAGTGATTGTTGTTTTTTCTTTATCAGGTCTGAACTTTCGGCTTACATAAGCCATTATCAAAGGATGAACATTTAATATACAGTGAGTATAGAACATTTAAATTATTAACAGAGTGGAGTTATACAGAGAAAATTAAACATGTTGATTTTTTGCGTCACAGATGGCCGCAGGCCGTGAACGAATGGTGGTAGTAGGTTTTTGGTCAAATGAGAGTATAGTGGCATGAGGGGATTGGTCTGGGAACTGCTACTACTATGGGTGTAGGGGGTAAGTATAGTAACTATGACCTCTCCCGTCGATTATAGGCATTGGAGTATGTTAGTGGAGGTGTCAAAATTTATTTTATTTAAGCTAGGTTTAAACTGTTTGATGTAGATAGCTTCTACAATTTTAAGTTTTCGTTTATTATTTTCTTGTCTAAGTATATATGTATTTTCAACAAGTGTTTTTCTAAGAAGTGTGTGCTGATAGCCGTGGTGTTTTAAATGTCGGAATATATTAGAATTTTCATTTAAGTGTAATGTAAGCCTCCGCGAAAGCGAGTTCGTAGTATGTCCAATGTAGATATTATTTAGTTTGTGAGAGATACATTCTCGAAAGGGGCATTTAAATTTATAAACTACATTGTTTTTTTGCAAATCGCTAACGGTCGGGGAGGAGTCGATGCGGACGATTGAGTTGGTTGTTGCGGATTTAGCGTAATATATGATAAACTTAATTCTTTTGTTGGGGTCTGTCGGAGAGGTATTAGTGCTTATGAGTTTTTTTAGGATATCGTCTACACAACAGATCTTCCACAGTGAACTAAAAAACATAAAACAGACACTCATCAACAATAATTTTCCCAATTACGTAGTTGATGAACAAATATGACATTTCCTTAAAAACCTTAACACGGAAAAAACAACACATGGTAATAGCCCAATCAATCCCAAACATATCACTTTCTTATATCGTAGCCAAATGCACTCCAACTACCAACAAGACGAAAATATCCTAAAAAACCTTTCGGCTCACATGAGCCTTCTTCAGAGAGGAAGCTGGCTCATGTGAGCCGAAAGCTTAGAAGCAAATTAATAAAAAAATTATGCAAATGTTGGAGAATTTTTGTCTTTATTTTCAACTGAAATTAAAGCCAAAATACGACGTTTAGAACGGCTCATGATTAAACATAATAGACATTCATTGTCTCTTATATTTAATAGTATATGTTTAGAAAATTATTTGGTGCCTCGATACACTATATATATATATATATATATATATACACACACATATATATCTTAGGAGTAGTAAAAATAAATGAATTAACAGTCTGTAGTATTTAACGCATCACTCAATAAATCTCGGGCCTAACTAGTAAAACAACCACTTTTAGGCAAAATTCGACTTTATTCATCAACTTAGTCTCTTTCTAGAGTGATGAACTGATTCTAATAATGCTTCTCTAATAATCCGATGTCTTTTTTGTACAATGATTTGTCTTTGGCCTCAAAATACACCTCAGTTTCATATAGGACTTCTTCATTAGAGTACAAATCTTTTTCCCTGGAGCATTTTTTTTTAGGTCTGCAAACAGTCAGTAGTCGCTGATGTCTAGATCTGGAGAATAGAGTAGATGCGGAAGCAATTCATGTAGTTTTGCCATCGTTCTGATCAACTTGTGACACAGTGCGTTGAATTGGTGATAGATCACTTTTCTTCTTTATTTGTGGCCGTTTTTTGGCGATTTCTTCCTTTAAATGCACCAGTAATGCAATATAGTATTCGCTATTGATGGTTCTTCTTTTCTCAAGGTAATCAATGAACAAAATACCTAGCGCATCCCAAAATACGGAGGCCAAAACCTTGCCTGCTGGTGTTTGCGTCTTTGGTTGCTTTGGATGGCTTTCACCTACTGCTGTCAAATTAGCTGACTGCCGATTTGATTCCAGAATGAAGTAGTGAATATATTTACACAAAACACTTTCTTGTTGCATTGAAGCAGTTGCAAACAGCGCTGTGAATCGTCGACGCATTGTTGTTTTTGATCGACTGTGAGCAAACGCGACACCCACTTTGAACACAGCATTCTCATTAACAAATGTTCATGCAAAATGGTGAATACACTGCTTTTTGATATGTTAAGCTCCTCTGCTATCTCACGCAACTTTAATTTACGAGCGGCCAAAAAGAGTTTATGGATATTTTGGTGTTCTCCGGTACAACTGCAATTTTGGACGACCTGAGCGTTCAGCATTCACTTACAACCGCATTTAAAGTCAGTATATCACCTCTTAACCGTTGTTTCCGAATAACACTTATCAAGACATTACTTTGCTTGAACAATAGTTTTTCCCATCAAAAAGCAATTCTTTATCAACACACGGAATTTAGATTTTTCCATTGTTTTGAAAATTTGTAACAGTAGCTTCACTTAAATAATGGTAATTTGTGAACTAATAATCTGACTGGGCACAAATTTTGTTGCACGTCATTTAAAGGTTAGTACTTCATAAAAAATCATGTGGATTTTTTTTAGTGGCGCCATCTATATCTCAGGCCCGGGACCTATTGAGTGATGTGTTACTTTTTTGAAGAGTTCTCGATACTTAGTAGAGCAAGATTTATAGTAATATTTTTATTATAAGTTTATAATAAAAATATCTTTTTAGTGCAACACACGAGTTATCGCGTTTCGATACTATTTATTAGTACCTCATCAGACAGCGAAATATTTTACTGTTGGAAAATGATATATATAGGAATTTAAAAAATTTGAAAACAACGCATTTGTTTCCATATCAGGCTAATTAATGCGGTGGGGGGGTGGTAATGGAATTCAAAGGGCTGGACTAGATTAACAAATAGAAAGTAAGTCAATGATGGTTAAGGAAATAAGTCAAGAGGGTAGAGGTTGGGGAGAGACTTAAGATATCGGTAAAAGTTAGACTTTGAATGTCAGTTTAAGAAACTTTTGATTAAGTACAAATAGATTATAACATGTCGTCGATTGTATCGAATGTGTTTGTGGAACCGTTACAAGTATATTTATTAATATTATTATATGTTCTTTTTTCTATAAAGGCGAGTGTAATAAGTATATTAAGAACGAAAGTGTATTGAAATAAATATAATGCACGTTAATTTATGTAGACAACAAAGTAGGCTATATATCAGTTAATTGAACCAAAGTAATTATCAGAGGATGGGAGATCTTATATATTATTGCAAGGGGTAAGAATTTGATCGTGAAATTTAGTTATGCTATAACAGATAATATATTAACTGTACTTTCAGGTATATATAAGACGATGATAGCGAATCGAAGTTACCTTGTTGAGTTTATTTAACAGATTTAATCCCGGGAATTTAATAATTTGAAAATTTTCCATGTAAACACATAAAAATGGCATATGGCGTTTTGGAACGCTCTTCAGAAAGGTATTAATCTAGGAAATTCAATAATTTAAAATATTTCCTGTAAGAAAACATGGCTCATGTAAAGATTTATTAACCATGCCTAAGTTCTATTTTTTTTTAGCATTTTCCATTTTACGGTAGGGGTTTTATTGACTTTTTTAATTACCAGTAGTGTGTGGAAAGTGATCTGCTATTGCGATACGCCTTATTATTAAAAGATAAAATGTGCTGATACCAACGAGTTTTAAATGGATTCTTGGTGTTTCCGATGTAAAATGTTTTAACTGTTGGATTTTATTTTAACAATTCCGTTAAAAATCTTGCTAATGAGGTTAAAGTCTCAATATTAAGGTTAAAACCAATCTAAAAAAATTAAACTTCCTAGGTGTTACACTAGATATAATCAGTAATACTTATATAGTATTATTTTATAATTTTCAGTGGAAGTAAAAGATCATTAAGTACTAAAGATGTTCTGAAAAACAGAAGTAGCTAAAGATATGAGGATAATAATTATATAAAGAATTTTTATGCTTCAATTCAGAATGACTGTGAACAAAAGAAAATAATAATTGTTTATTCAAAATTAATGACCAGAGAAAATGGATTGTCAGTTGTAGTTTTTAATCAGTGATTTTTCTAATCTTTCCTGTTATGCTTTTATTAACACAAATGACAAACACCTACAGATATAATTTAATATGCTTCATTTACATAATCTTCAAATTGTTCTTACGCATCTTTTCAGATCATGCCATAAGTTTTAAGTTAGATTCGGGTTGAGGCTCAAAATTTATAGGTACGATATATCTAGGGCAGAAGTTATACGTTTTGCACATATGAATTAAGGGAGATTACTTTTGCAAAATAATAGACAAAATCTACCGGTCAGTGCATGAACCAAAACATAATTTACAGATCTCGCATTCACTCTGATGGTGATGTTAAATTTTATTTTGGCTCAACTGGGAATCAATTTGATATACCGTTACTGTCATCATCAAATTACATTAAGCAATATTAAATACAGTAACAGTACTGCCATCTCAGAATATATCTGGCAATTAAAAAACAAGAAAATCCCAGTTATATCACTACGAAAACCAAATCTTAAAATGGAAAATAAAATAAATGTAGTTCATGCCTTTTAGAAAGACCTGTCATCTTAAAACACTTAAATAACCCTAATTTACTAAACAAAAGTGAATTTATGATTACATGCAAACATAGAAATAAATATCCGCTCAAATACGTTGACCCAGATTAATATAAATTCTTTTATGTCGATTCTTCTATATAGACCTTTTTGCATTATCCTTATTATTAATTTCTTTTGTTTTCCCTTAAACTAAAAACAAGTAATCCCTCTTTACCCATAAGAAAAATACGTATATTCTTTGCCCTAAAATATTCTACCTATTAATCAAACTTTTAAAATTTTACTTTTCAATTTCATGTTTACTTTTAGTTTAAATTAAATCAAACTATATAATTAAAAAAAATACTATCTTAACATTATAATATATAACTACCATGTACAACGCGATATAACTACCATGTATAACGACAATATTAGTTTTCATAAATATATATCGCCTTCTTCTATCTCTTCTCGTGCTGATCGAACACTAATTACTTGCGCCAATGGGAAAATCCCAGCAATCTCTGTTACAGTTTATGTTATCGCGTATTTTCAATTCGGTTCCACTAAACACATGTTAAAACTTACACGAAAATTTTAGGAAATTCGAAACGAAAAGTATTGTTTTAGATACACTCACTTAAGAGCAGTATCTAATCATTTCCCATTTATGGAAATTTTATTACAATTACTTACAAATAAATAAAATGAAAATAATTTTACGTATACTTTTACTAATCCCAAATCAACAGTAGTCTCGTGTTAAAAGATTAAAAAATACATGGTTACAATTTAGAAAATATGTTTTCATAATAAAAAATCTGGAAAATGGTTATGATAGAAAATGAAAATATTACTAATTGTCGTATAAAGCAATAATACCTCAGAAAGAAATGATTTATGTCGTAGAAAAATTCAGTTTGCTATAAAAAATATGCGATGAAAAGTTTCTTTTTAATAAACAATGGTGTCGTTAATTCACGGATATCATTATTTAATGCATCAATTATATTTTTATTTATTTTCTTTCATTTGTGTGATTTTCTTTTCAACTTTTGTAAGAGGTACACAAACATAAAAAATGGATCATTATCGAGGTGAGCGTATACAAACATTCTGCACAATTATTCTTAATTTGCAAAGTGAATTGGAAACTAATTCATTTTTAAATTTAGGCCATTTTGATAGTACTGCCTTGACAATCTTCTTCTTATTATATGTGTCCTGTCCTTTCGGGACGTTGGCGATCATGGTTCTCCACGTCTCCCTATCCCTTGTGGCTCTTAGTATGTTTGCTCCTGTTATACCTCGCAACCCACGTTCCGTCATCCACCTGATCAGGCCCTGCAAATATGTTATGTACTGCCTTCCACTGTCACTTTTCCCTTCTATCTGGCCTGTCAGTATCAGGTTCTCCAAGCTCTCCTTCCTTATTGCATGTCCCAGGAACTTCAATTGTCTCTTCCTGATGCTCAGTATTAATTTCCTTTTTGTTGCCATTCTTTCCAACACCTCATCGTTGCTTGCATGCTCAGTCCACGATATCCGCAGCATCCTTCTGTAGAACCACATTTCCGCTGCTTCAAGTTTTGTCCTCATTTTCGATGATATTGTCTAGCATTCACTACCATATTGAAGAACTGACATCACATAGAAATCCAGCACTCTTTTATTTGTTTCTAGTGAAATTTTCCTGTGTGTTAGTACTTTACTCAGCTTCTGGAAAGCGTTATTTGCCATGCCAATTCGCCTTCGGATCTCTGTGTTGCACTTTCCATCTCCTGTTCGAACACTTCCTAGGTATTTAAATTTTTGTACTTGCTTGATTCTGGTATCCCCCACGTTTATTTGGCATTTTTGGTTGCACATTTTGCTGATGACCATGCAAATTTTTTGTCACTCTCTACCGCTACCTTCTGTAGGAGGTCTTGCAGTTTCCTTTCCGTGTCTGCAATCAGAATTGTATCATCTGCATACCTTATGTTGTTCAAATCGTGGCCTCTAATAACAAATCCTGGCGTGTCATCTAGGGTCCTCAAAATATTCTCGCTGTACAGGTTGAACAGATCCGGTGAAAAGACACATCCTTGTCTTACTCCTCTTTTTATCTTTGTAAATCTGCTGAAATCGTTACCTGTCCGTATGCATGCCGTTTGCTGCCAGTAGAGATTCTTGATTACTCCTATGTCTTTAGCGAAAATGCCGAGGCTGCTGAGCATCTCCATCAATTCTTTTTGTCGTATCTTGTCGAATTTATAAAAACCTGAAGGTTCTGTACGAAATTTAATGAAATTAAGTAAGTGGGGGGTAACTCATTAAAAAAAGAATTCTTTTTACCAATATTTTATAAAAAAAACATCTAAAAAATAATTTCATTTATTTATGAATAATTTCTGAAAATTTCATTAAAATCGGACAATTATTTGATTTCTACAAGAATTTTCAAATTAATGTATTTTCAACAGAAAAAATGCGCAAAAAATCAATATTAAACTTTGTAGAAGGCGATGACGTAAACAAAACAAGCATTCTAGCCAAAATTTCGAACGTGTTAGATAGGATTAAAAAAATAATTAAAATTTTTTTTGATCTTTTCTCTTAATAATAATCCGTTTCATAATAATGGCAATTTCAGTCTACTATACATGAAAATAAGGTAAAAATATAATAAATTAAAAATTATTTTAAAAATAAATAGCGTAACTACGTTTAATAATCTTTGCAATTTTGAACTAGTAATTTTCGTTTCAAATTAATTACTGTATCACATCCAATAATCACCCCAATACAGAATTTTGCACTATTGTCATTATTATTAAACGGTTACGTAATTTAAGAGTTTTGTCGCTTCACTTAGATTTATGAAAATTGTCGGTTTTGGGCATGCGTACAACCTGTCATCGCCAAATCAGTCAAGAATCCGTCAAACCTTCGATCAAATGAACACGACCAATCGTTTATAATTTGTTGTATATTACATTTTCATGCGATAAGTAAGTAATATTTTTTTTAAATCAGCTTAATTTAACTTTCAATTTTCTAATTTTACTAAAATAAAGTGTCAGAAATCTTTTGAAATATTTTTAAAATCGATAAATTCTTGTTTGTTTGTTTACAAATTTCTTAAAATTCAGAAAATGGCCGTTTTTAAGAAAATTTAAGAAATCGAAATTAAATGTGACTTCAAATCTATATAATTTCTATCTGAAATACACCAGAAATTTTTATTTAATGGAAATAATAAATTTAATCATTAAGCTTTTAATTAAATCTAAAATGAAATCTTCAAGAATGTTTTTTCATTTTAAAAATTTTGTTTTAAAATCAGGTATCGAAAATTTATACTGAAAAGTGGAGGTACCTGTGGTACAGTCTCATTTTATTGGTGCTTAATAGTTTCTCTTGGAGATATTTATTAAGCGTAGGCATAAGTATGATGCACCTGGTAAGGATCGAACTCACTAATAATCTTTCTTGCATTATCGGAAAGCTTGGAGACCAGGCCGGTGTCGGACTTATTGGCCTGTGATTATTTCCTGGAACGTAGAACATTCGAGGGCGTCTTATTTGTATCTAAGCAGCTTAATATTATAATAATAGGCTTTAGCTGACTCTAAAGAAACTTCCATAGAATGTGGATTTCAATTAGCAGAATGACACTGCTAAATAACTAACACAGACAAGTGACATAGAAAACAATGTTTCTGTGTCGAAAATACGATTAAAAAATAATCATAGATAAACGGGAATGGTATTTCAGGAAATGTTTTAGAACACAATTAAGAATAAAAAACAACAGATGATTAATCAAAGATAAAGCATATAAATTTCGATTATGCAAGTTGATCACCGTTTGCAATTTTAAGGTGCAAATAAGTATATATTTAAAGTTTTACACATTTTATCTGGATAAAGAAAAAGTGTTATAAAAAAGAACAAAAAATACCGTAACGGAAAAGAAGGTTCGGGCTAATGGCTGATGTTTGATTTTTTTCCTTTTCATTTATGCTTCTTTGATAAAATATGCAAGCACGCAATAATAAAATGAATGACAATATCAGTTTTTGACATGCATAATCGAAAAATTTATTTTTTCTCTTAACTGATGAGTTCAGAAAACAAATAGACGCCATAAACAATGACTGGGACGGTAGACATTGGCGTCTCATTATGTATGAACGTTTTGATGTTTGTTTCGCATATTTCCGACATAATCATGTTATTTGTTTTCTTCTTCTTCTACCTGTCGTATCCCTTTAGGACGTAGGTGATCATAGCCCTCCACATCTCCCTATTCCTTCTAGCTCTTAACCATCCGTCTCTTGTTACGCACCCCCACCATGCTCCGCTATCTGTTTGCTCAAATACATCAAGTATGTCACTCGATGCTTCCCCCTGTCTCTCCTTTCCTTTATACGTCCTGTGAGTATCAGATTCTCCAAGCACTCCTTCCTCATTGCATGTCCCAGTAACTCCAGCTGTCTTTTTCTGATGTTAAGTATCAGTTTCATTTTCGTTTCCGTCCTCTCGAAAATCTCGTCGTTGCTCACATGTTCAGTCCATGGTATCCTCAGTATCCTTCTGTAGAATCACATTTTAGTTACTTCCAGTTTTTTCCCTGATCTCTGAAGATATTTTCCAGCATTCGCTGCCATATTGAAGGATAGACATCACATAAGAGTCTAATAGTCCTTTCTTTGTTTCTAGCGAAATTTTCCTGTCTCTCAATACTCTACTCAGCTTATGAAATGCGGCCTTGCTCATAATAATACGCAGTGTAGCACCTACCGTCGTCTGTTAGAACACTTTACAGGTGTTTAAATTCCTGTATCTGCTTGATTTTAGTATCCTTGGCCTTTAATTTGCATTTTGGACTCTTCTTTTCACTGATGACCATGCATTCAGTTTTCTTATATTTTATATGTCGGCCTTTCTTTCCGCTTTCTTTGACTACTTCCTATAGGAGGTCTTGTAGTTTCTTTTCTGTGTCCGTTATCAACACTATATCATCTGCATATTTTATATTGTTCAGATTGCGGCCACCAATGACGAATACTGGCAGAACTTTAAGAACTGTTTCGATGTATAGGTTGAATAGATTTGGTGAGAAGATATAACTTTGTCTTACACCACTTTCTATCTTTGTTTATGTATATCTGCTGTTTTGTTTAAGAAACTTAAATTTAAATTTTAAATACATATAAAATTTTTATGACAGCACATTCTCATTCCACCGATAATACTTTCCTTCGAGACTGTATCTAAATAAACGTTTTAGGTTTTGGCAAGTTCTCTTTTGGTTCGACAAACTTTTTTTTTCTTTCTGGCTGGATCAGTTTTACTATTTAATTTTTAACAACTGATATTAATCTCCTTTGAGATTTTACCATCATGCCGTTTCCTTTTGAATATATATATATATAAAAGAAATAATGAAAAAATAGAAAATTCAGTGGTTATTATTCAGTGCAATATGATATATAGAAAAGAAAACGCAACACATAATTAGACGGTTATAAATCTAGAATTTATTTCTGTAGTTGTTAAAACACAAGCTGCCTCATCAGACCCCCAAAAAATCAAAGTAAAATTTAACTGACAGTATTATATATATATATATATATATATATATATATATATATATATATATAGTGTTTTCTTCTTTATTTTGATCATTTTAATTTTGTATATATTGTGTATAATATTTTGTGCGTATTTGGCCTCTTAGATTTGTTTGTGTGTGCATTTGTTTTGTGTGCAGTTATATCTATTCATTTGTGTTGTTCTTGTATATTTTCATGATTTTTTGCATGTGTGTGGGTTGGTATTATTTAATTTTTGTTACATTTCCTGTTCGGGCGCTACTTCAATGCTATACTCAACTCCTTCACTTCGCCTCAATATTTCCTATCTGTGCTAACGTAGATGTTTTTCAATATTCTGAGTTAAATCAATCTATTTGATTTTCGGGTTTGATGAGGTGGTTTGTGTTTTAAGAACTGCTGAAATAAATTTTGGATTTATAATCCTTCAATTATGTGTTGAGCTTTCTTATATATATATATATATATATATATATATATATATATATATATATTAGTAACTATTTATTTAATCTCATGAGTAAGATCCATTAAACAAGATCAATACTTTCATTTCGTGGATTCTATTTATATGATGACAGGAATCAAAGTTATTGCGTGATTGATAACTATGTTTGATACTTGCAAAACCCTGTTTCGTGTGGCAAAAGTTTGTAATAGTAAGTGCGAACAAATTACTAATAGTAATCTTCTAATGCAAGTGACACAACCCGACAACCAACGGAAAGTTCTGATATCAATAATTGTTCGAGTTCTACATTAAACTTGGGATAAACGTTGTAAAATTTGCATTAGAGTAAGAATGGCCAAATGAAATTATAAGAAAATGAAGTATTTCCAATTTGTCAGCAAGAAGTTAATAAAGCAAAATCATCGATTCGATTATTTCGTCAAGCGTTCATTTCGCGTGAGGATTCGAATCTCCAAATGAACAGAGTGATGCCCTAGAGATTGTCAGGCTAATAGCAGGTCACTTAACAGAACCCAAACACAAGTTATAACCTTTCCCAAGGGCTATTAGCTTTTGGGATCTTGATTTCATTCCGGGCGATTTGTGTCTGGTCGATTAGCTTCGTGTTTCAAATTACATAGGAGACATCCAGATTACTCCGGAAAAAAAACAATTATTTATGTAGAGAGAATTAGGCCAGAGGAAAAGAGAGGATGAAATATTGAAGGGATAGAGATCAAGTAAATAGATAAGGAAGGAAAAAAAAAAAATTAAAAAGTGAAAGAGTAAGAAAGAGAGGGGAAAATGCAAGAGAATGAGATGAAAGTGGTGATGGAAGAAATATACCGACGTCTACAGATCGAATAACAAAAAATAAGTTGCCGCACCAAAAAAAAAAAACAATCGTTAGCGATTAATTGATTATTCAATTGATTTTTTTATGGTTTATAAACCCATTGTCGGTTATTTAAACATATTTTGGATTTTAAGAATAATTCTTTTTTGCGAGTGAAGATTGCATTAATATTTTTTAAAAAATAACAATGATTTTTTCCAGATAAAAGTTTTATTCTTTAATCGATATCTGGTTGAAGATGGAAAGGAGATGGATTCGTAAACTTCCCGAGGGCATGCGACTGGGATTCGAATTTGGATCCATGATTTTTCATTTCAAGTTACTACCCATTACACCAACCACACATCCTAGTGGTAAGAAAATAAATATTAAATGCTATTATTACTGTAGTGGTGTGTTTCATCCTCATTGTGCTCTACAGTGGCGACCTTGTGGCAGACTAAACAAACCTAGGAAAATATCAATAACAGAGACATACTAAAAGTGAACTTAGCCACAGAGAGAGAGAGAGAGAGAGAGAGAGAGAGAGAGAGAGAGACGGGGGTAATACAGAAATAGATAGTGAGATGAGAGAGAAAAGTGAAAAAAGAAGAGAAATAAACTGGGATTGATATCGAAATGAAGTGACGTGAAGAAAAAAAAAAGAATTTGGAAAAGAATAAGAGAAATTGATTGACTTAAATTGAAAGATCTATCGATACGAACATAATAAGATTGAATAAGACATTTGACAAGTTTGAGAAGGTCTGACTGACAAACAGATAGAAGCAGATTGAGATATAAAGAGATACAACAACAAATACAAAGACACTGAAATCGATAAGTGTGAAAAGATTGTGACAGATATAAAAATGAAGAATAAGTGGAAAAAAAACAACCCTCGACTGAACGGTAAATGAACTAGATTGATTTGAACAAATTTTAGTAGATGTAAACAAATCTAATCGGTTTTAACTCGATTCTTGCCTGCTGACGGCTGCGGTTATTCGTTTTGCGTTTATACACATTAAATGAAATATGTAAATTTTCTCGGGTCCTATTCCAGTACACGTTGTATGAATTGGCGTTCCCAGCTGAGCCAACTTGCCCTTCTTTTTAGAAAAACTCGTACAAAAAATTTAGAGTTAAAAAACAAAAAAAGAGTATATATGAACAAGATATCAATGGGGAAAAACACAGTAAGATGCATATCAATGTATTTTGATATATAAAGAGAAACACACCATGATATATACGAAAAGTCTAATAGACTGATAGATTTCATTCAACACAAATAAATATGAAATGAATGAACAGGATAAAGCTGATATATAGAAGTAGATTAAAAGAGAAATAAATGGAAATGAACGGAATAAGCTAATTAGATCGGGGAAACTGGTAAATATGAAAAGATTGAGAAACATTGATATTCGAGGGTTCATTTAAAATTATTAGCTTGACTCACATCCAAAATAAAAACATTATTTAATGATGTGAGTTGTAAAAGTGTTTTTTATGTTGTAAATTGGCAAGTTTAAAAATCCTTGAGCTTTTTTGTTCTCTTTTTACAGATCATTAATTGAATCGAAAGTATAGAACTTTTAAGCGCTGAACTGAAGACCACCATGAAGTTCTTGTTCTTGCAGAAGAAAAATCCATAGGAAATCCACAAGTGAATGATAGAAACTGTCATGGTGGTATCACCCATATAACGGATTGAACTCTTCCTTCTACTACATATACTTCCCCTCACAAGAGGAGAGCAGACCAGCAGATAAGCAGATCAGCAGAAGAGCAAAGTGGTAGGCAGAGATAGCCAAGACTGCTACCGTACGACCATTGCGAGTCCCAGTTCTAGTATTACTTCCTAACCCGTATTCATCGTTCTACTAACAGAGTTCTAAGTATTTGTATTTTGCTGTGTTTAATATATATATCGTTATTTTCTATTTGGTTGTTGTATTATTTCTTGCTAGACTCTTAATCGGGTTCACGACACAAACATTGGATGACAAGTGCTCATACTCATCTCTGCAAAGTGGTGTAGCGATTTGTAGTGTGGAGACTTTAAAAACTAAGATGCGGTACGGTCTAGGGAGACACTTCAAATCATCTGGCGGCTCATCTGAAATTGGTACAATTTAGGCTTATTGCTGAGTGTTGGCCAAAAGAATTGCTGAGGCATACGTTATTTATGGAAGGCATTGACATTATAATTCATGAGCTGGGAAAGAATTATATATGCGAACTGTTTGATATAGATACGAATAATTATTGATGTAAATAGATATGGATAAACTGAGGTAGATATGAAAAGACTTGAAAAGACACACACACACACACACACACACACACACACACATATATATATATATAAACGACAATTTGAAAGGAATAAACGAAGCTAAAAAGAACGATTAAATACAGATAATCTAAGAAAGTTTGATATATATGAACTGAATATATAGCGCATAAACAGCGTTATTTGAAAGGTTTGATTTAAATAAATGAAGACAGATGTAAAAAGAAGAAACTGAAAGTGTATCTCAGCCAGTTAAACGTCATACGTGATACATGTTTGGGCGATCGCGTCGCTTTCGATTCATGACTAAGAATATTTTTCGCAGTATGTTTCCTTTTCATTTTGCGGTAGACTGGTTGTCAATCAAAGCTATGTGATCCAGTCTGCCCTGCGATTTAATTCATAGATGGTGGGGGAAAGATTCGTAACTTTCCCAAAGGTATTTGCACATAAATGAAAGTTACGTACCAGACAGAAATATTGAACACGTCTCTCCGTTGCACCACACACAAAAGGGGTATCAGTCAGTTAAGTGCCATACGTGATACACGCTTGGGAGATCATGTCTCGAAAGAGACATGGCTGACTGGGTAGAAGATTATCCCGCAGTAGGTTGCCATTGCTTTCTGCGGTAGACTGGTTGTCAGCCAAGGCTATACAAGGCTATAGAGGCCAATCTATCCTGCTATTTAATCCATAACTGGAGGGAAGAGACAGATTAATACCTTTCCCAAGGGTATTTGTGTGTAAGTGTATGCAAAAAATTCAACTGAATTTCGAATTCGGCTCCCCGATTTCTCGTTCCGAGCCGATATCCACTGCACCACAATGCACATCTAAAAGGGTTATACACAGCCTAAAATTAATGTATTGTTCTAAATGGATATTGATAGACTAAAGTAGTTATTAACAAACGGAGAAAAACTGCTTACACACATACAGGGTGCGATGTGTAAATTGCCTCCATTTTATATTTTTGAATTTCGCTCATTCGTGTTTGTTAGCACCGAATATACCAATTAAGGTCGAGTTAGTTATGGAATTGACAGCATTATATTATCTATATAGTTTTAAAAGTATAAGTTAAAATAGCCCCTATCAAGATAAAATCGAGCAGGAAATTAACATTATCTGAACATTTTTGTGTGAAAGAAAAAGTAAAAAAGACAATGTACAAGAAATATGGCGACATATACGTACAAATATGTTCAAACTTTGGTCAGACTGTTTAGGCTAGCAAAAGATGATTACAAGCCAATATATATATCTATCCATTCAAACATGAATACACTTGATAAATAAAATCAAGTACGGAATAAACAAATAAATTTGAATCGTGAAATGATAGTTTTCAATAACGACCGTTTTCTTCCGTTCTTTTTCTTTTTTTACTTATCCAGGTGTCTCCAAGGGCTCTGTACTTGGCCCTAATTTGTTTTTAATTTTCATTAACAACCATCCTTGTCATTTATGCTTATGACACAACCATTTACTCTTGTCTCGATAGTAAGTCAGATCAGTTCGATAATGTCAAATATGGGGGTGAAGTCATTAACGATCTGCAGCCTGTTATTATTTGGGGCAAAGAATGGCTTGTTAATTTTCACGCGTCTCTAAAACAAAACTGGTCTCGTTGTACCTTCTTCGGGCTAGTATTTTCGGTTGACATGAAGTGGAAAGACTACATTGAATCCATTGCAAAGACAGCTGCTAAAAATATTGAACCACTGGGTTATGCGAGACAATTTTCCTCTCCAGAAACTATTTTATATTTCTGCCACATGTAGTCCAGTGATTCTGTTATATATTCAGAGATTCTTAAAAACAAAAAACAAAACAAAACAAAAACAAACAAACAAACAAACAAACAGAAAAACAAAGAAGAATCAGCAATATTATCGATCCTTTCCTGGCGTCTCGGCTTCAGTTACTTTTCCAATATTACTGCTTTCTAATTCTTCTACGCCCAGTAGCACCTTGTATATTAGTGACTTTATTGCCTTGCTTGGAGTTAATTCAATTAAAAAAACAAAAATCAAACAAAACAATTTACGAAAACTTTCCTCCGCTGAACTTGGTGCCCGCGATACGTTTATTCTGATATAAAATGATGAAAAAGGATCATATGAACAACAGGAAATGAAAGATTAATCTGAACTGATATTAACATAATGGGAGCGATAGTGATATATATATATATATATATATATATATATATATATATATATATCTTCTTTTTCTTCTATGTGCCCTGTCCCTTCAGGACGTAGGCGATCATGTTTTTCCACGTCTCCCTATCCCTTGTGGCTCCTAGTATGCTTGCTCCTGTTACTCCTGGCAACCCCGTTCGGTCATCCACCTGATCACCCTGCAAATATGTCATCCGCTGCCTTCCTCTGTATCTCTTTCCTTCTATCTGGTCAGTCAGTATCAGGTTCTCCAGGCTCTCCTTCCTCATTGCGTGTCCCAGGAAATTCAGTTGTCTCTTCCTGGTGCTCAGTATTAGCTTCCTTTTCGTTGTCATTCTTTCCAACACCTCATCGTTGCTTGCATGCTCGGTCCACGATATCCGCAGCATCCTTCTGTAGAACCACATTTCCGCTGCTTCCAGTTTTATCCTCATTTTCGATGATATTTTCCAGCATTCACTGCCGTGTTGAAGAACTGACATCACATAGCAATCCAGCACTCTTTTCTTTGTTTCTAGTGAAATTTTCCTGTGTTAGTACTGTACTCAGCTTCTGGAAAGCGTCCTTTGCCATGCCAATTCGCCTTCGGATCTCTGTGTTGCACTTTCCATCTCCTGTTCGAATACTTCCTAGGTATTAAAATTTTGTACTTGCTTGATTCTGGTATCCCCAACGTGTATTTTGCATTTTGGGTTGCACCTTTTGCTGATGACCATGCATTCAGTTTTCTTAAAGTTCATTTGTAGTCCTTTTTTGTCACTCTCCACCGCTACTTTCTGTAGGAGGTCTTGTAGTTTCCTTTCCGTGTTTGCAATCAGCACTGTATCATCTGCATACCATATGTTGTTCAAGTTGTGGCCTCCAATAACAAATCCTGGTGTGTCATCTAGGGTCCTCAAAATATTCTCGCTTTACAGGTTGAACAAATCCGGTGAAAAGAAACACCCTTGTCTTACGCCTCTTTTTATCTTTGTAAATCTGCTGAGATCGTTACCTGTCCGTATGCATGCCGTTTGCTGCCAGTAGAGATTCTTGATTACTCTTATGTCTTTAGCGAAAATGCCGAGGCTGCTGAGCATCTCCATCAATTCTTTGTGTCGTATCTTGTCGAATGCCTTCGGATAATCAATAAAACATAGGTACAAGTCTTTCTTCATTTGTATTGCCCTTTCGGAGAGCATCCTAATCATGAATATGGAGTTCCTTGTTCCAGTGTCTTTGACGAACCCGCGCTGTTCCTGCGCTATCTGTAGCCTTATTCTGCTTCCCGCTCTATTCATCAGGATTCTGACAATCAGTTTTGTAATGTGGCTCATTAAGCTGATAGTTTTCTGTAGTTCGCACGCGTTTCCACATGGTTTCTTCGGCAGTGCTATAAATATCGACTTGCATAGGTCGTCTGGTATTATTCCCCTGCTATAAATTTCGTTTAATATGTCGGTAATTTTTCCTATGCCATATTCTTCTAAGGCTATCAGCAGCTCTGTCACTATGCTGTCTGGACCAACTGCTTTGTTTCTGTTCATCTTGGCCATTGTAGCTTCCACTTCGGATTTTAGTATTTCCAGTTCATCCACTTCCTTGTGTATTCTCGGTTGTTCTCTCCTGTCGCAAAAAAGATCCTTTATATATTCTTCCCATCGCTGGAGTATATCCTCTTTCTCCAATATGATTGTTCCATCCTTGGATTTTATGCATTCTGTTGAGGAGCAGGTTTTTTGTCCTGTCACTTCTCTTATCTCTTTATGCATCTCTGCTTTATTGGTCCTGCTCATTCTCTCTACTTCTGCGCATTTGTTGTTGAGCCATTCCTCTTTAGCTTTTCTGCATTTGTTCCTTATCTCCTTGTGAAGTTTCTTGTACTCTGCGCCATGTCTTGACGTTATTTTTTGTTCTCCTTTGCATCATGTGGAGGATCTTTTTGGTCATCCACTCATTCTTTCTTCTGTTTCTGCTTTCCTTTGGGGCTATGTTGTTCGCTGAGGTCACCATCGCTTCCTTTAGTGAATCCAATTTTAAGTGGCTTTTCCAATTTGTCCTTCATATTACTTTCTTACGCTGTTATTGTATTCTTTCTGCAGGGTGAGGTCATTCACAAGCGTATCGTATTGCAGCCTTGGTGATGTGCTAGGCTTCTTCAGTCTTCGGAGTTTCACCTTTAGTTTGCAGATGACTGGGACGTGGACACTTCCGCAGTCGGCACCTGGATATGTTTTGCATTGGACCACTGCGTTCTTGAATCTCTTGTTTATAGTTATATAGTCTATTTGGTTCTTCGTGTTGCCTCCCGGGCTTGTCCATGTCCATAGACGTCGTGGGTGTTCTTGAAACCAGGTGTTAGTAATTACCTGGTCATTGGCTGAGCACCATTGAACCCATTTTCTCCTCGTTCGTTGCGATCCCCTAATCCAAAGTTGCCGGTCGTGTCTCCTTCCCTATATATATATATATATATATATATATATATATATATATATATATATATAAAGTTTTAAAAGCCCATACTTGTTATGTTTCATATGAGAACTGGCGTTACCAGAAAACTAATTCTATTTTATTCACTGGCAAAACCCGCCAACTTACTTTTACAAATGGTCTCACATCTTTACTTTTCCATCGGATTCTTATATAATATTACACACACACATACGGGTGAGAGCGCGCGCGAGCACACACACACACACACACACACACACACACACACACACACACACACACACACATATATATATAGTTATATATATTCCGGAAATTAACCAAGATTAACGAAACTGGTTGTAAACAACCGACGATTTGAAATGATTTGTTTGTTTGAACATTATTTTTGATCGATACTCGTATTTAAATAGATATTCTGTTTATAATCAAACAGTATCATATGTTTATTACTATCGGTCTGATTATTTACGATAATCTTTTGTTACGAAAATGTGTATCCTTCAGCAGAATATATGTGAATAGGGGTCGCAGGTTCGAATCTTGCCGAATGATACACATTTTCGTAACAAAAATTTATCATAAATAATCAGAAAATAAATATATAATACTGTTTGATTAGAAACATAATATCTACTTAAATACGGGTATCGATCAAAAATAATGTTCAAACAAATCATTTCATGTATATATATGTATACAATTGAATACGATATGAAAAACATGAAATGGTAGGCTTTATTGAAATAGATATGGATAAACAGGTGTAGATAGTAACAAGTTGTGAAAGGCAATACGCAACTAAATGAAAATAACAGAAAGACCTGAAATGAAATACTTTTATTGACATACAGAAATAATTCATCTAAATAGAAAAGTATAAACAGAAATATGTATGTTTCAACTTAGCAAAAATCATATCTACGAACTGATTAAAAGGGCTACGAAAAACGGAAATGAAAGCTTTGAGTTGTACCATTATTCATTAATAATTGTCATAGAAATTAAGGAAATGAGAAAGCTTGATTTACAGAGAGTGATTGATTTATAAAGACTGATAAATATAAAGGATATAAACAACATGCACACAAAAAAAAGATCAATCTATCCAGAATGATCGAAATATGAACAAGACGACTAATCTAAATGAATATTAATAGATTGATACAAATGTGAACAATTAAGAAAACTAATGTATACAGAGTTACAGAAATGTATGCTAGAATACGAAATTAATGATTGCTTAAAACAGACAAGGAGAGACTGCAGCATTTTGATGCCTACAGACTAAATGTAAAGGATATGAACAAACTGAAATGCAATGATTTATAGAAGTAGATGTAATGTGACAGACATTGTGAAACTGAGAAATTATATATAGGTCGTGTAATAACTCGTTTACAAATGGAAAACACAGATTTTACCAAACGCTCGAAAAAACAAAACAAAACAACAACAAAAAAAGCAAACAAAAAACGGAAAGAATACACGCTTCAACTATTACAAAAAATTGAACAGTTTCTAAACGACACAGATTTTACCAAACGCACGAAAAAAACAAAAGCAAAAAAACAAAAACAAAAAAAACAGTGAACTTTTAACACTACTTTATTTCAAACACAAAACATCCTTATTAAAGGAGATAAATCCAGCAATATATACCAAATAAACCCCGAAAGTATACGAAAAAAAGATGATCGAGGAAATGACTAAATCTTACAAAAAAGACCCAGATTCATACATTGAAAACATCAATAAGGAGACTAAAATCATCATAGACAAATTAAATTTAAGCAATAAATACAAATTTTAACTGGCAAACACGCTTTCCTTACAATAATAGACCACAAAGATGACTTTGCCAACAACCCATCAAACTGACTTATTAATCTAACAAAGACAAAAGTGGGCAAAATAAGCCATCAAATATTAAAAAATATTTGTGACTTGATAAGAACAGCCACTCAAGTAAAACCAGTGGAAGAACACAAGTGATTACATTTCCTGGTTCCAAAAAATTAAATGCCAAATAAATACACGTTCATCAAATATGACATAAAAAAATCTTTTACCCAGCAATTTCTGAAAAAGGTTTAATGGAAGCATTTAATTTTGCTAAAATTTACATAAAAATACCATCTGAACATATGTATTGACATAATCTTACATTGCCGCAAATCCATACTTTTCCACAAAGGCATGGATCAAGAAATCAAACAACGGAGCATTCGATGTACTACAAGAATCGTATGATGGAGCAGGACTTTCAGAATTGATGAGCATATACATTTTAAACAAAATCAACAAAATAATCCATATTGACAACCACGGATTATATAGAGATGACGGATAATTGACAGCACCAGACAACAAAAGAGAAAGTGATAAAGTATAGAAAGAGCTTTTCAAATTGTTCAAAGAACTAGAGTTTGATATAATAGTAGAAACAAATAATAAAGTGGTACAATATTTAGATGTAGAACTTAATTTACAAACTGGCAATATCTCGCCATACATGAAAACAAATACGAGTTATCATGCATAAATACAAAATCCAATCACCCAAAATGTATAATTAAACACATTTACAAAGGAACAGATCACAGACAATCTAATAATTCGTCAAACAAATCAATATGTAATGAAAAGAAAAATATGTATGCACTAAGAAAATTTGGCCATAAAAACATTTTACAATATAATTCTCAACCAAACAGACAAATCAAAAACGATAATAGAAAACGAAACATTATATGGTTCAACCCACCATTTAATTTAGAGGTAACGACCAAAATAGGACAAATATTTTTTAAAGTAATAGACAGACATTTTCCAAAAGAATCAGAACTAAACAAAATTTTCAACAAAAACACAATCAAACTAAGCTATAGTTGTACTAGTAATTTAGATAGTTTCATAAAAAAACAAAATGCCAGAAACTTAGATAGCATTGTACAAAACAAAACCACTATCAAAAAAATGCAACTGCAGGGACGAAAATAAATGTTCACTTCAAGGACTATGCAACACAAAGGAAATCATTTACAAGGCAAAGATACATGACCCAAATGGCCAAAATAAAATATATTTGGGTTCAACCAAAGACAACTTTAAGACCAGATGGTTTAATCACAGGTCTACAGTCAAAATAGAAAAATTAAAAAAACTGTACAAAACTGGCTAGTCACGTGTGGAAATTAAAATCAAAATATGGAAAAGACCCAGACATAACGTGGAGCATTGTAAAAATAGCCAAGCCTTACAACAGTGGCAAAATATGTAGACTGTGCCAGGAAGAAAAGTTAAAGATTATGCTATTCCCAAATATAAACGAACTGTTGAATGAAAGAACGGAAATTATGACTAAGTTTAACCATATTAAGAAATACCTCTTAAGTTCATGTAGTCATGGATAAAAACGCCATAATTCGTTTTAATTTTAAAAATTACGCGTTCAAAAATTCCCTCCCACGTGAGCGTAAAAAAAGCACCGTTACATGATCGTCCTGAAAAAGAAAAACTGTATGTGGTAAAATCAGTTATTAAAAATCGCCTGAAGACACCACTCAGGGTAGAAACCTATATAACATAGTACAATCCAGGTAAATTCAGATAGAGACGAACTCAAAAAAACTCAATGTTAAATTCACTTATTTAATTTAACAGAGTAATCTAATTTATAAAAGATTTTAGATTATTACAATGGGTAATACATATTTCATCGCGTCCTAATGTGGCTATTACGTCCTGATGCGGCTATTGCGGCTCGTCAGACCTAAATGGTACAACAGTTGGTCCTCAAAATCCCCCACTAAAAAAAATGTTTTTTTTTCTTTTCTTTTATTTAATATTACATAGACGCTCACATGTCTATATTAGAATATATATTTGTAACGGTTATTTACGAAAATTTTTCTTCATTCGAAAAAACTCCAAAGAAAGAGGAAAGTAAGGATAAATAAAAGATAGACGATTGATTAATGTAAAGAAGAGAAAAAAAAAGGGGAAAAAAGAAAAAAAAAGAGAAAAAAAGAAAAGCGAGAAGAGAAAAAGAAAGGACAAAGAGGTACAATAAAAGGAAATACAGTATCACGAGAAATAAATGTTGACACCATTTCCCGTAAGGGCGTCTCAAACCTCCTAACAGTTCTCTTAGAAAAACATATAAAAATCTAACTATGAAATTTAATTTAAAATATATTGGGATATATTTAAGGTACAACAAAATTGTACATCATAATTTTAATACAATTTGAAAAAATAACTACTCTTACTATTATTTTAAAAATTAATGTTAATTTTAATTAAAAAATATTGTTAAAGTAATTAAAAATACTAAAATTAATATAGAAACAGGAAAAATTTGATAAACGTAATAGAAGGAGGAAATACACAAAAAGAAGGAAAGAAAAAAGAAGAAATCACGTTAGAACGGATTTTAAAATAATTAAAAATTTAAAAAAACGCTAGATCGAAACCGACGTATATAATTCATTCTTAGAAACGTGAAAATAGATTTTTACCCTTAAATTAAAATATACCGACTATAGGGAATATTTATGGTGAAAAATAAATCATATATCCTAACATAAATTACATTATAACCACTAGTAGTAATTTATTCTATGGTTAAAATAATAACTCCCAATAAGAAAATATAATTTATTAAAATACAATCTTAAAAATTATCTAAAATACTAGCAATAATAATAATAATAATAATAATAATAATAATAATAATAATATTTTTGTTCAGACTGATACAAAGAGATTTTACAGGGAAATAGGTAAAAAAAGAATTGAAGTGACAGTACCCACCAGAATGGAAGAAGTCACACAGTTTTGGGAACAGATATGGGCTTGCCCTAAAGAACTTAGCAAGGAAGTACATTGGATTACGCAAGAGATAGAACGAATGAAAAATAAACCCGAACAGACATGGTCTGGAATTACAGAAGATGATGTTAAATATGCACTAAAAAAAGCACACAATTGGAAATTCCCAGGTATAGATAAAATTCCTAACTTTTGGCTATATTATTTAAATGCAGCACATAAAAAACTAGCCAAAGAACTTCAAGAAATGGTTGACGATCCCACTAAAATTCCTGCATGGATGACCAAAGGAATTACATTTCTTCTACCCAAGAATGGTGACACAAACAACCCGAAAAACTACAGACCAATTACATGTCTTCCGACAACATATAAACTATTAACATCTATTTTAACAAAACAGACATATTTATTCTTAGAAAGAAATGACATGATACCGCTTGAACAAAAAGGGTGCAAACGTGGCTGTTATGGTTGTAAAGACCAATTGCTGATTAACAAAATGATCCTGGAAAACTGCTACAGTACAAAGAAAAAATCTTAGTACAGCCTGGATAGATTATCGAAAGGCATTCGATAGTGTGCCACATGACTGGATTTTAAAGACTTTAAATATATACAAGATATCGCCCGTCATCATCAATTTCATCAAACAGTGCATGTCTATATGGAAAACAACCCTTTACCTCAATCATATAAATGGAACCTATAAGTCTGATGAAATAAACATCAAAAGAGGTATATTTCAAGGTGATTCTTTATCTCCCTTACTATTCTGCATATCATTAATAGCACTAACCAGTCAACTTAATAAGACAGAATGTGGTTATAAAATAGGACAAAAGAAAATAAGCCATCTATTTTACATGGATGACTTGAAGTTATATGCTAAGAATGATAATGAGCTGGAAGGTCTTCTGAAAACTGTAAAATGCTTCAGCGAAGACATTGGAATGAAATTTAATTTGAATAAATGTGCTAAAGCTACAGTTTTACGTGGATCAATACAAGAAACATCCTCAATTAGCCTAGACTCTGCTGTAACAATAAAAGAATTGAAACCAGAAGAAGCTTATAAATACCTAGGTGTAAATGAGAGCGAAAACATTCACCATAAAAAATGAAAGAAATAGTGCGTAAAGAGTACTATAGAAGGCTACGAATGATATTAAAAACTGAATTAAATTCACAGAACAGAGTTATGGCCATTAATAGCCTTGCAATCCCAGTTGTCCAATATAGCTTTAACATCTTAAACTGGACTCTAAACGACATCAGGCGAATGGATGCTAAAACAAGAAAGCTTCTTTCTAAGCATAAGATGCATCATCCAAAGGCTGATGTAGACCGTCTATACATACCCCGTAAAGAAGGTGGAAGAGGTCTTATTCAGCTGGAATTGTCATACAAGACAACAACTATTGGCTTACTAACATACATAGAAACAACAAAGGATTGGATGATACAATTAGTAAGGCAATATGAAGAAAGAAAGAAAAAATATTCAATAATAAAAGAAGGCAGTAAATTCAAACAAGATTTACAGTTAGTAGATTCTGTAGAAAAGCAGAACGGAAGCCAAGAGCCGGCTATTGCGGCAAAGAATATGAAAATGAAAGCCAAAGATAAAGCTCTTGAAAAGATGAAACAGCGCTGGCAAGACAAACCTCTGCATGGCCAATATCCAGTACGTGCCAATAAATCCAATGTTGACAAAGTTAATACTCATCGATGGTTACGTGCATCTGGATTAAAGTCTGAAACTGAAGGCTTTATTCTTGCAGCACAAGACCAAAGTCTTTTCACTAGAAACTTTCAGGCAAATATTATGCATAATAATATGGATCCAAAATACAGGTTTTGTGATAAACACCAAGAAACAATAGACCACCTAATCTCAGGCTGTTCTGTGCTTGCCCCAAATGAATATAAAAATCGCCACGATAGAGTTGGGCAATATTTACATTGGGCAATGTGCAAACATTATGGAAAAGCTATAGGCAAACACTGGTATGAACATCACCCAGCACCGGTTACAGAAATAGAAGATGTAACCATTCTATGGGATTACACCATCTACACAGACAGAAAAATTGAAGCAAACAGACCAGACATTATTGTTAAAAACCAGAAGGAGAAAACTTGTCTATTAATTGATATGGCTTGTCCAGCGGATTGTAACATAGCAATCAAGGAATTTGAAAAACTGTCAAAATATAAAGACCTGGAAATTGAAATAGAAAAAATGTGGAAATTGAAAACAAGAGTTGTGCCAGTGATAGTAGGTGCACTTGGAATGATAAAAAATGGAACAAAACAACACATTGAAAGAATCCCTGGAAACCCCAGCTTAAGAGATATACAAAAAATTGTCTTATTAAGTACAGCCCACACACTAAGGAAAACTTTATCTATGTAATGCTGGAGATGATAGGGAAGATAGAAAAACATGAAATGGAGCCATAACAACACGCCACTACCTGCCTTAGGTCTCCCCGCAGACTTGGTTGGTAGTGAGACCAAAGCAGAAATCGAAATATGATGAAAAATGACATAATAATAATAAATAAAACAATAAAGAGATAACAAATATATGTATACATACATATATACACATACACACATATATTTATATATATTTACATACATAAGCCTTTATATATCCATGTATGTATCAATAAAATTTCTCTCAGACGTAATAATAATAATAATAATAATAATAATAATAATAATAATAATAATATTCATGAATCTTTTTTTTTCTTAACATAAACATGAATTTTTTTTCATATATCATTTAGTAAAGTTTTGTAATTTGCTTGAAGCATTGTGTAAAATAGTTATATGGGTTATGTCTTGAAGGCTGCCACAATGCGTTGAGTAAAATAAAGGAAGGTAAAGAAGTGTTTGGGTATTACCTATTTATTAAACATTAATATTTCGAGATCAAAATCTCATCTTCAGAATGGCAGAGAAGCTTTTGTCTGTTCGGGTATCTTCACGGCCTTTCAAAGAATGGCTGTTCCTGGCTATCTGCTGCTGCCGTATTTCTCTGCCATTCTGAAGATGAGATTTTGATCTCAAATATTAATGTTTAATAAATAGGCAATGCCAACACCTTCACACTCAGCACTGTACTCAGAACATAACCCATATATATATATATATATATATATATATATATATACTCATATAATTATATAATTTAATTTTATTGAAATTATTTTTCCAATATGAAATTCTGTTTTACTATTTTAACATGAACTTTTCTTCATATATTATTTAATTTATTTGTTTCTTCTTTAAAAGATCCTAATAAATAGAATAATCAGTTTTCTTGTTATTCATATTTCCCTTAGCTGTCGAAATTTCGTAAAAATGTTTTTAAACAATTATAATTTTCTTAAAAACAAAACAACAGGAAAATAAATTAAATACGATGAAAAACAGTTTCTACGATATTCTTTTACAGAAAGAATACATATTTATTTATATATTTATTTTTATTTATTTATTGATTTTTTTTACTTATTTAATTTATTTTATGTTGATAACCCTATTTTCGACGAACGACTTTAATGAAAAAAATAACTGAATATACAGTGGACGAACAAATTATTATTTTTATTTTAAATCTCACAGCACTAATAAACTTAAACGTATGTCAACTTTTTCTTTTTCTTTTTCTTTTACAAGGACTAGTGATAGTAGCAACAATTTTTTTTTTAAACAAAATACTCTGGTGTAATGATGTTTTGTTTCGTTGAGCGGTTGCTACGCCCAAGTTTTTGTTTTTAAAACCAGCGTCTTTCTCTTTGAATTCCAATCGATGTCAGCTGTCGCTTAGCAATCCATTTAGGAGAAGGAAAATTCCGAACAACAAAACGCAACTCAAGGTGTTAATCATGCCGAGGAGTGAATGGCTACTGCGTTATGAGGTCACAAACGATCCCCTGCAGGCTTCTGGACCCTGTTTATAAAGGACCGTTACCCAACGTACCGGGCATCTTTGGGTGGACTTTTGAACGCGTGCGTCACTCGTGGGAAAAATATGAGAAATACAACTAGAAATAAAAAGTCCAGTATGGCTCTTCCAGTGGATAAACAGGGAGCCCGTCCTGCAGGAGGGAACCTACCTGAGGTCGAAAAATCTGCCATAGGAACAAACTCCTACACAAAGAATCTTCAGGACCCCACAACCAGGATAATCTTAATGATGGCCCTGAAAGTTCTCCAGCTAGATCTATAACCGTATATTTAAAGAAAGAAAAAATAACATGGTCTCGTGAGGAGTACGAAGTCGTTATGACTGCATTTCATGAAGCATTACTCAAACCTAAAAAAACATCACTCGCCAAACATATGACATTTGGTGTGAAAAAGTTGGCCAAGCAAATAGAAAGTATATTGACGAAAATAAATTAGCCAATGTGCGAAGATACATCATGCGAAATAACCGATTGACAGTGGCTGAAATTAATGAGATAAAAAGAATTGTAACCAGAATAGAGGAATCAACAAAATATGAAAAGGAACCGGAATCAGAAATAAAAAGTAAAAACATCAAACAAGCCACAGGTTATAATGTAGAAACCGTGATACACACACATCACTGTGAAGATAATGCTGTAAGTTTAAAAGTGCTGGAAAGGTGTGATCTGGGTCAGTTACAAGACGATAATAAAACGAGTTCAGAACACATTGAACAGAATTATTTTACGAAAAGCAAGAACAGTATACAAGAAGCCAAGGAAGAAATCAAGAACCATATAAGTCAAATACAAAATATTGCAATGGAGGAACGAGAACAGCCCCCAAAATTACAACCAACAAAGCATAACCTCGAAACTATTAAGCTTTACAATGCAGCCCTTAAATTAATTTTGGATGAAGAAGACACTCATATAAATCTCAGTGAAGCGATATATGCATCAGCAATAGCAGCAACAAAAAAATTGAACATCAAATTAAAAACATGGCAGTCTCACAGACATGAAGGATCCACCTTGGAAAAGAAAAATAGAAAAAGAAATCGAACAACTTAGAAGTGAACTATCAGTTCTCGATGAACTGACAAGAGGAATAAATGTAAGAACTAGGAAAAGCAGAAGAGTCGAAAGAAAATACAACATTAGAAATGAAAATGAAGTCTTATCAACTAAGGAAAAAAATAAAGCAAACAATACAATTGAAGGCTCAAAGAATAAGACGCTATGAGAAAAGATCAAGATCCTACAGACAAAACAAAATTTTTCAAACTGATGCAAAGAAATTTTACAGGGAAATAGGTAAAAAAAGAATTGACGTGACAGTCCCCTCCAAAATGGAAGAAGTTATACAGTTCTGGGAAAAAATATGGGCTTGCCCTAAAGAACATAACAAAGAAGTAGATTGGATTACACAAGAGATAGAACGAATCAAAAATAAACCAGAACAGACATGGGCTGGAATGACAGAAGAGGATGTTAAATTTGCACTAAATAAAAAGCACACAATTGGAAATTTCTAGGTATACATAAAATTCCTAACTTTTGGATATATTATTTAAATACAGCACATAAAAAACTAGCCAAAGAACTTCAAGAAATGGTTGACGATCCCACTAAAATTGCTGCATAGATGACCAAAGGAATTACATTTCTTCTACCCAAGAATAGTGACACAAACAATCCAAAAAACTACAGACCAATTACATGCCTTCCGACAACATATAAACTATTGACATATATTTTAACAAAACAGACATATTTATTCTTGGAAAGAAATGACATGTTACCGCTTGAACAAAAAGGGTGAAAACGTGGCTGTTACGGATGTAAAGACCAATTGCTTATTAACAGAATGATCCTGGAAAACTGCTACAATACAAAGAAAAAACTGCCTGGATAGATTATCGTAAGGCATTCGATAGTGTACCACATTCCTGAATTTTAAAGACTGTAAATATATAGAAGATATCACTCGTCATCATCAATTTCATTAAAAAATGCATGTCGATATGGAAAACAACCCTTTACCTCAATATTGTATGCTAAGAATGATAACGAGCTGGAAGGTCTTCTGCAAACTGGAAAATGCTTCAGCGAAGACATTGGAATGAAATTCAATTTGAGTAAATGTGCTAAAGCTACAGTTTTACGTGGATCACTACAAGAAACATCCCTCAATTAGCTTAGACTCTGCTGTAACAATAAAAGAATTAAAGCCAGAAGAAGCTTATAAATACCTAGGTGTAAATGAGAGTGAAAAAATTCACCATAAAAAATGAAAGAAATAATGCGTAAAGAGTACTATACATAGTTCCTGGGACATGCAATGAGGAAGAAGGGCTTGGAGAGCCTGATACTGACAGGCCAAATAGAAGGCAAAAGAGACTGGAGTTTTTAGTCGCGTACGTTATTTTTTTACTTGTGTGTTTTGCGTGCGTATATATTTAATCATGTTTATTTATTCCTGCACTGAAATATGAGTATGTCTGTTTTGACATCGTTCTTACAAAGCCCATGCCATCTTACGAATTAGCTCTTACATGCATCCAATATTAAAGCTTAGTTTTAAGATTTAACGGATAAATTGACACGTCAATAAAAACAAAAGTTGAAAAATTGGGTATGCGTATATATAAGTGCGTATATTCATCTATACGCGCGTCTGTATACCAGTAGATATTTGTATGTGTATATACTTGTCTATTTGTTCATATGTGGATGTCTAAAGATTTGTATATGTGTGCGTCCACATCTTTTCCTCGTTTAATATTTGTATAACTTCATAATAATCTTAATCTAAGGCTTTGTTTAACTTACAATTTAAAATTCTTAATAAAAATAAAGTAAAATAAAGTTAATAATAATAAGCTAATAATCGATTAATAATGCTGGTCTCTATTTTAATCCAAGATTAATATTAATGCTCCAATAAATTGTTTTTAGAGTCTGTCCTCATATTCTTCAAATTAGAAATTACTTTATTTTGATTGGTTCACACTGATTATGTAACAACGCTTCCCCGATTGAGGGGGTTTGGCTAGTTTTGAACCTTTTAAAACTCTTCAACTTGAAATAAGCACCATCACTTGATAAGACACTGGTAGTGTTGAAACAAAATAACTCCTTTTGTAGTGATATTATTACATATTTATGTTATAAGTTCTCTCTCTTTCTCCCTCTCTCTCCCTCTCTCTCTATATATATACACACACACACACACACACACACACACATATATATATATATATATATATATATATATATATAAACTGATTGAAAGGTGTATAAAGACTAGAATGTTAGAAATTAATATAATCTATACAGACATAGCAATGAGAATTATTAACTCTGAAAATCTGATAGGCCGGGATTGAATGGAAGGAAAATATACAAACTGGAATTGAAGTATTGTTCCAAATGGATTAAAGATAGACAAAGATAGATAAGAACAAAAACTGGAATGATGTACAGTGTGCGATGGGTAATTATCGACGATTTATACTTTTAATTTTGCGCATTCGCGTTGTTTGTTTTTGAATTTGTTGACTGGACAGTATAGTAGAGTCAGTTGGTCTCAGATTTAACACGGTGGCCTACGTCAAGTGCCTCTGAAGGTAGTGTTAGCCTGGGTCAAGACAGTGGCTGCTCAAAGACCCTATGTCTGGCAACAGGACTCTGCACCATAACATAAAAGCAACAAAACCCATTCATGGTTCTCCAAAAATGTCTGCGACAACATCACCCCTTACATCTGGTTACCTAAGACTCCAGTCTGCAACTCCCTTTATTATTATGTGTGGGCACAGTTGAATGAGAGAATAACAAAAGTTATATATATATATATATATATATATATATATATATATAAGTTTTGTTATTAAGTATTGTTATTAAGTATTGTTATTTTGTTATATATGGCGAGAGAAAAAGTGTGAAAGACGGACTAAAAATGAACAATCTACATACATACATACATACATACATACATACATACATACATCCATACATACATACATGCATGCATACATATCAAATGGAAAACTGCGCGTATTAAAAGTAATATTCTTAAGATTATACTAAACCTGGAAAAGAACAGGAAAAGATATTTTAGTAATGTAAAAAATATGAAATTTCTTACTTCACTAGAATATCTTGTCCTGTTCTTTTCCAGGTTTAATATTACTTTTCATGCGGGCATTTTTCCACGTAATCCATGATTTTTCGAGTCATTGCTATTAATTTAATATAATTTTAATACTGAAAACAGCATTCAAAAATATTAAAAAGAAAAAATTATATACAAGTGATTAAAAACAATAAAAATTGATTATTTATTAATTCTGATAATCAATTCTTACAAAATGATAAGTGATAAGCAAAGTTTGATTGAAAAAATGATAAAAGATATCATCAGAATTTAAATGTTAAAAACCGCATGCAAAAATATTAAACAGAAAAAAGTTATAAAGAATAATATTTACTAGTAGAAGCGTTAGTCACTCACTTATATGGCCTGGGGAATCCCACTTTAAAAAGGCCTTGTGCCGCATTTTGCCTTGAGTGGGAAGGCGAATAAATACTGTCATTCACTTATGTACTTATGTAGTTAGTCTCCCTTTTCGAACTTCACATATTTTGACGTAACTTTTTTCTACTGAACAGAAAATCAATTATTTTTTCAAAATGTAGCTAAGGAGGTATCCTATCTAACTTTGTAATATTTTGAAATTTGTTTGTATATATATATTGTTTAATTGTCATAATATTTAGCGCCAAGGTTTTTGTTTCTCAGTGGTTATTATTGATAAAATGTATTTTGACAAGCAGGTTTTTTATCGTAAAGTGCTCAATATCGGAGTGTAGGTAGAGCATTTATAAGTACAAGGAGTTTATCTCTCTAATAGAGCAGATTCATGCCGATTTCGAATTTTCGTGAGGGCATCTTAAGGACATCGTTATGATGTGCTCATTCGTCAGGACTGTTTATCGTTAAGTTACGGTTATTTTTATCTTGTATATTATTGGTTGATTTTCGTCTTGTACATGATTGGTTGGTTTTCATTAATTTTCTTTTTTATTATGCAGTAGTTTGATTTATTTTTATTTTTAGTGCATGTGTGAATGGGTGTTTATTTAGTTGGGATGGACCTTTTTGTTTGGTGGACCTCGGTTTTACCTTTTTCTTAGTGTGTTGGTATGCTCTGGTTCATGATGGTTTATTGTTACTTGGTTATCGTTAAGTTTATTGCATTTGTATTTGTAAGCTTTACGTGTATTTGTTTTAAATTTTTGTTTTTATTTTTATTTATTTATTTTAGTGGTTGTATTATTTTTGTTTTTGTCATGAATGAGTGTTTGTATGTACTTTTATTTCTCGTATTTATATTTTTTGTAGGTTTTGTTTTTGTTTATCGTGGTTTCGTATTTATAATTATATTTTTAGCTTTTTAGGTTTTAATTTTTAAACTTTTTATTATTTTATTTATATTGTTTATATACCCATTTTTGTTAGATTTTCTTGTTATTTATTGTTGTTAGTGTAATAAAGTAGGTATTTATTCGCATGTCTACATTTTCCAATAATCTCGTTTTTTGTTTCAAATTTTACTTTGGCTATTAAAACTAATTATTGTTAGTTTCTCTTCTAGGCATAATTTTTCTTTCTGGTTCCATATGTATTTTGATAACATTGTATTGTTTTTGTATTTTTCCGTGTTGAATGATGTTTTGTGGTTATTAAATATTTCTTTAAACTCTGTTTCAGTTGCTCCTATGTAAACCTTTTCGTCTGTAATGGTGTCATTTGTTACAGTTGCTTTGTATATTATGTTGTTGGTAAGACATTTATTATTAAGTGGGCAGTTGTCCTTTTTTCAGCAGCTACATTTGTTCGTATTGTCTTGTTGGTTTGTGTTATTATTAGTTCTGTTAAGTTCTTTTTGTGTTTGGTTATTATCGTTTTCATATTTGCCATGACGCTGCAGCTGAGTTTGATTGTATTTTTGTTAATAATTTTTGATAGATTGCTGTGTTTGGGAAAGTGATTTTCTATTATGTTAAAAAATATTTTTCCTATTTTTCTTTTTATATTGTTGTTGGAGGGTGGATTAAACCAGATTATGTTTCATTTCCTAATCTTTTTGTTTGCTTTTTCTTCGTTTGTGTATTCAAGTTTTTCGGGTATCCGTTATTTTTTAATGCTGACTCATATGATTCCTTGTTTTCATTGAACATTTTTATATTACTTGAGGTTGTAGAAACTCTTTTGTTTATAGATATGGGTATGTGTCTGAATATGTTTAGAGGGTGATTAGAATTTTTGTTGATATAAAAAGGGTTGTTGTTTTCTTTTCTGTATGATTTGCATGTGTTCTTACTTAGATTGAGTGTTATATCTATTAAATTTATTATTTTCAGATTTTTTTTTACATAAACACAAACACCGTGGGAAATAACAGACTGATGAAAATAGACAACGATTCAACCAACTGAGAGTGATTTATAGTGGATATAAAAAAACTGAAATGTGCTCTTGCTTAGATTGAGTGTTATGTCTAGGAAATTTACTATTTTTAGATTTTTTTTTACATATACGCTGTAGGAAATAACAGACTGAAAAACTCATCAAAATAGATAACAATTCAACAAAATGAGAGCGTTTTATAAAAAAAAAATTATTGATCTATAGGGTTATTGAAGTACTTGGGTAGATATTACGAAAATTAGAAGTGTTGATATATATATATGAATTATTTGAAAGGATACAAACAAAACACTGGGTATAACAATTTCTGACAGCGTGATGTAAATGTGGACTGGTTCATAAAGATTGTGTAAAGTTTTGAAGATATGAACAAATAGAAAGTAAGGTATGAAGCCAATAAACACAGATTAAAAAACCTTTATGTTATTGAAGCGATGCTGATACATAATAAAATATAGAGTTAGGAATATCGGAAGAGACTAAAATAGATGTTCATTGTCAGAGCTATGGTGACCTGATTGAGAAAGATAAATATGCAAAGAGTGTTAATTAGAAGCAGACCAAGTTAGATCGATGAATAGATAAAAATGGAAAGTTGATTCATATTTGGTCTTGATATGGATGTAATTTCCAGGCAGCAGCATTATGTGATGGATCATATTTCCGCATTCAACGAGTAAATGAAATGAAGACATAGTGAAAATAGAAGACATAGTGTGTAGATGTTAGAAAAAGAAAGAGAAAGAAAGAGAGATACAAAGAAAGAGAAGGAAGGATAAAGGAAAAAGAGACAGTGAGAGTCAGAAAGAGCGAGAGGAAATAGAAAGAGAGAATGAAGATTCTGAAGTGTGAAAACAAATGAAAGAGAAAAGGGAAAATGATAGAAAGATACACGAGAAAGCCCGAGAAGAAGAGAGAAAGAGTGAGGGAGAGAAAAGAAAAGAGATAATTACAGAGACAAAGAGATAAATTAAAAGTAAAAAAGAAAAAGAAAGAAAAAACAAAAAGGCGAGGAAAGTGAGGATAAGAAGAAGAGAGAAAAAGAAGGAAATAAAAGGGATAAGATATATTGCGGAGAGATAGAGATATAGAGAGAAAGATAGAGAGAGAAACCTATATATATATATATATATATATATAAATAGAAAAAGATATATATATATATATAGAGCGAGAGAGAGAGAGAGAGGGAGAGAGAAAGAAAGAAAGAAAACAGAAATAGATAACTAGCAGTGATGAAAAGAATATAAAGCTGAGTAATAAACACAGTCACAAATATATATATATATATATATATATAGAGAGAGAGAGAGAGAGTAAGAGAGAGACAGATAGAACGAAAATGAAAATGTGAGGGTCAAAAGAAAGTGTGCGCGCATGTGTGTGTATGTGTATGCGAGTGTATGTGTGAGAGAGAGAGAGAGAGAGAGAGAAAATGGAGTTATAAAGAAACAGGATAAAACGGAAATAAAACAGATAAATATGAAATGAAAAAGTTATAGATGCGGTGAAGGAGATTACGGAAATATAGACGGAAATGTAAGATAGAAAGGGAGAGGGAGTAGAAACAAAAACAGATAGCAAAGAGAAAAGAGAAAATAAAAATTAAAGCGAGAGAGAGAGAGAGAGAGAGAGAGAGAGGAAGAGAGAGATAAAATTATATATATATATATATATAGAGAGAGAGAGAGCAGAGGAAAGACAAAAGAAAAGAAAGTAAAGCAGAAACAGAGGTAATCGAATATTAGACAAGAAAAAGTACAAAATATTTTCAGTTTTTAATCGTACAGACTCGATAGCATTTCTATGTTTATGAAACTTATGCGAAATCACTAGTGGTATGTGACATTTAATGATATTACAAGTCGGTTTAAATAGGAATCGACTTCTAGAGATTACCGAATGAAACAAAACCTAAATAAAAATGAAGTGTATATATCAGGCGAAACTTGCTGTGAGGTGATGGTTAACGATTTGGAGTGAGTTTGATCCTCACTTGGTGCTCCCCATTACTAGCCTTGTGCCAAAAAGCTTACATATAAGATACTGCTGAAAAGTTTGCGTAGCTTAAGATATGAAATGGCTTCTACAATAAATAAATATTTGTAGAAATGAAAGTACATTATTTTCAGTTGGAGCGATTTTGAGATGTATAAAATGTCCTGTGAGACACGGAAGGAATATATTGAAGGATTTAATTTGATCCTTTTATTTATTTACTCATTTGCAAATAATTATTATAAAAGGAATACTATAAATAGTGACTAGACTTCAATGTAATAACTGCATTTAACGTTTTTAAATGAATAATAATAATATTTTTTAATTCGAAGGTCTATAATAATAATAATAATAATAATAATAATAATAAACCCCAGCTTAAGAGATATACAAAAAATTGTCTTGTTAAGTACAGCCCACACACTAAAGAGAACTTTGTCTATGTAACGCTAGGGATGATGGAGAAGATAGAAAAAAAAACATGAAATGGAGCTATAACAACACATTACGATCTGCCTTAGGTCTTCCCGCATACTTATTAGGTAGTGCGACCATAGCAGAAATGGAAATATGATGAAAAATGACAACATAATAATAATAATAATAATAATAATAATAATAATAATAATAATAATAAGGCTACGAATGATATTAAAAACTGAATTAAATTCACAGAACAGAGTTATGGCCATTAATAGCCTTGCAATCCCAGTTGTCCAATATAGCTTCAACATCTTAAACTGGACTCTAAACGACATCAGGCGAATGGATGCTAAAACAAGAAAGCTTCTTTCTAAGCATAAGATGCATCATCCAAAGGCTGATGTAGACCGTCTATACATACCCCGTAAAGAAGGTGGAAGAGGTCTTATTCAGCTGGAATTGTCATACAAGACAACAACTATTGGCTTACTAACATACATAGAAACAACAAAGGATTGGATGATACAATTAGTAAGGCAATATGAAAGAAAGAAAAAATATTCAATAATAAAAGAAGGCAGTAAATACAAACAAGACTTACAGTTAGTAGATTCTGTAGAAAAGCAAAACAGAAGCCAAGAACCAACTATTGCGGCAAAAAATATGAAAATGAAAGCCAAAGATAAAGCTCTTGAAAAGATGAAACAGCGCTGGCAAGACAACCCTCTGCATGGCCAATATCCAGTACGTGCCAATAAATCCAATGTTGACAAAGTTAATACTCATCGATGGTTACGTGCATCTGGATTAAAGTCTGAAACTGAAGGATTTATACTTGCAGCACAAGACCAAAGTCTTTTCACGAGAAACTTTCAGGCAAATATTGTGCATAATAGTATGGATCCAAAATGCAGGTTTTGTGATAAACACCAAGAAACAATAGACCACCTAATCTCAGGCTGTTCTGTGCTTGCCCCAAATGAATATAAAAATCGCCACGATAGAGTTGGGCAATATTTACATTGGGCAATGTGCAAACATTATGGAAAAGCTGTAAACAAACACTGGTATGAACATCACCCAGCACCGGTTACAGAAATAGAAGATGTAACCATTCTATGGGATTACACCATCTACACAGACAGAAAAATTGAAGCAAACAGACCAGACATTATTGTTAAAAACCAGAAGGAGAAAACTTGTCTATTAATTGATATGGCTTGTCCAGCGGATTGTAACATAGCAATCAAGGAATTTGAAAAACTGTCAAAATATAAAGACCTGGAAATTGAAATAGAAAAAATGTGGAAATTGAAAACAAGAGTTGTGCCAGTGATAGTAGGTGCACTTGGAATGATAAAAAATGGAACAAAACAACACATTGAAAGAATCCCTGGAAACCCCAGCTTAAGAGATATACAAAAATTGTCTTATTAAGTACAGCCCACACACTAAGGAAAACTTTATCTATGTGATGCTGGGGATGATAGGGAAGATAGAAAAACATGAAATGGAGTCATAACAACACGCCACTACCTGCCTTAGGTCTCCCCGCAGACTTGGTTGGTAGTGAGACCAAAGCAGAAATCGAAATATGATGAAAAATGACATAATAATAATAATAAAAAACATGATGGAAAAGTCACCCCCGCCTCAATCCAGTGGTGTTTAATGTGCCGTGTGATGGATGGCACTTGGGGAAAAATGTGGTGACCTCCCACCCCTGAATATTTAAAGCCCTACTCAATGAGTCAGGCAAATTTGCACGGACTTTTTATCCTGCGTATTAACAATTAGGCCTGGACGCCAATCACGAACACTCGCTCTCAAACAGAAACTAAGAAAAAAGAATGCGTTTCTTTGGCAAAACAACTGCAGCTGACACTGAATTCGAAAAGTCAACAAACAATTTGCAGCCTCCCTAAAAACTTGCTGCAAATCAAAACAGGGAAGTTCCTAAGTTTGATGCGCATATTCAACCAGCAATAACCAACCCACAACAAAATAAACACTCGTCAAAAATAGACAAAGGAGGAATATGTGAAAGTTATTAATGCACCTTATTTTGCAACGTTACACTCAAATATAACAACTGGTTAAAAAGAAACTTACAACATATGGAGAATAAGAAATTCAGATCCTTCTGGACAGCAGGAAACTGGCAGCAGTAATAAGTTGCATCTGGAACAAAGAAAGGCACACCAATAACGAATTTGTTAAAATTCTCTGTGGAGAATGAGCTCGTAGCTTACCAACCGGATGCATTCACAAACCGATCTCCTTCTGCTGCTCATGAACCAAATGATGAACTTTCAAAGCTGAAATTACTGTGATTTAGAAAGAAGCGCATGAACAGGACATTGAAGAGATTCCCACTACTAACTGACCCCATGAGGACACTGTAAGAAACAAAATTTTGAACAATTACTTATTAACATTACTTGCCAACATGACAGACCATCACTATAAAAAAAAACAAATAAATAAATAAAAATACGAATAAAAATAAACGACCAAAATAAAGTGGTTTTATTAAAGGTAAATAAATCCGTTGAAAAACTGATCCCAATCATACTCGTAAACCTTGGACATAAACTGATTGCCCCAAATAACCTATCATATTTTGCTGCATCCATGACTGGAAGTCAAGAAAGTAGAAAGAAAAAAGGATTGTTCATAAAAAAAAACCAATAGAATAACTAGGCCGACAAATGAACCAAAAGCTGGCAAAATTCTCTCAAGAGAATCATTACCAAATATAACCTGCCCAGAGATAACTTTTACAATCAACCGAAAATGATTAAGCAAAAAATTTAGTTTAAGACGAAACATGCAACAAAATATAATGAGAAATAAACTGATGACACATAAAATTTTAAAATAAGACACCAATAAATTTTACAGAGCATTTGGTAAGGGAAACAATAAAGTTGAGAAGTCACCAACATATGATTCAATAGAAAACATTAGGAAAAATATCCGGACACATAAACACAGATGTACACTAGATAGTTGACCAAGAATCTATAACCAATAATGTTGAAACACAGAATTGGTCATATATCACTGCAGAGGAAGTGAGATCACCTCTAGTCCTAGAAGTGGAAATCCCCTGAGATAGACAAAGTTCCTAATTTTTAACTACACTCTTTACCAAGTATCCATAATATACTGTCCGATGTCTAATCCGAGATCATGGATAATCCTGAGACATCACTCTTGAGGTTAAGTGAAGGCTTAACTAACTTGCTTTCCATAACTACAGAGACAGAAATCCCCCCACCAAATTACAGGCTTATGATATGCCTACATCACTGCCTACAAAATACTGACATCAATAATTACGAACTGAACTTGTTTATCAAAAAGTTTATTTCTTTCCAGGAAATAAACATTTTCCCCCAAGAGCAGAAAGAATACAAAAAAGAGTCATATGAATGCAAAAATCAAGTGCCGATTAACAACGGGAAAACTATAAGACTTCATGTAGAAACCTGCTTGGATAGATTAAAAAAAAGCTTTTGATTATCCACCTCCCTCGACTGGATCCTTAAATCTTTACAGATTTATAAAATCTCCCCGCAAATCATTGATTTTATTTGAACTATTCTGCATGAATGGAAGACATAATTATACTTAACTACGCAGATGGTGATATTAAAATGCATAATCTAAGCCTCAAACGTGGGATACATAAAGGGGATTCACTTTCACCATTCCTCTTTTATCTCTTCTGTGGGGCATCATCTTGCTAGAGATTAATTTTAAGTGACTAATTATCAAGTCTTCTCCGGTGTCTATGAGTAAAAGGGCACTATAGGAGAGTTATCTATGCACATTTGGAACATTTCGTTTAGATGTTTTTTGCGGGTGATATGTTCAGTTCTGTACAAAGTAATTTTTTCTAGCTCTGAGATGCTAATGTACCCAAGAATTTTACTCACGTGATTTTCGGTACCCTTCTTTATCATGCTCAATACTCCTATTACAAGAGGGATAATCGATGTCTTAAGTTTTCACATTTTTGTTACTTCGATTGGCAGGTCCTTAAGAATTGACAGTTTTAAAATTCTTTTTTAGAAACATTAGAATCCTGTGGGTAAGTCATATCAATGAGTTAGCAAGTTCCTTTTTGACACTTTCTGTACTATTTGTATACATTTTCCTGTCTGTGAGGATTAGGAAATTCTTCAGTATAGTCACTTCAGCACGATTTGTGACATTATTCTGGTTGTGTTTGTACCATGAATGCGGGACTTCGATACTATAAGTATGGGCTGACATGCCAATGAATATACTGCCCTAGTCTGTCCTTTTACTAGTACCCTTTTACTCATAGACACCGGAGAAAACTCGGTAATTAGTCACTTAAAATTACTCTCTAGCAAGATAATGCCCCACCCAATAATAATAATAATAATAATAATAATAATAATAGGAAAATACTAAATTGTAAACATTGCTGTTTCAACCAACCGCAGCATAAAATTGAAAGAAAATGAACAGCTGGAAAATATCTGAATCTTTGAAAGAGAGTAGAAAAATTGAGAGGGTTTTATTTCTATTTACGAAAGAATTTGAAACAGTCCTATAAAGACTATCAAAACAGTTGAAAGAAGAAACAATATAAGGAAGAATCAAAATCATTCTGACGAATGTGGTTCAAAATTCAGCTAGAATACTGAGGAGAGTGCGAGAGATTTGCTCTGATCTCTTTTGAAGGCCACCGAATTCTCAAATAATAGAATTCCGATAAATCTGCTGGCAATTTGAGAAGACATGCTGTCATCCGATTTTCAGAGACATTCACCAGAATGAACGGAATCAGGCATGAAATAATAATAATGGTGATACAAATGCAAACATCGAATAAGCAGACAGCATAAAATGTTGTATAAAACACATGCATTTATTTTGTTTTCATTATAAAAAATTGTCATCTTCTATGTAGTAGTTTCTCTTGGACGCATAGTCGCTTCTATATACGTTATTTTGAAGTTATTTCCTAAAACTTAAATCTTAAAAGACATCTTAAAACACAAACTATCTTTCTTTTTTCCTTTTCACAACATTTTTCCTTCTTTTCATTTTTCGCCTTTTCTTTCTTTCTCATTTTTCTTTCTTTTTTGACATCTTTATTCATTTCATTCTTTTTATTTCTAGTCGTTCACCTTATCTTTTCCATCTCTTATTTTTCATTTCATCCTTTTTTCATTCTTGTTTTTTCTTTCTTTCTTTCTTTCTTTCTTTTTTATTTATTTTCACCTTTGTTTCTTTCTTTTTAGTGTTAGATTTTCTCACTTATTATCCATTTCTTATTTACAGAAGAAAAGATTTTGCAGAACAACCTACTCGATGGATCATTCAATCTTCATAGAGTTTCCTGTTTCTTTGACCATGTGCCAGATCAATCTAAACATCATAAATATCTACTTTATTTCCATGATGTTTATTTATTTCAGTCTCTTTCTTTTTTATATTTGTCTGTCATTCATTAAATTGTTCATTCTTATTCATTTATTTTAAAGCTTTTTTGTTCAATTCTTTTCTTTCTTTTCTTCCTAGTTCTCCTCTCATTTTCTTTTATCTAATCTTACTTTCTCTTACCCATCCTTCTCCTCCTTTTTTCCTTCCGCTTATATTTAATTGTCATATTTCTCCTCAATTTCTTCTCTAACTTCACTTTTTAATTCTCATAAGGGTCCACCCACAACGCAAATTTATCACCGACTTAATTTAATTCCCTGCCTATGCCTAAATATTTTATTCTTTTTCACCTCTTTTGCCAGAAACAGGTGTGTTTGACATAAACAAAACCCTACATTCGTGTCCAGCCGTGTTTCTCGGAGTGCGCCGGTCACTGGTCAGCTTTTCGATTGGCTCTCTCTTATCCAGTCCAGTGGGTCCTACTTCTGTGACGAACGGATTGGCGTCTACTCATGAGTTACATATCCACTTGCAAGCGACAATGGACATCTGGACGTGACGCATCCGTCCTGCGTTTGGAAAACCTACGACAGATTTAACAACTTATTTATTCGCTTCAAAAGCTTTGAATCGGAAATTCTTCAACCGAATTCCATTCAGATCATAAAAAAAGCAGTTAATGAACATCTTGTCGCCTTTATAAAGAGAACTAAAGATTTGATGAACGTTATGTCTGTCTTCATTTTTGTGTATGCTTTATTTTATTCGTTTCTCTTACTCCCACTCACATCCACATCGAAGTACGTATAAACTTATTTGAACACAAAACCAAATGGATAGTAGTAAGAAGGAGAAGGACTGAGTGGCACCAGAATTCTATGCGAGCGGTCAAAGAAGTTAATATTGGAAATTGAATCTTCCAAAATTTTAATATACATTTGGGTTTTTGCCTTACAAATTTAGATTTAGTAAATATCAGGAAATATACAAGGTTTATTCGGAAAGTATCCAGTTATTTTGAAGATGTTGATAACTAGTTGCCCATTTTTTGTCACTTGGCGGCCAACCAGGGAGGATCCTCATCCGCATGTGTGAACAAACCTCCGCCTGTGGTTTTGCTCAGTCTGTGGTAAGGTGCTAGATCTAATGTGTTCTGTAACTATAGCCGGCCCCTTGTTTGTTTCGAGCGCAGAGGAATTTTTATAAACAGCGCATCATCAAGTTTCCGTTAAAATCCGATTCCGTTAAAATCAAGATCTGTTTTTTACCGAAGCTAATATTACCATGGATGATAAACCTGACGAAGCGATTGATTGCAATTTCGAAAGAGGACTTTGCACACTGTTTATAAAAGTTGAAGTAATGCAGGAATAAGTATGAAATACACTTTGAAAAGGACTCATGTCCCATTACCTTTGGTAAGATTCTATTTCCTCAATATTAAATTGAAAATGTTTAGAAAATTAGAACCACTATATTATATTCCAATTATTTATTTGCAGAAATGTCAGTTGCAAGCTTCATAATGAAGTGTGCAGTACAAAGAAACAGATCTTTGTTAAGAACCTTGCATTTTTATTGAATAAAATTCATAGTTATTGTTGTAAAACCTCATTTTATTTTATCGCATCTAGAAACATGAAGTTGTCGGTTCAACAAACTTCTTCAAATCTTACTAACTTACTAAACATTTAAATTCATTTTGAAGAGACTTCTTCGTCAAGCTTTGAATATTTCAGTTTTGTATTTCTGAGCGAAAACTTCTTTAAATAATTCAGTCTGTTTAACAAATGTTTCATATACTTATCGTTTTGACTATCAACTTCGATCTTTTTTTTTATATCAATTCAGTTTTTTCATATGTATCTAAATATCGATGTCCATTAAACCTAGCGTAGAATAGTAAAAAAACAAAAAACAAAAAACAAATGGCTTGAAATGAAGAAAGTAAAGGTTGAGCGGATCTTTGAACTCAGAAAAATAATTCTGTTTTATAAATCAATATAGAAAAACCTCATATCTATCAGTTCAATGTTGACCTTTGACATGGTCGAAAACCACGAGGTATATCTGGTGTGAAAACTAAATATTATTAAACATTATTGAGGAAACTACTGTGGAATTAAGGATGCTTGCTGTCGCCAGTTATTTTCTCTTGTCTTTGTGATACTTGTTCAGCTATTCAGACTTATCAAGCAGGTTACTCGCTGTTTTCTCCTGCACCTGTTGCTTTCAATGTACGTTGTGAATGAGTGTCACATTCTCCAGGCCTGCCTTCTTCGTTATTTACCACAAAATATCAATTCTAGTTATAAGTGTTTGTACACTTATTTTGCATTTCCTATTTTTCTCTAAACTTTTTTCATTTTCCACGTACTTTCTCCGTAGTATTGTCAAATGTTTCAGTAAACCCAAATCTTTATCTCTTCAAGTCAATAATCGAGCATTCACTGCCGTATAGGAGATTAGATGTTACATATCTGTCCAACACTCTTTTCTTTTTTTCCAGGGACATTTATATCTTAATAATTTGCTTTGTTTCAAAAAGGCACTTTCACTATTCATATGCGTCTTCACATTTCTGTTTCACATCTTCTATCGGTCATTATTTTTTCACCTCTTTGATATTTTCACCTCCGATGTAGAAATCTAACCTTGCATTGTCAATTTTACTGAAAACTATGCATTTTTAATTTTTACAAATGATGTTTAATCCTTCTTCTTGCTTTCAAAAGGCTACTTACCGTTTTTCTTTCTAAATCTGACATCAACACAGTTACGTCAGGTGTGGTTTATTTTGCTAAGATTATGTTTACAAATAGTAAATCTCAATAAGTTTTCTAGTTCTCTATGCTTGTCAAATAAAATAAATCCGGTGTGAAAACTAACTAGTTATACTCTCCTTATTCTTTTTTTTTTTTTTGTGAACTCATTTATTCCGAATACAGGTTACGGAAGATTCTTTGCGTATTAGTTTATCGGATGCCTTTGTATAATCCGAGAGATATAGGAATGGATCTTCTTGCATTTCTGTTGTTCGCTCTGATAGGATTTTTTAATGAAAACCGCATTTTTGTTCTGGTTTCTTGAAGGAAGCTACATTGAATTTGCTATATTTATGGTATAATTCTGCTACAAATTCTATTCATTAGAAATTTAATTATTATTTGTTTTTATTATATGGGCTATGAAGATGATAGATTGAATTTACACATTGTTTCTTTTGAAGATCTGGGAAGATTTATCTACAAAGGTCCTCCGGTATTTCGCCGCTGTCAAATATTTTGTTTATTACTTCGCTAACATTAGAATCATCTAAATCATTTAAGGCTGTCAGCATCTCTTCTACATTATCATCTGATGTTCCTTTTCATCTTGGCTACTGTTGATTTAATCTCGGGTTTTAATACAAAGTATGTTTTATCTATTGTTGTAATGAAAGAGACTTTATATCTAATAATTCCATCCGTATATATTTTCTTGCTCTCTTATGATTGATTTCTCTTTTGATTTTATATATCCTCCAGACATGCATCTTAGCTTTTTACATGTCTTCTAAAACTATGATATGCAATTTTTCGATCTCCGCACATTTCTCATTAAACCATTTCTCCTTTGCTTGCTTGCACTTGTTTCAGATATTCTTCTGTATTTGTAGTCTTATCTTTAGTTTCTATATGAGTGGGTTGGGATCACTCGCACAGTCAGCGTTTGTGTATGCGTTACTGTGCCAAACTGCATTTCTAAATAGTCTCTTGTTGATGAAGCAATTTGTTTAGCTAATAATGTTCCCTTCCGGTCATGTGCAAATCAAAACATTTTGAGTATTCTTTAAATTCAAAACTGTTGTTGATTATTATTTGGTCTTTCGTTGTGCATTAATGGACAGATGTTTCTCGATGCACAATAGATAATATAAGTCCATACTTCTTAACCATTTCGCAGTCTTGATCTGCTTGTTTTGCATTATCTTTATAATAATAACAATAATAATAATAATAATAATAATAATAATAATAATAATAATAATAATAATAATGTAAGTTCAGTTTTATATTTGAAATTTTCTATTCATTCTTTTACTACTATTCAATAAACAAGGCCAAAGAGACAATTAAGGTAGCGGGTAAAGAAAGAGTTTGTTATATGAGCGGTAAGAAAAGTAGATAAGAAGAAAGATGTGTGAGGGCATGTAGATAAAATAACAGTTAATTCTAGATTTGAAGAGGTTAAGGGTGTTCTGTTCGAGAAGCATTTTCCTAGGAGTCTGTCCTATAAAATAGCGGTTCTTGGGAAGAAACTGCTCTAGCGGCACTTCCTTTTTACTAATGAGATGGATCCGAAGGTAATGGGGTGGGTTCGTCCCAGCGTACCTGGCGTTGTGAGTTTTAACTTGAAGGTCACAACATTTGCCCGGGAAATAACGAGAGATTTGCGATGTTTCGTCTGTCTGGAAAAGGGGCTGTAGAATGAAAAATAGTTAATCGCCCACAAGACTGCGTAGACGGTTTTGAACTCTGTTAATATTAGAAAGTGATGACTGGGTAATACCAGCCCAGCTATGACAAATTTTATGAAAATTATCAATTTCTTCTTCACTGCTTTCTTTTGATCACCATATTGAATGATCTTCTATTTAGTTTGAACGGAAAAAACTCAGTCCGATAATTGCTAGAACATCAAAACACAATTTGTCATGTCATTATTTGAGTTCGATTCAGTAGTCATTTTTTTCTCTGACTGCGTCTATTATTCTGTAGTTGTTGATTATAAAACTATCAATATTTTCTCAGCTTGTTTCACATGCTCACAGAATACTCAGCCTTTTCATTTCCTGTTGTACATTTTCTAACTGTCCACATTAGTGCAGTGCCCTAACATTCCATGTCAGAAATTGTTAATCATCCTACTCATCTACACAAATAGAACAGGGAAACCGGTTTAGTCGTCGTCAATTTAGTTGTTCGACAAAAATTAACTGATGGCTATATTTGTCTTGATTTCTTGAACAAAGATTTAAGCCATTTTCCCTAATTTTCACGACGGTTGCAGAACTTCTGACATTGCTCACAGGAAGTCCGTAGATTACTTCTCAAAGCAGCACAAGTGCGAGTTGAAAGGTGTGCATTTTATCTACGTCATCATTTGGCAGTCGGAAATTTACTGTTGAAGACTTTCCTTTCTCTAGAAATAGGCTGAGTTGACTGTAAACGACTTCTTCCAAGATGTTTTTCAACACTACAAAACTTTCGAGTCTCGATATATTTGCAAAAATATGCAGATATATTTTCTTTTATGCAATTTGAACTTATACGTCGTTTCTGTAGCTTCTTTGACTTCTCGGTCTTTTGCATTTTTTCAAAATCCCAATTCCTTAGCATTTAACGATGCATATTTGAGACCTATTGTTATTCGCTGATCGCGAAACATGACTAAAGATTTGAAGAATGGTTGCTAATACTACTGCTGCAGTATTTGATTCACTCCAAGAATACCAGGTGGTCTGAATCGCAACGAATTCTAGTTAAATTCGTTGCATTCACTTACGCGCAAACACCGTTAGGAAAGGTATAAATCCGTCTCTTCTCCCTCCAGCTATGTGTTATTAGACAGATTGGATTCTATAGCTTTGGTTGACAATCAGTCTACCACAGAAAGTAATGGTAAACTACTGTAGGAAAATCTTTTGCCTAGTCAGTTACGTCCCTTTCGAATTATGATCGGCGTGTATCACATATAACATTTAACTGACTGCCTGACTGAAAGAACCTTTGTTCTAAGAGAAATTGATCTTTGCTGACCTCAGTATGTACCAAGCTTATTAGATTTTGTACCCAGTGTCCTGGAACTAGATGCATCAGAAAGTTGTTTTGGAAAGTGACCTCAGAAATACTGGGAGTAGATTCACGCCTCACAGAAATGTCAGTGGCGGCTCCCAGGCAAGTCAACAAGTTACGATTAGGAGACAATGAGTCAAATGACAAAAACATAAATAAACACTCCATTCAAAACGAAAAGACATAAAATCTCACAGATCCTCGTCGGAGATCCATATTTAGAGAAAGGTCTCAAAGCCACACACCCTTACGCCGATGTTGCAGAGGTGAACAAACAACAATTTTAAATATGAGAGATTTCCTTTCGTGTTCTTAGTAATCTGTATAATGATGACAATTACTACTACAATTACTACTACTACTACCACTACTAGAACAGCAACAACAAAAACTACTACTACTACTAATAATAATACAAAAATTGTGTTTGAAGTCAACGAGTGCAACACTGAAAGAACCGAAATGATCTAAACGAAGCTATTAATAACCTCATTGTGATTAATGAAGAGAGTTTTGGAATTTTCTACAGACTTGTTGCTACTTGATCTACTGTGAATGTCTCACTGACCAGAGTCCTAACCTCAACCCGGTCGTGAAAAATTTAATAACATCATAACAAAATGACAAATTTCAAATCATCATCTTAAATTCTCATATCGTACATTCTTTTCTGTTTCCTCGCAAAGATTGATAATAGAGAATAAAATAAAATAATCCAAGATGAATAATAATGATGATAATAATAATAATAATAATAATAATAATAATAATATGGGAAGAAATGATTTGGAACTTCAGTCAAAACAAATTCTCACTGTTGTGTTAGTGCAGGAAAATTAACAATGAAAATAAAAATAAAAAGTTTCGTTTGAAAGCCGTCAAATTCGATAAATTCTAACATGAACAATTGTGCATCGAGACTGAAGTCATGAAACGCGATTTTTCTGCACTTCCCGCCATGATTTTCCATTTAGGCTGGAAAATGAAAATTCTATTTGTCACGGATTAAGCTAAAAGATTGTTTTAAATCTATTTTTTAAAAATTTCTCTCTCCCATCTCGCCCTCTCTTTTTATTAGAGTTGCCTCAATCAAAAGACACTGTAAACGTGAGTTTGATGCTAAGTCAACCTTTCACACATTCCCTAGACAAAAAAAAAAAAAAATTAGCGTTTCTGAATTGAATGTGTAAACCTGTGACTCAAAGACGCGTTTGGTTCGCCGACACTTGGTTACCTCTAGTTCCTCTGCATTATCTTCGCCTACCGTACTGACAGGATGAATTCTCAAACTGCTTGTAAATCCTAATTATTTGTATCGATTAGGATTTAAATATGGTATTTTCTTTTTAAATATCTGATTTTTTTCTCTCTCTTGTTTCCTGTTACTCTTCTTATTTACTTAATTCTGCAAGCGTCTAGTCAAAGAGATAGAACATTATGTGTGCGCATGCGAATTCATCCATTAAAACCGGTTTATTGGTTAAGATAGTTGTGTATTTCTCAAACTCTTCCTGTAATCGATGTTTGACCCCCCAACTTAAAGTCAGTATTTTGATAGTTGGTATGCGTGGGTGCGTTAACATTTATCTTCCAGTAATAATGTAGAAAATAATATATAACGTTCAGTATGAAGAAAATGGCCCTGAAGGTTTTGCTGTATTAATAGCTGCAGGCATTTTTTGTATAAATGGATGGAATTATTATTAGCACCATAGGAACTGATCGTTGGCGAAATATATCAGGCCTATCCTTAATCACGAAAATGAATTTCCAGGTAAAACGCTATAGCAAATTTAATAACGGCTTGTTTCATTAAACAGTAATTATAGCTACAATAAAATTAGAATAACACACTCTTTACTTGTATCAATCCAATCAACAGTAACGTAGTGCAATGATGTATACAAGGACAATAACGAATCAGTTTCTTTCGCCATCCTGTTTATTTAGCAGCAGAGACAACTTTTGAAATCGAAAAGAATGAGACAGAAAATAATGGTGGTGGCAATAAGTGTATGATTTTAAGGCTAACAATATAAAAAGAAGGTTGTGTATATCGTTTGAAGTATCGTCTTTTAATTTTTTTTTTGCAGAAAAAGAATGACCTCTGAAATAAAAAGGCGATCATAAGCTTATGCTTAAGATAATTGTTGCCTTAAGAATGGCACATAGAAAATATTTTTCATAGAATGTTTAGCATTCCATGGAAAAGTCTTAAGACATTTCCTGTGTAGAAAGTTCACAAAAGGCACGTGTGGAAGAGAGAAGGTAAAAGTAGTGTGCAAAATACGGTGACGTATGCTCTTCAGGTTGAAACTTGTCGAACCGATGAAGCAAGATTTCAAGTTATTTTTAACTCCCAAAGAAGGATTTGGTGGGATTCAATTATCTGATTTAATTGGTTAAAATATTACTATTTATTTGAACGCTTTTTTCTAATCTAAGTGATTTTAAATAGTATTTCTCTGTCATAATTAATTGATTTGGCCAAACCTTCTTTGCTTTGTCATTTTTGAGGATTTCTGTCGGTTTTAGTGTATTTTTATTTATTGGTTCTAAAATTAAAGATGGAAGAAAATAATCAAAATATCTGGCTTCTTATTTTAAGAAATAAAACGTGACTAAAATGCAAAAATTATATTTATGTGGTTTACAGAGAAGGTAATGTGAATGCTCGAACATAAAATTGTGTTGAAGGTTTCCAGATGGAAATTTATCGTCGAACAATGCTTCCTAATCGTGTAGACGAGTTGGGGTTGGTTAGTAACTAAATTATTATATTACTTGAAAATTGTCAATCTGATACGAATAATGGAGTCAAAGATTCTTTCTATGCGAATAAAGCCTTGTCAGATCATCTGCTGTAACTTAGTAAAGTTGGTCACATTGACGTTCGAATTCAACATCAATTATAAAAAAAGAAAGAAACAGACAGACACACGCGCAAACACATACACAAACTATTTGATTGTATTTTCGTGCACATTCCCCTACTTAAACGCTGTGGCATTGTGCAGTTGCAAGTTAAAAAACAACAACAAAAAACAAACAAAATAATATGTTAAATAGTGTGTGTGCTTTATTTAGACAACAAATAAGTATGATTCTAGTACCAAAGCTCACCAAGTTTAAGTTACATGTATCAAATTCAAAGGTCAATTTGTTAACTTGTTAAAACATCGATAGTTACATTAAATTGTTAAAACCTTGATAGTTACATTAAGCTAGGGTGTGTGTGTGTGTGTGTGTGTGTGTTTGTGTTTGTGTGTGTGTCCATAGTTGCACATTGATGTGTGTACGTATACACGTATGTATACATATGTGTGTGATAAGAAGACAGCAAAGTCAAAAAGACTGTAGTTTTATTTAGACAACAAATAAATATGATTCTAGTATCAAAGCTCACCTAGTTTAAGTTACATGTATCAGATTCAAAGGTTTTATGACTATTGTTAGAACGGGTGTTGACACGGTCAGTTTACAGGTGCCTTTAATATAAATATACCTTCATTTTAAGTGAGTAGAGGAACGAGCTTTGACGCGAGACTAGCATTAACGCGAGACTAGCTTTAAGGCGGGGCTAGCTTTGACGCGACAGACTCGCTTAGATGCAGCAGACTATCTCAGAGAGAGAGAGAGAGAGAGAGAGAGAGAGAGAGAGACCTACCTGGTTGTCAAGGGCGATGCGTGTTGTTGTGTTGGAGAATTATACTGCGGAATTCCACGTCATCTCTCTAGCTTGACTGAGAGAATAAAAGTCCCAATGTCTTAAATCCATTTTCGGATTTGTTTGTTCTTTTTTAAATCCTGCCTTTTGTTGTTTTCTTTGGTGAAAAACGATAACAGCGCATGCAGCGTGGTGTCCTAGCTGACGAGCGGCCATCGACAAATGAACTAATAACAAATTACCATTGTTAATACCAGTTTTCAACGTTTATTTGGTGTTACAACGCAACAAAAATGTTCCTTGTTTAAATAAACTTTGTCGGACGATGTAAAGTGGATACTTTACAACAACATGGGACGAGAAATCGTGAGGTAAACAAAAATAAGCACTACAAACCAAATGACAATACCTTTTTTTAAAAAAGTGATGGTGTGAATATGGTGTGTTTGAAAAAAAAAGCCATCTACTCCAAGCAGATTTTCGAAAAAACAAACAATTGACTTGCACTTCTCCTAATTAAATGAATTGACAACAGTTAAAAAAGGGTATAGTATTCAGACAGAGTAACGGAAGATCGCATTGGTTTTTATGACCAAGTATAACTTTTTATAGCTGGTATAGAAGTTTTCACTAAACTACTGTGTTCAGCAAATATCTATTTCGGTTTTTACAGAATTTTCATGATAAAAAATGAACTTTTCCGGAAAACTATAAAAGACGCATCGAACAAATATTTGTTGAGAAAAAGAAAATGATTTGGATAATCATGAAGTTAGCAGAATTACAGCAAACGATGCTGCAACAAAACAATTAATATCTTATTCAATAAAAACCATGTTGAATATTTAAAACAAAAATTAAATTATTGTTATTTAGTAATTCAGTATTTTAAAATTCAGTGTAAACGTACATTCTTTCTTTCTTTTTTCCTTTTTCTTTCTTTTTTCTTTCTTTCTTTGCTTGTCTTTATTATTTTATCGAAGTCTTTCTCTATTTCACGCTTAATTTCATCGATATTCTCGACTCACTGTTCAAAATAACATCGAATGACAAACACTCCTATTTTCACACCAGGAATGTAAGGAGAATCGCCACCGATTTTCTTTCAACCAATTAAACCTGAAATCAGAATAATGAATTCAAGCAGGAACGAATTGGAATCAGGGCATATTATGGAATTCATTTTCGGCGAAATACGTCTTGTTTAAATTTGCTGAAAACACAATCAGAAAACTGCTCCCAAATCAAGGCAACAACAAAAATGCCACAAGTTGAACAAAAAAAAAAAAAAAAAAAATCTGGTGTACAGATTCCTACAGTTTTAATTATCATATTTTTTTTCTTTCTATGGAATTTTAGTCTGGTTAGATCCACTTTAAACATAAATGAAAATATAATACGGAAATAAGAATAAATAGAAATGTGCGTGTTATTTTAATCCGACAATTTCCAATACAATTTAAGTACAAAATAGTGTATATATATATATATATATATATATATATATATATATATATATATAGAGAGAGAGAGAGAGAGAGAGAGAGAGAGATTTGTAATCATATTTGTCATACACGTCACTGTAACAGATAACTTGCCAACGATGAAATTAAATTATAGCATTTAAGAAATATTGTTTATGACACGGACATTATCTACTTCGGGACAGAGACGACTGGAAATACTTGTACAAAACATGAAAATTCAGACAATTTATCCACAATTTTAAATTCGACGCGCAGAATAATGTTCGAATGTTGGAAAATTTGTTTGTAAGCAGTGAGCGTCTTTTGAAGATTCGTACATTGTTTTCTGTTACAAGTGGCGTCTGTGGATGGTAGTGATGTACTGATGATTTTTCTGTTGGATTATTTAATGATCTGTAGCCTGTTTTCTGTACTGTTATATGCAAGTTTTACATCATTTTTGTAGAATATTTTGTCCAGTATGATTGAGCTTAGGAAGTGTTTGTCGATAAATATTGTATTTATATTTGTTCTTAGAATTTATTATGCGATAGCTGGAAAGTTTACTTTTCTTTTACATTTTTCTTTTATGTTAGTTGTAAATATTCCTTTTGCAGAAAACAAAAACAGTTTTAATTCTATTACATTTGACCAGTTCTTGGATAATATGTGGTTAATAGAATGGTTTGTTTGATTATGCTTAGTAGGTGGTTAGAAAATGCCAATATTCAATGTGTGTGGCCGTTTGGTTTTTTAAAAGGGTGATATTTTAAAAAATCGTATTTCTTTTTGTTTTATCTGTTTTTTTCTGTTGCAGTTTTTTAGGATTATGTGCCTGTCTGTTGTATATGTACACTTGTATGTCTTTTGTTAATTATCCTAGCTAGTAGGTGTAGTATATATATATATATATATATATATATATTTCGGCAGCATATCTTAATTCAAGCATGTTTCATTGAATAACATAGACTAGTTTTTAAATAATAATCCCTTCTAGTTCTCTTAATTGACTTCTTGATGTTAAGAAGTTGAAATTCTTCACAGAGGCAGACATAGTTTTTGCAGACCCAAGTAGTTTCGATCTTCTCCGATATTATCCTCAGTAGTGTATTGCAAAGACAAAATTAATGTCATTGTAATTGTTGTGATGGTGATTTTTATAATAACTGCACGAACGCTGTTTGTTCCCGCAGTTACATTAAGTTTGTCATAAGGATAATCTCAGAGAAGATCGAAAGTACGTGGGTTAACAAAAACTACGGCGCCTATCTTGAGGAATTTCAATTTAACATCATAAAGCTAATTAATGAACTAGAAATGATGATCATAAAAATAGAAATAATACGTCTATATTATTCAATAAAACATGTTTGAATATGTATGTATGTATTCCAATATTCACAAATATCTAGTCCTTCAGGATTACATCAAATCCCTTCTTTGTTTTTCTTTAACCATGTTGTTCTGTTGTCGAATAGTAGTGATTTCCCGTAGTATTTTTAGCTGATATATTGTGATTTTTATGCATTCTTTTGATTATGAGAAGGCATTGTCTATAAATTCAGTGTGGAATGGATAGAAATCATTAATATCTAGTTGGATGAATACACAGTTATGCACATCTTTTATGTTTTTGAAACCAGTCTATTGCCGCATTTTACATTCGTTTAGGTTCGTTCTTAGTTCAAAGTCAATTTTTGCACGCATATTTTTAATGATTTTTTTTGTTGCTTTGGTTCATTTATATATTGAGTTAGCTTTGAGGTTTTCTTTAGTGCATTGTAGCGTAGTGAATGCTTTTGATTTTGCAAAACAGTTTATGTGATAATCTAGACAATTTTTATGATTATTTTTCGATTCAAGTATAATTTCGTGCTCTGTTGTTTTTTATGTTTTCTGTATGCTTTGTATACGTTTCCTGTAAGTAATCGCTTGTGTCCTTGTGGTTTTTGCTTGTCTATGCTTCTAGTTTGTCCCCTGGGGAAAAAAGAATAAGTCAGTCAGTCAAGTGCCATACGTGATGCACGCTTGGGCAATCATGTCTCGAAAGAGACAAAACTGACTAGGCAGAAGATTATCCCGCAGTAAGTTGCCATTACTTTCTGCTGTAGCCTGGTTGCCAACCAAGTCTATAGAACCCAATCTGTCCTATTATTTTACCCATAACTGGAGGAAAGAGACGGATTAATACCTTTCTCAGGGGTATTTTTGCGTAAGTAAATGCGAGGAATTCAACTGGAATTCGAACTCAACCCGAATTCTCGTTCCGAGCCAATATCCACTGCACCACAACACATATCCCCCCCCAAAAATAGATAGTGATAATTATTTTGGCCATTTTCTTCTTAAAAGAAGCCTTCTTTCAGATTCTCTAGATCAAATGCGGATGTGTTAACGATTATTGTTGAAAGACTCTACTAAGCTTTAGATAAGAATAGTGAAGCTCATGTAGTTACTTTGGATATTTCGAAGGCATCTGATATTTTGGTCTTCTTCGCAAGTTGAAAGGTTGTAGTATTTCTGGACGAATTTATGAACTGATTCAATCTTTCTTATCTAATCGCGAAAAAAAAGTTGTCTTGAATGGCCACTCTTCTAGCCCAATACATGTGTTCTCCATGGCTCTATCCTTCGACTTTGGTTATTTCTAATTTTAATAACTGATATTCCTGATGTCATCAGTTCTAAATTTAGTATATACGCTGATGACACAACTATTTACCCCGTCTTAATAGTAGTCTGACCGGTTGTCAAATGAGGCAAAGAGTGGCTTGTTAATTTTAACGCCCCCAAACGAAACTACTTTTTTTATCCTCTGAGAGAACCCTTTTTATTTTCCATCCGCATGGTTGATAATACCCGCCAGTAGAGTGACTCGTTGCGTAATTTGGACTAACGTTTTCTTGACTGATATGAAGTGGAAAGACTACATGGAACCAATTACTAAGTCTTCAGCTAAGAAGTGTGGTTCACTGTGTTATGCTAGACAATTTTTCTCACCAAAATTTATCTAACCCATTTATAAGTCTTCCATTCCTCCTTACTTTGAATATTAATGCTATATCTAGTCTTGGGCTTCTGCTATTTATTTAGAGATTCTTGATAAAAGTCCAAAGAAGAATCTGCAATGTTATTTGTAGCTGAATATGCGTGTATAAACGAAGAAATTAAGATTTTTAAAATGGATCGACAAATTTTAATAATTTTTATTTATTTGAGTATTATTTTTCTTTTAAACAGAAAGAAAATAATTACAAAGATTTATTGCGAACAACTCTACACAAAATATTTTGTCTATCTATTTTTAACAGTACATCCGAATGAATTGCGTTAGTATAGGTTAAACGAAAAATGCGCGTGCGCGTGTGTGTGTGCAGATCAATGTGACACAAGCTTACATTGTTTTATGTATGTGTACAAACTGTAGTTGTAGATCTTATAAAAAGGCTTGAAGTTGTAAACAAAATATCGCTAAGCATCAATTTGTAATATTGTATATTCGAATAAATATGCGAAAGATGTGAGTAATTATTTACGTGTGAGAATTTAAGTTTCATCTGTGTGACAAACGATCAAATAAACAAAGATTTACTGAAAGACTAGTCAGCAAACAAAATTGTTTTATATTTATAATAAACTAGAAGGCTCCGAATGAATTTAAAATTTACATTTTGATCACAAGCTTATTGGCTTGTGTATATTTTCCCAATGATTTAAAAATACTCTTTTTGAGGAAGAAAAATATTGTTGATTAAATTCTGAAATTGAGCCTCCAAATTTTCAGTTTTAAGAGAATATTTTACCGCCTGCCAACTCAAAGAATACCGCGTGTCTCGTGTGACGTTGCTGGTTGGTTAAAACATATGACTAAAAAATTAAAATATCTGGAGGCTATTTTACAAAAATCTGTGAGCCTGTCAATGTACAAAAATATGAGTGACAGCACTTGAATCTATTAGCATTTTTCTACAATTCGTCCAAAACAGGGCTCCACATACTGGCACCATGGCGTGAGTAATTTTCCTACTGCTGTAATGTTATTTTCCTCTGCTTTTTCTATAACTACTTTAATGGTAATTGTTCAGATGAACTTTCCGCTATGGTACATAAACTTTATTAATTTAAGCGCAGAACTAGATTGGCGGCAAGGTCCCATCATTTTACAGTTGAAAATGCCAAAACATGTAACAGTTACTTCTATCGCACTTTGCGTTTATGGAACTCTTTTCTAACCTCTTGTTCCCTAGTCAACATTGATCTGCAAAAATTTCAATGTAATGTCAATCCTTATCTTCTTTTTTCTTTATTCTTGTTCTTTTATTGTCCTCTTTTCTTAATAGCAATTTTTCTCATATAACAGCCAGTAATCCCTTGCGTTCTAATGGATTTATTGCCTTGCTTAGGGTGAAATTACTACAAAATGAAATTGGACATAAAATACACTGAGGGTTGGTTCACACAAGAGCACACTCTACTACAAAAAAAAAAAAACTACTACAAAAACATTAACCAAAAATCGAGTCACATTCTTAAATAAACTCGTTAGATTGAGACTTTCATTTGAATGTCATGCATAGCACCAAACCGGTTCAGAAATATTCTCAGATCAATGATTACAAATGGCTTCGAGTAAAGGAAACCTGTAAATATTAACGAGGACCATCTTTCTTCATGCCTTCTGGAATGGTACTACAGAATCACAAAGAACTGAACCAAATAACAGAAGCCACATAACTTGGGTAATTTCAACAGCAGTCACAAATAAAATGAAGAGAACATTTAACTCGAAGAGAAACTAATAACATAATAACAATATTAACGTCCACACTTTTTCAAACAAAAGGTTAGCAAGCTGCCCCAACCAACACTGGGTAAAATCATAACAGCTACTGGACGTAAGAAAACTATTTTTGGGAAAAAAATTTAATAGTAAGATTTCATAAATTTTAACTGACGAAAGCAATGGCTGCATAATCAATGAATACTAAAAGGTTCATTTAAAGGAAATGTCTAACATTACTATTACCATTGGAGATATGGAAAACTTATATCTCAGATTGATGGACAGGTTGTCAAGAACAGCTTAACGCGAGCAGCAGTAGCTGCTTGTTCAATGAATGTCGAATGTGTCCTTATAAGAAAACGGTTAATATTACCATTATTATTTTATTTGATGTGTCTGGTTATATTCGTTAGGTTCTTGGCAGATTTATTTTGTTCGTTACGTTATGGTTGATGTTTTCTGTTTTAAATTTGTAATTTTCTCTTGTGTGGCGCTTGTGTCATATTCCTGATTTAAGAAGTGTGCGTAAGATCTCACATTTTAGAGTTATCTAGCTTGCCGTAGATATTTACTTAGCTAAGTTTAACCCGATAGCAATTCCAGTAAGAATATTGCATTGTGCTAATCTTTCGACATGAGAAGGTCTGTCTTGATAAATCAGAATTCAAAACTCTACGTTTCGGAACATGCAGCTACCTCAATCGTCATTTATCCAATTCATTTACTCAATGAAATTCGAAAACAGATCAATAGAAATATTAATCGATTATCTCTCTCTTGATTAGAATAACTAAAAACGAATGGAATATTGAACGAATAAAAAAAGTATAGGGAATGAAAAAAAAAGAATGAATGAAACTTAATATGTATTGAAATATGGCGAAGTATTTTTAAAGATGTGGTCTCACTGAATTCATTATTGTAGATTTCGGTAAGCAAGTTTTGTGCATTCACCAACAATAACCGAACAGTCAACAGAACGAGACAAGTTATGTATTACTTTATTTCATTTATGTTTACTTGAAAAAAGAAAAATCATGAAAGCAAAACAAGATTAAAAAAATAACACAATGCATTTATAAAAGAAGAAAGCCTATTAATGATTCCCAGCCTTTTAATTTCTGCAGAACATCTATTTTTTTTAATGAACTCGTGAACACTCAGTCGATATAAATATAGGTATATAGTCGCGAACAGTGAAACCTCTTAAAGACATGTAAGGTTTTCATCTTCAAACTGACATTGCTGTTTTTATGACTGTCTCAGTTATTCCAAACCATATTGGGAAAGCAGGATCAAGCTACACATTTCATTTTTATGAAATGTCTCGATTCACATAGTTGAATCAGAAATCAAGTTAAATATTTTTAAATAGTTATTCGAACTGATGAATTGATTTTATTTGGTTTTTTCGCTCATGATTATATATATATATATATATATATACACACACATATATATATATATATATATATATATATATATATATATATATAAACAGTAAGAATAAGAGCTAATTTTTAAACAAACTAAAATATTAAAAGATAAAATTTGCAAACAAAGGTTGCAACAATTCGATCATATTGATTTATTTGAGTTCCACCTAATGATTGCCATTGCATGAAACTCTGAGTAGCGGGTTTGGTATATTAAAAATGCTAACTTCATTGTCAAAAAATAATTAACTTGTAAGTTCGAAATTAAAGGACCAATATCATTTAGGAATTTACATGGCAGTTAAGGAACTGTATTCCTGATAAATACAAAATTGTAAATAATTACATTGGATATGCTACAACATGTTTAACAAGAAAACTCACGTTAAAATTCTTTGACCATAGCTCCATTAAGTCTCATTGAAATGCACATGGAAACCTACCAAATTCTATCCGGTGCATAGTCGTTGATAACACAAATACAATGACATCATCCGCATATTAAAGAAGGCTAAAATAATGGAAGCATTATAAATAAAAGAGAAAACTCAACACTCAATAATAACAACTATGAAGATGACCACAATGTATTTACCATGTTTGGAAAATAAAATATTTCTATAACTCTAGATACATACATAAAACTATCCATATGTCCAGTTAAAAGTAAAATAAATTTCATTCTTGATAATGGCTAAAAGCATAGCCGGAAGCGCTTGGATAAATACAGCATTTGACAATTTTAATATAATTTATGTCCTGAAAATAAAATGAATATAAGATCACCCGAAAAATTATATATAAAAAATAACCACAGAAACTTATCCTTTGTTTTTAACGAAACTTGCACAAAAGAGGGATCGCTGCACACACACACACACACACACACACACACACACACACACACATATATATATATATATATATATATAATGATGTCAAGTCCGTGAATGGCGACGATAATTCAACGAGATCTATTTAATATTAAGTGTTAGATCTGTATAGAGAGCGCAAGGAATGTTATCCAGAGCAATATGATATTTATAAAGGAAAACTCAGCACATCATTTAAAGTGGTTATAAATTATAATTCATGTCTATGAACTAAATTAGTTCATTTGTTCAGACCACGTTATATTCGTTCCATTCGGAGCAAATATTTTTCAAGGAAATATTTGTACCGAATCAAACGAAAATTACATTGAGGGCAACGCGCAATTTCTTTTTCTTTGTTGTGTATAATAATAAATTTGCAAGGAGTGTGTAAGTTTTGAAACAAATCGGAAGTGTATGTTAACAGAAATCAGTGACGATACGCACATGGATACACACACAAACACAGACACACATCTTCATCTTATATTTTATATATATTTATACAATTTGAAGATTTAGATTTTGAAATAAGAAGGTTGTCCAATATTTAGATGTAGAATTTAATTTACAAACTGGCAGTGTCATATATGAAAGCAAACGCAACTTTAAAGTACGTAAATGCAAGATGTAACCATCCCACAAGCATGATCAAGCACATCCATAAAGGAATAGCGCGTAGGCTGTCAAAAACTTTGTCATACAAGTTAATATTTGATGAAAAGAAAAAACATTATGAAGATGCCTTACAAATTAGGGTCTGAAAACATTTTAGAATACAAAACCTCAACCAAACAAATAAATAAAAAACAATAGCATAAATCGAAACATTATCCGTTTCAACACATCGTTTGAAAAGAAGAATAGGACAAATATTTTTAAATTAATCGATAAACACTTTCCAAAAAGCTCAAATTAAACAACATTTTCAATAGGAATTCAATCAAATTGAGTTATAGCTGTACTAGTTATTTAGAAATTTAGAAAATCACGTAAAAAATAAACGCCAGAAATCTAAATAACAACATACAAAATAATATCATTAACAAGGAATGTAACTCTAAGGACAAAAATAAATGCTCACTCAACAGACTTTGTAATATAAAAAGGATTATTTGCAAAGCACAAGTATATTACACAAATGATCAAAGCAAAACATATTTAGGATCTACTAAAGACAGTTTTAAAGTTAAATGAAATAAACATAAGTCTACATTTAAACTGAAAAACCCAGAAATTGTACAAAACTGGCTAGCCACGTGTGGAAACTAAAACTAAAGTATTGAAAATACACTTGAAGTATTGTAAAAATAGCCAAATCTTACAACGATTATGTTCCCAGACAAAAATGAATTACTAAATGAAAAAGCAGTAATTATGTCCAAGTATAACCATACCAATAAATACGTACTAGGATCATACAATCATGGATGAAAGTGTTCTAAGACTTTTAAGTAACTTCTAATTTTGAAAATTGCGTGTTTATAAATGATCCCTATTACGTTAGCGTTTGAAAAACGGTAAAGTCAGTTATTGTAAATCACCTGAAGTTCATTTCCAAATGAAAAATATTCAAAAGTTCTTTAATATAATTGTATTAAACACTTTTTAATACAACCGTGTACGGTTCTAATATTTAATTATGACCCAAAAACTAACTAATTAACAAAATTTTGTATATATATATATATATATATATATATATATATATATATATATATATATATATATGATAAAATATATTTTTAAGCTATGCTACATTTATGGTTTAAAATGCTTAATATCAGGAATAAAGTGCATGTAAATATAAAAGCGGACGTTGATGTTAACACTTAGAAGCGACAGTCGGTCTCATGCTAAAAGTAATCATCAAAACATGGTGATCGCTTTCAGTATGAAACAGACAGTAACTACTGGGTATTGACTTCAGTTTTATATATATATATATATATATATATATATATATATATATATACACATATGAAAAGCAAAATGACAAAAACACATGAAAAATTATATAAAAATCTTAATGATAATACCTTGTCTAGCTCTGAAAAGAAAAATCATAAGAACACACACACACGCATGCATGCATATATATATATATATATATATATATATATATATTTTATATCAAGGGAAAACTCAATCCATCATCAAAAAAGGTTATAAAATATAATTTATTTCGAAGGGTAAGTTTTTGCTACCCGTCTCATTAGAATGCAGATGAAAAACGGTTTAATCTATCCGATCATTCAAAAACAGGAAGTCAAGCTGTATCACACAGAAATTTCTTTTCGCTGATAGTTTATAAAGTTGGGATCATAATTGGTAGAAGAGGGAAGGTTAACTTTCTATCTGTCAAGTGTAGCGGTTAGGAGAACATAGCGACAATTAAAATGAAATCACGTACCAATAAATTCATATATATATATATATATATATATATATATATATATATATTTAGCCTGTAATTTTTCATTTAAACATGTTTCGTTATAAACAACCGACAGGAGAGATTTCATTAATTTTGGATTTAATTTTTCCAGTATTCTTACATGTTTCCTTTTTGCTGGAGATAAGGAATGGAAAATGTTCCATAATTTTCGACTTTCCAAGCGCTTTCAGCCTTTTTACAAGCCATTTTCAAGGATATTATGTTTTCGTTGTTGTTATGTCTTGTTTGACTGTTTTTAGTGTTTTTTGAAAAGGAGAGTTCTCTAAAACTGTTACATGATGCGTGCGGCTGGGCATCGAGTGAGCTTCTGTCTATTTTTTTAAGCTTTCAAAACACCAGTTCCACTGTTAAATGATGTAAGCTTGATGGTAGGAGAAAATTGTTTGATATATACTGCCACTCTTATAGCGAGGTGCATTTGATATTGTGATTTAAATAGTATTCGTGTATTTTCAAGCAAAATATTTCTTAACGATTCTTGTAAGTTATGGGTTAATAAATGTTTTTTTATTTCACTATTTTTACTAGATATGTGGCATGTAGGGCGTATAGTCAAGGGAGTGGTAGTATGGCTAATATAGATAATTGATTTATGAAAAGAAATACAATCTTGTACAAGGCATTGAAATTCATACACTATATTAGTCATCGTTACTTTAGTTTTGATAGGGTTATTATTATTAGAAACAACAATGTTTGTTGTCTTCCATTTTCTATAATATATTATAAATTTTACATGTTTTTGAGGAATTATAGTAGAAATATGGTGTTTTAACACAAAAAATTATTAAGCAGATATTTAACAAACTGAGCCGAGCCTGGTAGAAATAGCTTGCTTTAGTTGTTTGTTAATAATGCATCACACGATGTACTCAAATATTTACTTAACTAATTTGTCTAGCTTAGGGCAACATTAGAGCGCACGCAGTGAAGGGCTTGGTTTTTGTTTTCGTAGAATGTCTGTTAAACGATATTGATAAATATTGGGTTTGGAAGCGACGCTCACGTATTTAGTAAGTTTCTTTTAATCTGGCACAGATCACCCACTGAGGTTAGCACTCGAGATATTAGCGGTTTGCGTTATTGGTTAGATAAAAAGATTTATAGAAGCAAGAGAAAATGCAAGCAGGGAATTCACCTGCGAGAAAACTATTTAATCGTTTAAGCGAAAAAAGTGACAATAAATTCTGCCAGTTTGAGATTGATAGATATTTGTACTTTTTCTTTTGACATCCAAGCCGACCACGAATCATCATTACGGAATTATTATTATTTACCACAACTAACTCACCATTACTATCACCAGAATTTCTGCAACAGCAAATGGTTGCACTGTATTGTCTGCACCATGATCACTATCATCGTTTTCGCAACAACCATTGGCATTTCTTTTTACTGAAAGACTCATGTAATCAACTCGAATAAATGTACCCAGTTTTTGCTTCAAAAATACTTTTATCAAAGTAATATTTAAATAACTTCGCCAAACTAATTTTTAGAATTCTAATAATATTAATAATAATAATAATAATAATAATAATAATAATAATAATAATAATAATGATGATGATGATGATGACGATGATGATGATGACGATGATGATGATAAGAATAACAATTATTATTATTTGGGCTCGAAATAAAATAAGTGGTAATTAACAATTGCAAAATTATGTGAATACAGCAAATGCAGTAAGACACCCAAGCTCAGCACTGCCTATTTTTATCGGGGCTTTGTCCTGAGATAAAACGACACTTTTTTGACTGGCAAATTTCGGATGCTTTTCATCGATCGGTCTAACTGGGAACAGTACTTTTCTAAATTCAATGTTTAATTTTGCGGAAAGAACTCGTAATACACAATAACGTTCCAGTCCTACAAACTAAGCAGCATTGCATTCTTCGGATACAAACTGGTTTTTGAAGTGGATAACAGATGCTTATTTCGTTTTTCTCAGGACCTTTTCCGCTCCGCATTGTTGAAAACTATCAATTTTTCATCGCCGGGGATCGTTTTTTTAAAAGTTGACCGCTTTTAATGCTTTCAGGCAGAAAATGGTAGATGGAGATGCAATTCATTAAATTTGTTTCGATAAATGGTATTTGTACAGTGTTTTCTTTCATTCCCGAAACAATAGAACATCAGATGACGAAAATGCATCTTTTTTTCCTTCATTTAAAATTTATATTCCGCACGCGAATTGTATAGAAAGGTACGTTGAAATACCATCTTTCATAATGTGTGTAACATAAACTTAATCACAATGCACTGGTAATTTCGTTCTGTCTTTTAATGAAGTCTGTGTTCAGCATTAAGCCTTTTCAAGAAGACTTCGAATGGATATGATTATAGATTCTGTTCTTGTTGACTTTCTTTTGTTCATTTTCTTTTCTTTGGCTTTTTATCTATTTAGTCATTAACAAAACCTCGTTATGATCCAATTACTTGTTTTCTGGTATGCCATATTGCGACGCACATCAGGGATTTCAATACTCGTATGTCGTCCAGTTTTAAATCACCTAGAGACAAGAGTCAATATCAGTGAACATTTTTCTGGCATAACATAATTAGCTTTAAGCACAATAAGTGGCAAAAGCATACAAAAAATAAAATGATTTTATAGGACAACATTTTAAAATCAAACACGAACACATAAAAATATAGCAAAGATATCAAATGTAGGAAAAGATTTCTTGAATGCCAGCCAATGGATAGTAGATGCTGTAGGAAAATATAAAAGAAACGGAGATTTCACGATTCGACATGGCAGGGATTGGCATCGTTACGGTGGGAATGAAATGTGATATAAAAGAATTTTCTAGCTAAGAACTAGCAATAGCTGATATTTATATGCCTTAAATTTCACTTATCATACCAAAGTACCATAAAAAAACATTTATTAACCCATAATTTACAAGAAGCCTTAAGGAAAATTCTGATCGAAAACACAAGAATTCTATACAAATCACGATATCAGAAACATCTCGCTCTTTGATAAGCACTATATATCAAACTTTTCTCTTCTACCACTAACCTTACATTATTTAATAGTAGAAATGGAGCATTGAAAGTTTTTTTTAATAAAAAGATGCTCACGCGAATTCCAGTCTAGAGAGTTTGAAATGAACGTAAATTTTTCAATAACAAATTAAATTTCAACGTAACAATGAAAAAAAAAGGACAGATGTCAACGTCAGAAACATAAAAACCAGTGAAAATGGCTATAGAAGTGGCAAAAAAGGTTTGGTACGAATAGAATTATGGATAAATTTTATATTCCTTGATTCGAACAAAATCGAAAAGTGTTAGGATACTGGAAAAACTAAAAAACAAAAAACAAAAAAAAAAACAACAAAAAACAAAACAAAACAAACAAAAATAAAACAAAAAAAAACTTCAGTATTCAGTGAAAGATGTTTGAAAGCAAGGTTACTGTACAAGTATTTATGTGTGGCCTGACGATTGCATTTAGCATGAAACAGACTGTCGCCTTCGGGTGTCGACTCCAATGTCCACTTTTATACATGCGCGCTATCTCTGATATTGAACACTTTAACCCATATATATGACATATCTGAAAACTATATATATATATATATGTGTGTGTGTGTGTGTGTGTGTGTGTGTGTGCAAATGAATTAAATATTCGATTAGCGTTTTACGGAAAAAGTTGCTCAGCATCAATAAATTAATAGAGCAACCGATCTAGTAATCCGAATATGTATTGATAATAAGAGCCACATATGGGGCTATCCGAGAGATTGAAGCAGATGTATTATCAAAGGAATATAATAATAATAGCTAGAAAATATAAACTAGATTATAGACGTGGTAGTAAACCTCATGATAATTGCCGAAAGAAAACTGTTATTGTAATTTACCCATGCACACATGAACTCTTCCAAACTTTGTGCATAAGATTATTCCAGCAGATAACTCTGACAGCCGGACCAGTACAGTCACGCAAGTGATCTTCTCATGTTATACATGTTTGTAATATTGTTCTTTGTTAATAGATATGTTTAACAATATTCCATCTTTGTTTCTTTATTTCTGGCCCCTAACAAGGCCACAACAATAACGAAAATTATAAGGGAAAAGTAATAATGGAAACATGAAGTTTTGGATCATAAAAAACATAATGTTCAGTATCATGCTCATAATAACCGGCACACCTGTCTTAATTACAGTAAATAAATTACAAATGAGATTAGAGTAATTACTCATTTCCGATAATAGTGATGAATGATCCAGGAATTTGATGAAACTTGCTATTATTCGATCCCCAGTAAAAACCACGTTAACATTATTATTATGTCATTTTTCATCATATTTCGATTTCTGCTTTGGTCTCACTGCCAACCAAGTCTGCGGGGAGACCTAAGGCAGGTCGTGGCGTGTTGTTATGACTCCATTTCATATTTTTCTATCTTGCCTATCATCCCTAGCATTACATAGATAAAGTTTTCCTTAGTGTGTGGGCTGTACTTAATAAGACGATTTTTTGTATATCTCTTAAGCTGGGGTTTCCAGGGATTCTTTCAATGTGTTGTTTTGTTCCATTTTTTATCATTCCAAGTGCACCTACTATCACTGGCACAACTCTTGTTTTCAATTTCCACATTTTTTCTATTTCAATTTCCAGGTCTTTATATTTTGACAGATTTTTCAAATTCCTTGATTGCTATGTTACAATCCGCTGGACAAGCCATATCAATTAATAGACAGGTTTTCTCCTTCTGGTTTTTAACAATAATGTCTGGCCTGTTTGCTTCAATTTTTCTGTCTGTGTAGAGGGTGTAATCCCATAGAATGGTTACATCTTCTATTTCTGTAACCGGTGCTGGGTGATGTTCATACCATTGTTTGTTTACAGCTTTTCCATAATGTTTGCACATTGCCCAATGTAAATATTGCCCAACTCTATCGTGGCGATTTTTATATTCATTTGGGGCAAGCACAGAACAGCCTGAGATTAGGTGGTCTATTGTTTCTTGGTGTTTATCACAAAACCTGCATTTTGGATCCATATTATTATGCATAATATTTGCCTGAAAGTTTCTAGTGAAAAGACTTTGGTCTTGTGCTGCAAGAATAAAGCCTTCAGTTTCAGACATTAATCCAGATGCACGTAACCACCGATGAGTATTAACTTTGTCAACATTGGATTTATTGGCACGTTCTGGATATTGGCCATGCAGAGGTTTGTCTTGCCAGCGCTGTTTCATCTGTTCAAGAGCTTTATCTTTGGCTTTCATTTTCATATTTTTTGCCGCAATAGTTGGTTCTCGGCTTCTGTTTTGTTTTTCTACAGAATCTACTAACTGTAAATCTTGTTTGTATTTACTGCCTTCTTTTATTATTGAATATTTTTTCTTTCTTTCTTCATGTTGCCTTACTAATTGTATCATCCAATCTTTTGTTGTTTCTATGTATGTTAGTAAGCCAATATTTGTTGTCTTGTATGACAATTCCAGCTGAATAAGACCTCTTCCACCTTCTTTACGGGGTATGCATAGACGGTCTACATCAGCCTTTGGATGATGCATCTTATGCTTAGAAAGAAGCTTTCTTGTTTTAGCATCCATTCGCCTGATGTCGTTTAGAGTCCAGTTTAAGATGTTAAAGCTATATTGGACAACTGGGATTGCAAGGCTATTAATGGCCATAACTCTGTTCTGAGAATTCAATTCTATTATTATTAATTCAATTTTATTATTATTATGTCATTTTTCATCATATTTCGATTTCTGCTTTGGTCTCACTACCAACCAAGTCTGCGGGGAGACCTAAGGCAGGTAGTGTCATGTTGTTATGGCTCCATTTCATGTTTTTCTATCTTCCCTATCATCTCCAGCATTACATAGATAAAGTTTTCCTTAGTGTGTGGGCTGTACTTAATAAGACAATTTTTTTGTATATCTCTTAAGCTGGGGTTTCCAGGGATTCTTTCAATGTGTTGTTTTGTTCCATTTTTTATCATTCCAAGTGCACCTACTATCACTGGCACAACTCTTGTTTTCAATTTCCACATTTTTCCTATTTCAATTTCCAGGTCTTTATATTTTGACAGTTTTTCAAATTCCTTGATTGCTATGTTACAATCCGCTGGACAAGCCATATCAATTAATAGACAAGTTTTCTCCTTCTGGTTTTTAACAATAATGTCTGGCCTGTTTGCTTCAATTTTTCTGTCTGTGTAGATGGTGTAATCCCATAGAATGGTTACATCTTCTATTTCTGTAACCGGTGCTGGGTGATGTTCATACCAGTGTTTGCCTACAGCTTTTCCATAATGTTTGCATATTGCCCAATGTAAATATTGCCCAACTCTATCGTGGCGATTTTTATATTCATTTGGGGCAAGCACAGAACAGCCTGAGATTAGGTGGTCTATTGTTTCTTGGTGTTTATCACAAAACCTGCATTTTGGATCCATATTATTATGCATAATATTTGCCTGAAAGTTTCTAGTGAAAAGACTTTGGTCTTGTGCTGCAAGAATAAAGCCTTCAGTTTCAGACATTAATCCAGATGCACGTAACCACCGATGAGTATTAACTTTGTCAACATTGGATTTATTGGCACGTTCTGGATATTGGCCATGCAGAGGTTTGTCTTGCCAGCGCTGTTTCATCTGTTCAAGAGCTTTATCTTTGGCTTTCATTTTCATATTTTTTGCCGCAATAGTTGGTTCTTGGCTTCTGTTTTGTTTTTCTACAGAATCTACTAACTGTAAATCTTGTTTGTATTTACTGCCTTCTTTTATTATTGAATATTTTTTCTTTCTTTCTTCATGTTGCCTTACTAATTGTATCATCCAATCTTTTGTTGTTTCTATGTATGTTAGTAAGCCAATATTTGTTGTCTTGTATGACAATTCCAGCTGAATAAGACCTCTTCCACCTTCTTTACGGGGTATGCATAGACGGTCTACATCAGCCTTTGGATGATGCATCTTATGCTTAGAAAGAAGCTTTCTTGTTTTAGCATCCATTCGCCTGATGTCGTTTAGAGTCCAGTTTAAGATGTTAAAGCTATATTGGACAACTGGGATTGCAAGGCTATTAATGGCCATAACTCTGTTCTGAGAATTCAATTCTATTATTATTAATTCAATTTTATTATTATTATGTCATTTTTCATCATATTTCGATTTCTGCTTTGGTCTCACTACCAACCAAGTCTGCGGGGAGACCTAAGGCAGGTAGTGTCATGTTGTTATGGCTCCATTTCATGTTTTTCTATCTTCCCTATCATCTCCAGCATTACATAGATAAAGTTTTCCTTAGTGTGTGGGCTGTACTTAATAAGACAATTTTTTTGTATATCTCTTAAGCTGGGGTTTCCAGGGATTCTTTCAATGTGTTGTTTTGTTCCATTTTTTATCATTCCAAGTGCACCTACTATCACTGGCACAACTCTTGTTTTCAATTTCCACATTTTTCCTATTTCAATTTCCAGGTCTTTATATTTTGACAGTTTTTCAAATTCCTTGATTGCTATGTTACAATCCGCTGGACAAGCCATATCAATTAATAGACAAGTTTTCTCCTTCTGGTTTTTAACAATAATGTCTGGCCTGTTTGCTTCAATTTTTCTGTCTGTGTAGATGGTGTAATCCCATAGAATGGTTACATCTTCTATTTCTGTAACCGGTGCTGGGTGATGTTCATACCAGTGTTTGCCTACAGCTTTTCCATAATGTTTGCATATTGCCCAATGTAAATATTGCCCAACTCTATCGTGGCGATTTTTATATTCATTTGGGGCAAGCACAGAACAGCCTGAGATTAGGTGGTCTATTGTTTCTTGGTGTTTATCACAGAACCTGCATTTTGGATCCATATTATTATGCATAATATTTGCCTGAAAGTTTCTCGTGAAAAGACTTTGGTCTTGTGCTGCAAGAATAAAACCTTCAGTTTCGGACTTTAATCCAGATGCACGTAACCATCGATGAGTATTAACTTTGTCAACATTAGATTTATTGGCACGTTCTGGATATTGGCCATGCAGAGGTTTGTCTTGCCAGCGCTGTTTCATCTGTTCAAGAGATTTGTCTTTGGCTTTCATTTTCATATTCTTTGCCGCAATAGTCGGCTCTTGGCTTCCGTTCTGCTTTTCTACAGAATCTACTAACTGTAAATCTTGTTTGAATTTACTGCCTTCTTTTATTATTGAATATTTTTTCTTTCTTTCTTCATGTTGCTTTACTAATTGTAACATTATTATTATTATTATTATTATTATTATTATTATTATTATTATTATTATATATAAATAAGAATTTCAAATACAGTATATACTTTATTTATTTCTTTTAGTTTTTTGTTCTTTCTTTCTTATTTTTTTATTTCTTTCTTTGTTAAACTATCTTCTGACTCGGATTGTAACGAAATCATTTTTCGGGTCTTTCAAAGCTTGTCGAAAATACTTTGTATGCCTTACCACCGACTCCGAAATAGAATTTGTAGCAGTATTGTGGATACTTGCTGACAGAATGAGACCAGTAAACGATCATGATGTCACTGCATAATCTGTTTTTTTTATTTGCATAGTTTCTCCTGTAATTCAGGTAATCGCTCGATTAAGTTCTTTGTTACCCACTGATCCCACTCACCCGAGAATATTTTGCAGATTTGTGCACTATTTGCTTTCTTGTATTTAGCCTTATTATTATTATTATTATTATTTAGCCTTGTAGTTATGGCCTTATTAACGATTTTAGCAAGTACTGTATTTCATTGACTCTTTACCTTATGGTACTTTTGACAAAATTACTTTCTTTTGGCTTTGTTATTAACCCCTTCCTACGCTACAATCTCCCTTTAAGCTAAATCTTTTCTCAGCTTCACCTCCTGTCATACTCTCAGGTCCCCAGCCTTACACGTTTTTTTTTTAGGGTCGGTTGATATCAAGCCCTGAAAAGCTAAGTGGTTAGCAGAACACAGATGTAGGTGAAGAAGTATTCCGGCAATGTATAGAATTCTGTTAGGAGATATTATTTCATTTATTCTTTTTTTCTGCCCTTCTTTCACTGAAGAGCGAGCATATTTCAGAAACCGTGTCGTTTGTAACTCAAAATAGAAATTTGCTTTTCGGTACATGTGAGCAGCTGTTTCGTTGACGCTGAACGAATAGGTATTTATAGCACACAACTCAAAAGGGTTTTACCAGCATATGTCTGTTGACAGTACGCATTTGTTGTAGCGAAATATTACAAGCGCGCCTATTTCGTTTCTACTCAAGCTGCTGATGCGGTAAGCAACGAAACAAAAACAAAAAATCAACTATAAAATGGGCCACGTCTATATTTACGATATTTTAATAAAAAAGAAACAACTACAGAAAATAAAACGTGTGATCCTATAAGTAAAAAATCAAAAGACTAAATGTTCTGTAATTTGGGTAATCCTTGCCAGAAATTCCTCTTTTTCTTTACTGGTATCTGCAAAACTTATTCCAGCGCAAAACCGAAACCATACAGGAACCAATGATGCCGGTGGTGGTTTGGCGTAGAAGAACTTTGCGCTAATCTTTTATGTAGTAAGACTTTTTATCTACTTATATTTAACACACACACACACACACACACACACACACACACACACAAGTATACACACACATATGTACATGTATTTGTTAAAAAATAATATATATATACTTTCGAGTTCTTACTTATTTCAGTCTGTTCATTAAATATTTCGAGATACAATGTATTTTAACAATAAGAAAGAATAATGTCAGAGTAGAAATAATCATAAGTGAACAGAATTATTTATTATTAGAAAGAATTATACATATTATATGTTATTAATTAGCAAAATATGCACATATATATGCATATATATATATTCTGTCTGAATATCTATCTATCTATCTATCTATCTTGCTTAGAAGTTATTTTTATTAGATACTCATATTTGATTAGATGCTCTGTTTATTAATTAAAAAGTATATTTATTTATTTTCATCTATCGGCCTGAATATTTGAGAAAAGAAGAATATCTAACAAGATTTTTCAAGCATTGAGGCCGTTAGATGGAAATAAATAAATATACTTTTTAATTAATAAACAGAACAGCTATCTAATCAAATATGGATGCCATTAAAAATAGCAATAAAGCAATAAATTAAATATGTCGGATTAATGAATGAAAAATCCATATATATATATATATATATATATATATATATACATACATATATATATATATGTGTGTGTGTGTGTGTGTGTGTGTGTGTGTGTGTGTGTGTGTGTGTGTGTGTGTGCATGAGTGTGTGTGTGCATATGTTTGTTGTGTTCACTGTGTGATATAGGTTTCTCCGCCAGCAGTAATGAAATTTGTTATTTCTTAGTATATTGAAGCTTTACCACACACACACACACACACACACACACACACACACACACACACACACACACACACACATATATATATATATATATATACTAATAAATGTTTCGCATATATGCATATATAAATGTGTACATAAATGAATATTTATGTGAGCTTTTGTATCAATTTAGTCGTCAAAAACATTTTTAATATCTGTTAACGTCTCAAATTCGTTTATTTCTTGTGATCTTTTCTACCACTTCAGTACAACTTTCCGCTTATGAGAGATTAACCTCTTATCTATTTATAAGGCTTACTTACATCTGAAAAAGATGAAATCCTACAAAAATATAAACTCCTAAAATGAGTATATATTTGTGTATTACAATGCACTTACACACATGTTTGTAAATGTGCGTTTTTACAAAAAAAATTCTTATAAATAACAATCTGCAGAAGAAAACTAACGCAGCTTAAAATACGTTGCAAATGGCGATATAGCGAGTGAATTTCGCAAGACGTAAACGTGTAAAAGATGAAAGCGAGCAGCAGATGAGAATTATATCATCTCATTGTGATTGGAGCATTGAGATCTTTTTGATTCCTGAGAAGAGAGAATAGGCAGAGAATAGAGAAGGTATACGCTGAACTGCGATAGACTGATTAGTTAAACAACCATTGTTTTTAGAAATATAGCATCTTTGACTACTCGGCTTTATTTCTATTCAGTCACGTAATATGAATAAATATGCATTTGTTTTAACTTGTTATTTAATAGTGGAAGCTTTTCTTTCTGTATATACAAATATATAAATATAGCGGCACAACATAAGTAAATTGACAAGATTGAGTAAGAATTGCGTATGTGCGTGCGTGTGCATATCTCTGTGTATGTGTAAATATGTGCATGTGTAACCCCGAAGTCGATCCTCATCCAATAATGTAATCCCACAAGTCGATCCTCGTCAACGAAGCAATAATGTAGCACCCTGCTATGAGTTGGTTTTCATGTTCCTTCAGACCAGCGTGTTTACCATCTAGCTGACTCCTCACTCGTTAACGCATGGGTCGTTTGAAACTGATATCGTGACAATGGGCATGGTTTCGCTCGACTTAGCTGACGTTTGTCTATTCAGAAACCATTCACTCCTCTGCCACATGTTTTGATCTCAGAAAGTAAGATCACTGATGAAACAAACTGACGTGAAGATGGTTCGAAAGCTGGGAGCTACACTAAAAATTATTTCGAATAAAGAATTAACCCGGATTTAAAATTTAACAACAATTTTGTTTATATATGATTTGTTGTATACTGCTGTAATCAAATGACACTGTGATCCCCTTTGGAATCTGCAACTTGTGTTAGTAGTAACTTATATTTCTAAGTTCTGGTCTTCAGAGCAGGCACAAGGTCTTGGTCAGGAGGTTTTGGTGTAATATAATTCCACTCAAAAGCAGGAATGCAGTCTGGCAAACAAAAGTGTGTTTACATTAAGAAAATATTAAAAAATGGCAGAGAAATGCAGAGACCAATGACAAATAAAAATGTGTTTGCGTCAAAGGCAGCAGTTTCAAGGTCAGGAAATATAAAACAATTGAAGAAGAATGCGGCCAGGGGCAAACAAAAATGTGTTGACATTAAAGGAATGTAATTGTGTTTTTGTGAGCAGACAAAATATGATTTCGCCTCGAGTCGGCCGTATTCAAGGTTGGAAAATATAAACCATAGAAAAAACACGTATGTGATGATGTCAAAAGGCAGTTGGCCAAAATCAATAATCGACGAAAGTGGTCGGTGGGTGTACCTGTCCAAAGACGACGAAATTGGGTGGAGTTCGATGAATCTCAGCTTATATAAGATCGAATTTTTCCGGGTCAAAAACAGAATAGCTAGAGGACTCAGAGAGAACGCAGAGAAGGCAACTCCTGCCAGTCAACTCTCTCGTATGTGTGTATGTGCGTAAATTTTTCTGACTACCACTCTACACACAACTGTCACCGAAAAGAATAAAAATACAAGTTAATTTTTTAGTTGTTTGTGTCCGTCATTGATGTCAAGACGATTGTCATCCTTGGTTTCCAGGTTATACAACAATGGAGAACGATGTGGATTCCAGTACCAAATGGTTCAAGCCTCCAGGTTATATGGAGTCTCGCGCCAGGCAAAGGTAGGATTGACCAGGGTCTGGATTCGGTTGTCTTCCGCTCTTAGCAACAACATTTTTTTTAAAATTCCATATTCTCAAAATATATTTACTTAAATGGATTTGGGATTGTTCAGCCTCCTTTTGAAAGTGGTCAGAGAAACAAAACTGTCCCTTAATCATTAATCTTTCTTTATCAGCTTGTTCCTTGCTGGTTGTTTATCGATCAAATATACCACTCGGCCGGCTGCCAGGATGGTTAATTCATCTTTCTTTATCACTAGTATCCAAAATATTCCGAATTAATGTCGGATATAACATTTTTATTGATGAATCTTATAGACATTAAAATGAACGATCTCGTCAGGTTAATCGTTTATTTTTGTAGGGGCACTTTCTTTCTGGGTGACTGATTCAAATCAGATATTACTTTTTCCTGGATTTTTTATGTTCAGTGCGATCTTTAAATGTTATTTCGGTGACGACCCAAGTTTCTCTATCGACAACATATGTTTTGTATTTGACATCTTCGAGGATAGATTAATGGTCTCTTTCTCTTCAAAGGGAAGTGTGGATAGACGGGTATCCTAAGTTTGGCTTAACTTACTAAATCCCGACTAGTTAAATTTGAGTTCGATTCTCCTTGGAATTATTTTAAAACATATAAAAAATGAGTTTTTTTTAACGCATTTCGTTTTTGATTTTTTCGCAACTTTCCAACCCATCTTTCTGCGAATTTCAACAATTATAATTCTTTTCTTTTCCTTCTTTCCTTTTGGTTTGATCAACCCACTGAGATCCTTGTGTCATACATGATTGTATAACTTGTGCCTGTGTGGTTGTGGCTGTTTATAACTGTATGCCTGAATGTGTGCGTGTGTGTGTGCGACATTGCAACTGTGTGTATTTTGTTGTAGTTCTGTGTTTGTTTCTGTGAATGTAGATGCACCTATAATATGGTCGTGCGTATGCGCTTCTCTCTTCTCGATGCCTATGTATCTATCCTTCTGCGTGTGTGTGCGTGTGCGCGCGCGTGTGCGTGTGTGTGTGTTTGTGACAACGTAGGATAACATGGAAAAGAAGCACAAGATCGTAACTTAGAATTTTAGAATATTAACTGAGTTTAGTACAACTTAAAGCTAAATGGGTGAAAATATGGGAGTAACAAACTTATGCTGCATTAGTCCTCTAAGTTTGAAAGATCTCTCTGTATAACTTGAAAATCAGTTTTCAAGATCCTGGCATTTACATTGAGAAATGGCGTCGATTAGATACTGAAGAAAATTAGTGTCAATTTATGTCGTTAATCTGAAGATAAAAAAAAATCTCACAAAAACAGTAATCACTGTGATAAAAATATATATGTAAATGTATGTATGTATGAAGTCTGTTTCAATGCATGCATATACACGCATATATGGGTGTAAATGTTTGTATGTATATAATTATTTATATCAAGGAAAAATAACCTCGACTTCAAACTTTTGTTCACTTTCAAAATGTCAACTTGTTACGGCGTCCATTCCAATTTCTAAAAGATTGCAAATTCTCCTTTTTTATTGCCATGAATTTCTTCTTCGTTAACTGTAATTAGTGATTTTCAGGACAAGCAGATATTTGGATTGTGATAACAGGCATCTTTGTGGTTTTTTCACTTGTACAGGGTAAGATGGGTAAATTGGCGTCGTTTTATAATTTTAATTTCGCGCATGCGCGTTGTTTATTTTGATTTTGTCGATAGCATAATAAAGTAGGGTCAGTTGGGCACCGTTTTCGAGAAAAAGAGCACCATGACGCAATTTATTCCATCAGAAATATGAAAACAGCATGCTGTACTGCTTGGCATTCACACCGGAAGCACCAATACAAACATTCCAGAGTGTTTGGATGTCAATCTGAGGACAGTGCAGGGGATTAGGAAAGAGTTAGATGATATATCCGGTCAATATCAAGGTGTTTGGAGTGATCAATAGTGATGTCGACGTTATACTTCCATTTATTTTCCCACAGAGTCTCAGACTCAAACACGGAGGCCCAACTCAGATGCCATGAGAAGGCAGTGCTGGTCTGGGTAGAGACAGTGGCTTCTGGAAGACCCTACTTCTGGCAACTGGCCTCTGTACCATGTCAAAGACGCAGGAGAATCCAGTCATGGCTGTCGTACATTTTCTTCCACCAACACCACCACCACCACCACCACCACCCGTTAGATCTGGCCACATAACTCCCTTGATTATTATGTGTGAGGCACAGTTGACTGAGAGATCAACAAAACTATTTGTAACACCAAAGATGAACTGAAGGCAAGGATTATGTAAGCAATCACCAACTTAAAGCAGAAGTGTTGCAGGAGATTCCAAGTCCTCTAGAAGCGGTGGTTGATTTTTTTGAATAAAGGTTCTCTTTTGTATTTCAAGATAATTTTCTGTCATTTTAGTAAATATATATTTTAAAATGAGATGTCAGTGTTATTGTCACTTTTGTATAATGTCGACGACAATTTATTCATCGCACCGTGTATGTCTGCACGATGTAATAATTTATTTCTAAAACCTGGTGATGAAGATTGCAGCGGAAGATATCTTACAACGATATTTGTGTACTTGTTAATAGGAGGAAATACGAGTTTGTGAGCCCTTCACAGAACTGGTTGATGGGTCAGTTTTAGAATCCATTCTATAATTGTAAAGCAGACCCAAGAAAGAAAAAGGTTAAAGCAATACAAGGAAGCATCAAGGAATAAATGCAATAAATGTTTAAAGATATCTCTAATCTTCTGCGCCATCGACAAAAACAACACAAACTGCTAACATTTTGACGATAGTCTTCCATGCTATAAATTCGCCAGCAAGAATCATAGAAGAGGTATATGAACACTTCTTAAAGAATATAGTTATCTCTTATGGCATCGACTATTAGTCAAAACAGTCTGTCGACAGGAAATGATAACGACGTTCTTCTAAGTGTATTTCTCATTTAGAGAAAAATAATGCAAAACTAATGTTAAGAAGAGACTAAATCGTAAAACCAGATTCAGTATAAATTTATCACCAGATATTTCAGATCTTCTGAAGCTACTGTGAAGGATCATGTCTAATTCTCATCAGCCACCAGGAAGCCTACACTAAAAAAAAGCCAATGAATATACGAAGGTAGATTATTTTCCCTCAAGATACATAGTGACCATACAGAATACACAGATATAAATGATTTCAAAACAAAGTTAAATAATAAGACATATTTGCAAGAAGAAACAAAAGACTACAATTGCAGCGGATTATCTCAACTAATTTTGAAATTTAGCTTCTGAATTTTCAACGCATTTTTTG